>VYZV01041140.1:74043-143647 GCA_013401275.1 Pandion haliaetus | reverse complement strand
GGAGGCGGCGGGGCAGGCGTGGGGGGGCGCTCGCCTTCTGCCCGCCCCGCGGGCGCGCTACAGGTGGAGTAGACCCGCGGGAGGCAGCGGAGAGGGAGGTACGGAGATGGCTGCTGTCACCTGGGAGCTGGCTGAGGAGGAGGAGGGGCAGGGCTTCCCTTCCGGGCCACCAGCGCTAGGAGGGGGAGGAAGGCTCCCCCGGGAAGCGCCACCTGCCCCTGAGGGGGGGGGTCCGCCGGGAGCCGGGCAAGAGGCTCCCTCGGAGAGGAGCTGCCCGCCCTTCCCCTGCAGCGGCCTCCCCTGACGAGAAGCCCCCGGGGCTCAGCCTCGCCGCGGGAGCGAGCGGAGAGCAGCTCTCCGGCGCCGAGGGAGGAGGAAGCGAGTCAGGGTGCAGGACGCGGACCGGGCTCCCCGCGGCCCTTCCCGGGGAGCGCGGTGCCCGCCCCGGGGCGCTCCCTCAGCCCCTCTCCGCTCCGGCGGGGCGCGCAGGGCCTCGCCTCCGCCGTGCGGGAGCCGCGCTTGCCGTGAGGAGCGGCCGGCGCGGCGTCTGTAGCCGCCTGCCCTCAGCCTTGCTGCCCGCCGTGTTGTCGCTCCGGAGCCCTTTCCCTACGGCCTTCCTCCTCTGCCGTTAAAGTACGGACAACCCCCACTTCTTTCCCGTAGTACGGGCACTAGGAGTACAAAGCATCAACGAAAGATTTCACATCTCCGCTTATAACTAAACAGTGACTTTTGTGTTTTGTTACTTTATTAAATTGTTACAAATTTTTATAAAATTGTTGGGGTTTTTTTGCTTGCGTTCTTTGGCCTTTTTCCCTCCTGGAGTGCTAAGGGGTACTCGTGCTTGGTAGAGGGCCAAGGAAAGCTTTGGTCGACTTTGGCTAACTGGTAGGCAGCAAAAATATAATAGGGCAAGTTTTGCACTCAGAGGTGGTACACCAGTATTTAAAAGTAGAATGTGGCACTAATTGAAGCCAAGTCTGTTCTAGAAGATTTTTACCTTAAACAAAAAATATTAATTAAAACTTCATCTGGAAATGAGAGGACTTGTAGCTTTCAGGCAGGGCTGGACAAGGCTGTAGCATCAGCCGGCAGAAAGCAGAGATGGTTGTGGAAACCAAGGGCCATCTCTGACCTCGGAGGACAGAGAGCCAGCACATGGGAAGGAGGTTATCCCCAGTTAACTTTTCCTGGCTGATCTCTATTCCTCTGGTCCTGTTGCATCAGTCAGGACAACAGCCTTCTAAAGAAGTTAATCCTGATCCCTTCCTCATGGAGAATTTGAGAGAGCCTGCCCAGGCTATCATGCCACCATGCTAAGGCCTCACAAGGAGTCTTGCGTTCTTCACTGAATAGTTTATTTGAGCACCTCTGTTTCTTTTTCTACAATGGAGCAGCTGTAGCTGCATTAGTAAAGGTACAGTGATCCCAGTCCCCCTAATGAAGAGGCAGCTAATGGTGCCCAGTATTGCTTTAACCAGTTTCCCAAATGAAAAATGATTTGTGCCAGAATGACTTGTTGCTTTATACGTATCTATACTTGGACTTTTTAAGGAATATCCTGGCATGGGGAATTCCGCTAAAGCTGTAGGTGAATGCCAGGCCTGACTGTTAGAGCAAAACGCATACTTCGCTGAAATGACTTCATCTGCACCAGGGGCTTTTTCTAGTCACTGTCAGTTAGAACCCGCAGGCTGTTTTATTACCCAACTGATAAACAATACTGAAAATATTAGAGGGTAGACCTGATTTTAGCCTTATAACAGCTTTGAGAGAGGGGTAGAAGTCACGTCACTAAGCAAATTGATTCCTGAAAAAAAATAGACAAGGTTTTTTTAATTATCATATTCAGGTTGGGTTGGTTTAATCAAAAGACTGCGTCTTCAGCAGCACAATTACTAAGCATAACTGAATTAATTCTAGTCATTTATTTAGGGAAAAACCTTTTCTCAATTTTTCGTATCCACAGGTGCAAGTTCAGATTCTGATGGCAAAATGACTTCCGTCTTTCAAAGCTGCCCACTAGTGACCACATGGCAAGAGTAAGAATTTCCATAGAGTTCTTGCTGGTAGTTTTGCACAAACCACCCGAGTCCAGATTTCCTTAGCCAAGTCAGAGCTTGCAAGTGTTATTTAGCAAATGGAGTTTGCTATTGATTTTCACAGTCCATTTGGCAGAAATAGACTTGAAATTGCAGTATCATGAAGACAATGAGTATCTGTATGTAAAGAGCACTGAGGACTGCAGTTACCTGTTTTGTTCATGTTAATGCCTATTTTCATATGCTGTACACAAGATGGTTTTACATGTAAAATATGTTTTAGCTGAGCATATAGAATTGCTGCTGAAACATCAAGCTACTGGAGGAAAAGACCTGCCAACAAGACGCCTAGTTCCATGTCTTTCATTCCTGTTCTAATATGAATAGATTAAACTTCTTGTTTTGTTTTATTTTGTTTTTTTCATGTGCTTTGAATCTTCAGTTTCTGTTCTCAGGTTCAAACAACTGCTGCTCACTTCACTCAATTTATAGCTTGGCACAGCTGGTACTCTACATCTACATGCTAGTCACAAGGCACCCCCTGCCTAAACCCCGCAACAGTGTAGAGCCTGTATGTTACTGAAGGACTGCTTCTGAAATTGCACAGGAAGATTGTTGTAAATCATCTGTCCAGTAGGCTGACATCCAGTTTCCTTCCAAGAGCTGAACCAATAAGGATGGAAATCACAGGGGAACTATGATACAAGCATTGGAGATAAAAAGATAGTCCAGTGCCCTCCTTTAGGGCCAAGATACGAACGGTTGTCAGCTTGTGTGCTGGGTCCCAGTGCTTTGAATAGAGCCAGTTGTTATGACAGCTTTATTTAGTAGGGAAGCCATGTATTAAAATAATGTTTGGTCAATTATGAAGAATTTTAGGGACTTTGAGGAAGCATTTTTAGGGCAGATTTTGTTACAGAGACTACAGACCATAAGAAACACGTTTAGCTCTTTGCTGATTACTTTAAAAGCTAGGGGTTTATCTCTATTGAAAGGAGAATAAGAAAACTCACAAGAAAGGTTGAAGATTTAGAATATTTCTGTCTTGTGTTCCTAAGTAAAGATAGAACCATAGAATCATGGAATCATTTAGATTGGAAAAGATCCTTAAAACCACTGAGTCCAACCATAAACCTAACACTGCCAAGTACACCACTAACCCATGTCCCTAAGCACCACATGTACATGTCTTTTAAATACCACCAGGGATGGTGACTCAACCACTTCCCTGGGCAGTCTGTTCCAATGCCTGATAACACTTTCAGTGAAGAAATTTTTCCTAATACCCAATCTAAAGCTCCCCTGGCGCAACTTGAGAATGTTTCCTCTTGTCCTATCGCTTGTTACTTGGGAAAAGAGACCTACACCCACCTCACTACAACCTCCTTTCAGGTAGTTGTAGAAAGCCATAAGGTCTCCCCTCAGCCTCCTTTTCTCCAGGCTAAACAACCCCAGGTCCCTCAGCCGCTCCTCATNACACAGGACTCAAGGTGCGGCCTCACCAGTGCTGAGTACAGGGGGACGATCACTTCCCTGCTCCTGCTGGCCACACTGTTTCTGATACAGGCCAGGATGCCGTTGGCCTTCTTGGCCACCTGGGCACACTGCCGGCTCATAGTTAGCTGGCTGTCAACCAGCACCCCCAGGTCCTTTTCTGCCGGGCAGCTTTCCAGCCACTCTTTTCCAAGTCTGTAGTGTTGCACGGGGTTGTTGTGACCAAAGTGCAGGACCCGGCACTTGGCCTTGTTGAACCTCATACGATTGGCCTCAGCCCGACTGATCCAGCCTGTCCAGATCCCTGTGTAGATCCTTTGTATCCACAAACAGATCAACCCTCCCTCCCAACTTGGTGTCATCTGCAAACTTACTGAGGGTGCATGCGATCCACTCTTCCAGATCGTTGATAAAGACATTAAAGAGAACTGGCCCCAATACTGAGCCCTGGGGAACAGATGGTGCCATACAACAGCGGTGCCTTGCAAAGAATTCCAAAATGCTTGTTAGATACAGTGATTCCAATGTCTGTATTGTTTTCATTTCAGCACGCAGATTTCTGCTTTACTGGTAATTGGTGTCAGTCAATGGCTGACCCAAGGACTGTAATCCTTGTAGCTGCAGAGATCCCTGTTTGGTTGCTGGTGAAGTCCTGAGGATGTGGAAAAGGACTGATAATTGTGTTTTCTGCTCAAACTGCTAAGTCTGCAGGCAACATGTATGAAATATTATAGTTGTGCTATCTAGCCTAATAAATGTTTCCTGACAAACCTAAAAGAAATGTGTTGTTATATATGTGCTAAAGCACAAAAGCATCACTGCTTTCTTGGAGCCTTTATGTTTAAACAAAAAACAGCACAAGAAAAAAAAATGTATTTGAGAAACACCCCAAAAATTACCATCTAGTACTTTTTTATTTACAAGTTAATTGGAGTATTTCAAAAGCCTTTTGTATTGTTTTGTATATTTAAAATGTTTTCAGAGAGTATTAGTAATGTGTTCAGTAAAAAACTCTGCAGAACTTTCTGTGTGAGAGGGAACAATTAGCACCTGCTTCTGATGGTTCTGTGTAGAACAATTGTATGTAGTGCTTGTTTGAAAATGCTGAAAAACTAGGACTTTTAAGCCTTTCCTTCTGATGGACAGTAAAAGGTGATAGTAAAAGTGCAGTTTCATGCTTGGAACAAGCTGATGATCTACAGCTGTACTGCCTCCCAAAGGGAACTCTTTCACATGTGTGAGCCCTTTCTTGTGTTGGTGGAGTTGTGCAACTGTGCAGTGAGTCAGTTCAGCTCAGTGGTCCAGCCAAAAATCAGCCTTACAAGAAAGTTAGTTTTCAGTGGGATCAGTGAATTGATCGGACTTACCTGCTTATTCATAATTCTTACAAAAGAAGCGGAGTGGGGAAGTGTGGTCAGGGGTGGTGAGGAGGGCTGGTCTACTGCTCGTGGTGGCACTGTCTTCTGAAAGCATCTTAATGGGCTTTGAAACGGCACAGTAATAGGCTGTGATCACTTTAAGCTAGAATAAGACAGAACTGCCACCAAAAGAAGCAATCCTTCCTGCTCCTACCTATATGTTTCTTGCTTTCTTGGTCAGCATAAGCATTTGCATTGTCATGTTGTGAGTTACGTGCTGGATTATATTCAGAATTTAATTGGGTTGAAATTAACCTGACAAGAAACAGAGGATTTTTAAGCCAGATAAATTCCATATCCTGATTCATCAGGCAACCTCACAGATGTTTGTGTTAGCTGAAGGGAGGGGGTAACACAAGGACAGGGACAAGAAAATAGGCAAGAAGAGGGGAGGCTGGCATTTTTTGGCAACAGTACCAGCTTATGCCAACTTAAAGTATTGTTTAAACTACTGCTTTTAACATAATTCTTCTTCAGTATTTCCATTGTGCAAGAGACCACTCAGCCCTGTCTCTGTATGTGACCCCATATATAGGATGGATGGGTCAATAGCTAGGACCAGTGTATTAGTGCCAGTGTATATGATCCTTTAATTGTGGTGGGTCACTTGTTGGCACCTTCTTTAGCTGCAGTATATTACTTTGCATTTGCTCGCATTCTGTTCCCATGTACCAGATGCAGATAATCAGTGTGTGATGGATCAGGGTCCAGATAGATCCAGCAGATGGGAACCTGGAACAGGAGAGAAGCTGTGAGTCTGTTCTGCAACTACAAGCACCTTGGCAGAGAAGTTTCCAAGTCTCTTACTGAATGCATAAGATTTAACAGGTCTGCTGGTGGTCACGTAATACCGAGGTACAAAGAAGGCATTTCTTTCTATCCCTTTGTAGAGTCCTAGGCCTGCCACCCTTGTGAAAATAAGTGAAGCATAATTCAAAATATCCACTGTATCCATTATGCAAAGGATTGCAATCTGTCAACCAAACTGCAAGAGATACAGTCACTATAGATGTACTTTAATATTTTTAAGAGGGTTTTTTTTTAAGATACATTCAGGAGCTGAAATTAAGAGTTCATAGTTTGTTTGTAGAATTAGTATTCTAAGAGGTCAAAACAGGCTGCAATATATCCACTGCTGCACTGAAAGAACAAAAAGCAAATGTTTATTAGCACAGGGAATATTAATCAATAGGTAGTTCCTAGGTTGCTTCCAAACATTTGTACAAAAACGTATGACACCCTGGAGTGACCAGAAATGAAATAAACATCCATCACTATGAGAAGGCTCTTGCAAGGTGACAAATTTATGCCTTAAAGCTAAAAAGTACAGGCTCTTGCTGTATTGAAATACATTCAACATACTACAGTTAAGCGAGGATACATACTCCTACTAAAGCATGATATTTGTCAATTTGTGACAGCTGCAGGAAAAATGACAGATAGCAGTGAAGAAAAAAACCCCGCCTCTTGTGGTTGATGGAATAAAGTTTTGAATTGTGGCTGGAAACTGTGGAGGATATAAAACATTCCTGGCTGTAGCTTGCCATTGTGTGCTAGAAGCTTATACCACTGCATTTGCTGGAATGTGATCCCTTTTTGCTAGAAATTCTTCTATGGGGATACATTTTCTTCTAGCCTACCTATAGGAGTTTTCAGCTTGTTTTTTCGGCATTTTGCTCCTGCTAACAGACGAATAATTTAGTTCCCAGCTTCCATGACACCTCAGCATACCATTCCCTATATCGTGAATGAAGAATGAATATGAGTATCCATCTTAAAGACAGAAGGATTTATATTTTTAAAAAATTGGTTATATAGGGTTTTTTTAAAAAAGTTTCTTTAGTATTTTTTTGAACTTCAGGACCAGATTATGGATGTTATCAGCCATAACTGTCTGAGAAGGTGGTATTCTGAGATACCCTGTTTGAGAAGAGACAGAGTGTTTCTTTTGAGGCACATAGAAATGAATAGCATATCTTCACCCTCAACCAGGAACCTACTATACAGTTATTGTTGTTTGTGAGGCTGTGCAAATGCAAAGGCAAATCCAAGCCAATGTAGTGACTCCTTCATAATGGCAAGTATTTCTGTCTCTGAATACCAAGAATACAAAGTTCTGGCAATTTCCTGAGAACCTTGCACTGCAAAAGAAGGTGTGTGGAGGATGTGTGGCAAAGGTAGCAATAAGATCCACAGATTTATTGCTTCTCCTAGGCAATTCCAGCAGATAAAATTGCTGTTACTGGATTTTAAAGAGAAACTGTTGAAGGGGGAAGCCACAACATGACTGCCCTCTTTCTTGGGAGGTGCTGTCCATAGTGTTATGGCTTACTCTGTGGATGTGAGCCTGGTCAATTAGTTATCTCTCCAAACACTTGTAATAGGAAGGACTACCATACTCTATGGTTATCACAAATTCTTAATCTCCAATTCAGTTTACAAAATGGGAATATTCTGACTTGTGACAACTTAGAAAAGTAACAGAAAGTACTGAAGATGATGACTCTCCTACCATTAAATCCTAGCTTCAGACCCCTGCAGGTCTTTGTAACTGATGTGACATGATCAGTGTAATGCATGCTGAGTTGTCTTACAGATTAGGCATTAAATAGCCTAGATATTGGGAGCATGAAGCATTAGTTTTAACCTAATTTTTACATACTGAATGACTCTCTTGCCCTTGATCTGAGGTGAAGTCAGCATATCGCTTTCGAACTTGTGCATTTTCAAAGGTTTATGCAGACCTCTTTCAATAAGCTGATCATAACAAAAGAATGGTTGAAAATGAAAAGGAACTCAGAAAAGTTGAATGGAATTCAGCTGGAGAAAAATAGCCCTTTAATCTCTGGGTAGGGTAAGTCAAATGAATAACAAGGGTGGTTTTCAAGTATTTTAATATCTGTGCTGAAAAGCTTAGACAGAGAGGTCATAAAAGTCATGTGAATTAAGGTGAGAAGCATGAAACTGGAGCAATAACCACTTCTAACTGCCATGAAGTGATCTTTGAATCTGCCTGATTGTTTCCTCCAGCAACTGCAGTGGGTTATTTTCTGTCAAAAATGCAATAACTGATATTTCAGCATATACATTATAAACTGTGTGCTTCATGGCAGGAATGAAAGATTTTGAATATGAATAACTAGAAAGGTAAAATTGAATGGGAGTTATGGATATTCTTGCCTAGAGGAAAGGCATTAAAGAAGCGCTGTAGTGACTCATTCTAGTATCCCAATTAACTCACTAAGTATTTACTAGATGTGTATTCACTCAAATATTTTTACAAGACATTTTGAAATACCTGTCACAATTTTGATTAGACTTCCAGGATGTTTCTAGTTTCAAGTCAAGTATCAGAGCTGATGTGCAATCTGGATCATTAAAAATGGGACTAACTGGTTCACAGAATGTACAATGGATGGTTTCTCATGACATTCAAAGCTGCTGCTGTCTGGGTTCAGATCCGGGCAGACCTGGAGTGTTTAGTTTTGAAATCTGAAAGTGTGTATTGTGTGCTGTTTCTTGATAAAAGCTTTATAATTTTAGATCTCATCATACAGGAGTAGGGACAGTGGCTATCAGAAAATGTTGCTGTGCCACTGGTGGGACTGTTGAGGTGCAATTTATAATTGTTTGTAGCCAAGAAGGCCAAACAGACAAATGTTGTTGGGCTGGTAAAAATCTCATTTATCATAGTTTGTGAGACATGCAGCAGATAATTCTACAGGGCCAAGTTCCTCTGAATCCATAGAGCCATTGCTGATTTTTGTGACTGCTTCTATTCTCAGTTCCTGACAAATGTGATTTGAGGTAAGTTGTGCTTACCAGTACTGCAACCCTTGCCTAAACACAGGGTCTGTAAAGAGGAGGCTTTATGCAGGGCCCTTATAATAGATACATAATGACACAAGTCAACAATAATGATAAGTTTTACAGTTTTATAGTGCTTGGACCAAACTTGCTTTCTTGGCTAGCACTGGGACTAGATAAATTTTGCAATAAAAGCTTACTTACATGAATTTAATAGCAGGTTATGGCAGTGGAGCTTGAACTGGTCTTGTGGATGCATGGGTTAGATGTCACACCTCTGGATAGCTGCAGGCGTCATCCTTAAAATGCTCACTTGACAAACCACTTTTGCTCATTAGTTTGTTCTTCCTTAACTTTTCTTGGATTAAACTCGTCAGCACATTGCTTTTCCTTTGCTCACCATTTTAGAACAGAAATAATATGTGGGATATTATTGCATGCAAATGGCATGAACACAGATGTAAAAAGGAAAAAATACGGTATGGTTTTTCAAAACAAAGTGTGCTGGCAGTAAGCTCTGTCACATGGATGAGGTCAACCCAAATCTGGATACTTAGAAACCAGAACAGTCAGCATGGGCAACTGGAATTTTCTGCGTTTTTTGGTCCAGCAGTATGTATGGCACCTGCAAGATGGCTTCCTTTAATCTTAAGGCATAATAGTGCACGGAGAAATATGTAAAAGAGGGTAGACAATTATGCATCACTTTAAAATAGTAATTTGAGGCATTCATGTCACAAAACATGAGACCCCACCAGAATTTTCCCCAAGTTTATGGAGGTTTAAATTAATGGTTTCACTTCTTTTCATCATAGTGTTGGATCAAAGGTAGAAGATTAAAATCCAAACGGACTTTAAATTCACAGTGTACCATATAAAAATGAGGTTGTGTCCTTTGAAATAGGTGTGAGCACTCTGTGGAAGCTGACTGGGCTCTGTTTTAAAAATCCAAGAGGTAACAGCAATGTCTTATAAGCAGGCTTTGTGTATTTGTGCACATTTGGTAAATGTGGTCACCATGTGAAACATTCTGGTGTATTTGCCAACCTAAATGTTGTTGCAATAGTTGCAAACATTCATTTATTTAAAAAATCACAGAATACAGAAATCTGTAGTCACTATTTCTATGTGTAAATTCTGAGGTTATTTTTACTATGTCATTTACTAGAAAGCATTTTGTTCACTCATACTATTCTAATAAATGTTTTACCATGAAGCTATGACTGCATTTTGTTATTCTTGCTCATAAAAAGCTCAGAGCATATTTTCTTTCTAATGAAGGTCTTGGCTTTTATAAGAACAAGATTGGTTTCTGCAGTGGGAGGCTGAAGAGGCTATAGCTTACTTTGAATATTTGTTTACTAGTCTCAATTACTGATAATTTGCATTAAATATGAAGTTCTTATACATTCTTATAAAAATAAGATAGCATTTTCACTTTAAAATTCAGGGAGCCCCTTAAACTCAGTAGCCTTTAAATATCATATAATGCCTGCTAGAAGCAGGAATATTAACAGAGGAGACTGACTGCTTAAAGGGGTGTCTTCTACGGATTCAGAAGGCAGCTGGCAGCCAGTCAGCTGCTGGAATAAAATCCACAGAGTCTCACCAACCCTGGAATTTGCTATTTTTGGTGACAGATTTGGAACCACCCTATGATAGATTTTGAACACTCTACATTGCTTGATTATTCATGTACTGGTATGTGGTGTGTGTTTGGTATTTTCTGTATGCTTTATGGTATCACTTGTTTAACTTGTAAAAAATCTGTCCAGGAAAAAAGAAGAAAAAAAAAGCATCAAGCAGCTAACTCCCAAGTTAGCTAATTGTTATTAATGGGGACTCTTACATTTTTGGCGCTCTCTCCAGCAAACTACAAGAACAAGAAATGAAATGTGAATTTGGAGTAACAAAAATAACTGGCAGGATTAAAAGAGACATGAGAGAGAAGGACAGAAAGGGAGAAGCGTTCATGGTCCACACCACCTGAAAGAGGTCAGGCTTCGCATGTGGTGGCTGAAGAAGTTAGGTCTGCCTGAATTATAGTTGAAGTTGCATGGCAGAAATATATGTAGACAGTTTGATGATTATGTGCACATTATTTTCTCTAAGACAAATACTTACAGCAAAAATAAATAACATTTATTTTTAAGAAGGCTGTTTGTTCCCTGAGTGTCCCATGTGCCGTGGGCAACCCTGAGAGAAGGAACTTCAGGCACTTGAATTCAGCCAGAACTGGTATGTAAGCATGGTTGATCTATCGGAAATTAGAGGATACGTCTCATGCTAGGGTGGAATTTATCTTAATTAATTTTAACAGTTATAAAAGCTAGGCACCTAGTCTAAGCCGTCATCTGGGCTTTTGCTATGCAAAAAGACTAACACCTAATGAGTAACTCATGCAGTACCAATGGTACCAAGTCTAAGATAGATGTGACCTGTCATCCTCAACATCCTCTATTTTTCTCTACCAACTGCAGAGGAAACGAAGTCTATTTAGTTTAGATGAATAGCTTTCATATCGTTGAAGACAGATGAATTAAATCCTGCCTTTGGAGCAGGAGGACTGTGAAATTCTCCTCCCAGACAGGTGAAAGTTGAGGCCTGCCACTCCAGAGGATGAATACAGAAAAAAACAGAAGGTGAATGGCAGCATCAGTAAACCTGTAACTCTAACACCTCCTTGTTCCTCAGTACCCTGCATTACTATCCCCCAGGAGGAGGTACAAGGGCTGCCTGTTTTTTCCAGCCATGAAAGAATGAGAGGATACCTCAGAAACCTCAAGTACAGTTTTGGCTGTAGGATTATTGCCAGTTTTTGTCAATATGCTGAATAACAGTGAATGGGCTGTTAAAGATTTGGATCTTTATCACAGTGGTGTATAGAATTGTCAGGGAACGCCTAAGGCAAAGCACAGAGAGATTTGTGATTAATTTGTGTTAGCCTTTGTTCTGGTTTCAGCTGGGATAGAGTTAACTGTCTTCCCAGTAGCTGGTATAGTGCTATGTTTTGAGTTAGGTATGAGAAGAATGTTGATAACACACTGATGTTTTCAGTTGCTGCTAAGTAGTGTTTATACCAAGTCAAGGATTTTTCAGCTTCTCATGCCCAGCCAAGAAGTTGGGAGGGGACACAGCCAGGGCAGCTGACCCAAAGTGGCCAACAGCATATTCCATACCATGTGACATCACATCTAGTACATAAACTAGGGGGAGTGGGGCTGGGGGGAATCGCCCCTTGGGAACTAACTGGGCATCAGTCGGCGGGTGGTGAGCAATTGCATTGTGCATCACTTGTATATTCCAATCCCTTTATTATTATTATTGTCATTTCATTATTGTTATCATTATCATTATTAGTTTCTTCTTTTCTGTTCTATTAAACTGTTCTTATCTCAAACCACGAGTTTTACTTTTTTTTCCCAATTCTCTCCCCCATCCCACTGGGTGTGGGGGGGAAGTAAGTGAGTGGCTGCGTGGTGCTTAGTTGCTGGCTGGGGTTAAACCACGGCAGTCTTGATAAGTAATACTCTTTTGTATAACAAAGGAATTTGCAAGAGTTCAAAGATTATTTATTTATTGTTCCCAGTTTTAAAAGATATATACTAGGCAAATAGACTGACTCTGGCTGTGTTAAAATAATTTCCCACACTGAATGGCAAGTAAAATGATATATATCCAATAGTTTTCCCTTTCATTGCAGCCTTGACTTCTGTACTCCAGAGAATTTGAGCATAAAGTGTGGTTTAAATAGATACACATTGTCAAGATTTAGTGAAGCCTAGGAGAGCCTTCCTTGGAAACATTCCCATGTAAGTCTCATCTCCTGGGTTCCAGCACTGCTTTTTTGCTTGGAATTTATGACATGTCTTTAATTTCATACTGTATATTGGTGGTACTGCAACTTTATCCTTTTCAGCTATGGTATCAATCTATTCTTGAAAAGCTGTGTACTTGCGAAATGCATTGCAATGCGGAAGAACAGAGAAAAATCATCATTGCATGGCATTCTGGATGGCTAATGAAAAATGGAAGAAATGCACTTCTACTATGCAATGGGATCAATATTTTGATGAAATTCATGACAAGTGAGGCTTTCCATAACGGAAGCTAATCTTAACCCTCTTTACCTTTGGGTCTCCAGTATCTTGCAGCAGGTACATGGCGCTTTTTACACTCGTGCAGGTTCCCTTGTGGAAATACGGCCCAAATATAATGCAGACGACTTCTGCTACCTCTGTATGGAATCTGCTGCTCTGCTGCTTCACACAGCAGATACCCGTCTGTTTTTGCTGTGTTAGGCTTTATCCACATGTATGGCTGGAGAGGTGGAGATAAAGTGCCAACTTGCATGGAGTGGGAAACACTGTAATTGCCAGGGAAGGTAGTGAGCATTACTAGATACCTTTACCTCTTTGCTAATATCCACGTACACTAAAAATTAATTATGTCACAGGCTTCCTGAATATTAATTAACATTGTCCCCATGGGAGTACTCCAAAGGCAGGTAATTTTTTAGGTAAGAGAAGCTTGATTATGGGCTCTGACACCATCAGGTGAACAGAGAAGTGACTCTCCTCATTTTAGTGTCCCTTTGGTCTTCTCTGCTTGTTACTTTTAGAAATAATCCCAGCAGTACCTGTTTACTTACTTGGGATGAAGATATTTTTATACTTCTCACAGAGTGTCATTCAGTCTAAAATGATTAGGCTCTGCTTGTTTTTTTCTAACTTTTGTTCTTCCAACTGTTTAGTCATAGATAGCCATGCACTCTCCCAGTAGGCCATCTGACCCAGCAGTCCTCTAATTATTCAACGCATTAACATTATTCAACTTTTTTTCCTTTCATCTTTCTTAAGTATTGGTGCTTTGGTGATTTTATTCCTGGTTAAAAATAAAAATGCCTTTTTATATTAGTTCAAGTAATCTCTGCTGCTCTTGGGAACTAGAGTCTTGCTATTTATTTTGGACTTTGTTCTCTACTCCATGTTAGACTTCTGTCCTTTGCCTCTATTTTTGGTCCTGTGTCCTGGTTTTGGCTGGGATAGAGTTAATTTTCTTTCTAGTAGCTGGTACAGTGTTATGTTTTGGATTTAGTATGAGAAGAATGTTGATAACACACTGATGTTTTCAGTTGCTGCTAAGCAGTGTTTATACTAAATAAAGGATTTTTCAGCTTCTGATGCCCAGCCAGCAGGAAGGCTGGAGGGGCAGAAGAAGTTGGGAGGGGACACAGCCAGGGCAGCTGACCCAAAGTGGCCAACCCGGTATTCCATACCATGTGACATCATGCCTAGTATGTAAACTGGGGGGAGCTGGCCAGGGGGGCGGGTGGATTACTGCTTGGGAACTAACCGGGCATTGGTCAGCGAGTGATGAGCAATTGCATTGTGCATCCCTTGTTTTGTATATTCCAATTCTTTTACTATTATTATTGTCATTTTATTATTGTTATTATTACCCTTATTATTTTATTATTTCTGTCCTATTAAGCTGTCTTTATTTCAACCCATGTGTTTTACTTTTTTTTCCCCGATAATCTCCCCCATCCCACTGGGTAGGGGGGAAGTGAGTGAGCAGCTGCTTGGTGCTTAGTTGCTGCCTGGGGTTAAACTGAATGAAAATGGAAAACATGCTCCAAATGTTCCACCTTTGGTCTGTGCGTTCAGAATTAGAGTATGTACTTAGTATGGTTTTGGATAAAACTTTTCATAAATCGTCTTCCCAGATGATTTCTGCCCCCATACCCCCCCCTGTACATACAAACTGTTAGTTTTCAGCAGAATAGAAATCACTGAATACAAAAAGGAATTCTTAAGAAATCAGCTTTTTGTAAGAAATCAGCTGTGTGTCCTTCAACAGACACCTAAATGGGGGCGAGTTATTGCGCATATTCAGGCTTCAGCACTGATGGATTTTTTAAGATTGTCAAAGAGGCAAAAGCAAAGAACAGAATGGTGATTCCAGCAATTTTAAACAACGCCATTTCTGATGAGCTGGGTGCCAGCAGATCTGCAGCCAGGCACATGAACGAAGCAGTCCTTCCCCTGGTGCCATGCAGAGGACCGTGAAATGAGCGGGAACCTTCCTTTCTCTGTTAAAACTCTGATACAGACTTTTAATGTCTTTTTGAGAAGTGCGGTCCTGACAGCTGTGGAAATGTAATGTTCCTACTCTCTGCTCAAGAGAAAAGAGTTGTAGACCAGCTTCCCAACATTCATTAGCCAGTCTGCATCAAAACTGCTCTCTGAATAGTAGCCTGGTCTTCAGGAATGTTTGCTGGGAGGTCTCTGCTGAGACATCTCCTGAAGGTTGCACTTATTATCCACAGTGTTGGTAGATGTGTGTTTGACAGGTAGTGGACTGCATCCACTGAGTCCCTAAACAGCCTTCAGCATGACAGCAACTTCAGGTTACTTATACCTCAGCTTCTCAGAAGAGAGACCGCATTTCTGAGAATAGAAACCTCATTAAAATAACCACAATAGCTTTAACAGAAAATCTTTAAAATGCATAAGAAAAGGTTGGGTTTTTTTTGTCTAAAATTACTGTTTTACAAATGTATTCCTTCAAGTGGCTCATATAGGGAAGAATTGTTCATGGGCTGAAGCAGTCCAAAAATCCTGGTGGCAGCTGGTATAGGCTCTCCAGTGCTTTCCTTAGTGCTTCCAGACTTTTCAGGAACAGCCTTAGACACACCTTTGGTCACTATGAGCAATGGTATAGGGCCTTCTTCATAACCCACATGGTAATGAAGGCTTTCTGGGATGCAGTCCACATTGGGAGTTGAGGGCGTTAACACCTTCTTACAGCCTAAGCATTTGCAATAGCAAAACCGGACCTCTTAGCTCTGTAGGGTGCAAAACACAAAGGGCTTGGCCCATGATCAGAGCTTGTAGGTGGTATGTTAACGGTAGTAGCAGAAAACCCACAGAAATACGCTGCAGGAACCGCAGGAGGAGGACTTCTTGTGTTGCACCAGTGAAAATAGTGTTGGGGACTTTTACGGAACTGGCCAAATGAGCTGAACTTGTGTGTGCTTACAGCAGTCAGAGGAGAGATGCCGAACACATGCTGCCTGCTATCAGCAGCCCTGCGGTTGCCAAGAATTGCAGCTACACCATTACATAAACCATCACACAGTACACATTGTGCAGACAGACATCTTGTTTGTGTGTGAATGGATCTGCGTAGGTATGTGGGGAAGTTCACACATTTTAACAGGTTCATGATTTAAATTTAGTACCAAAAGTTAGGCTCTTTTATAGCCTGAAGTCATCACCGACAGACAGTATCCACTTCTTTTTTGAAATGGAGGAAGAGGAATGGAGATGCATGCAGCATGATACAGCAAATTTATCCTGTTAGAGAAGGCTCAAGTATGTTTTGTCTTTTTGACAGATTCTGTGCTAACAAGGCCAAAGAGCAGCTCTGGTTCTCCTACCACACTAGCAGGCATTTCACTCATTTAACCCTTAGAAAACTGGCTGGCTCACAGGAAAACAACAATACATCTTGCCAAACCATACTAAGCTCTGTGACTGTCATAATTTAATTCAGAGTAAAGCAATTAGTGTGTATAAAGAACTTAAAATATACCAAGTTGCCTTTTTTTTTAAAAGTAGCTATTTCTAGCTCATTAAGCACAGAGGAACCCTTTACACTCAGCTTTTTGACTGCACTCCTTCAATTGAGCCCAATCAACCCAGATTTTCTCAATCTAGAAACAAAGTGAAATGAAACAAGGGAAATGAAACAGTAAGTAGATCAGTCTTACGTTTCTGCTCAGCTTTTCAGGCTGTTATACTGTTTTTTCAGTTATGGCATGCTGAAAAAAAGTAATCTACCTGAAAACTCTGGCTGTTTTTTTAACAGATGCATTATTTTCAAGAAAATTGAAAATTCTGTTATAAAATGAAACTTTCTCGGACTTTTTTGTGTGTATCTATCTTCACACCTAACTTGATATTCTGCTCAGAATTCATTAAAAAAAAAGGGTTCATTATTTGGTTAAAAAAAGAGACAGCCCTCCCAGCATCGAGCCATCCTGGTAGGCAGAGGAATAGCCTGGCACATAGTAGTCAGCATGGAAGACTAAAACACCTGCTCGCAGTCGTACCACAATATTTATTTCAGAAGTGGTTATCTATTACTTGAGATAAAGTGTGTCCTCCTACAGACCTGGAGGTAGATTAAAATACTTTATTGTTATGGCTATTCTGCCGCATATCTTCTTCAAGAACGCCGAGCAGTGCTAAGGTAGTTGGACTCTAAGAGCAGGCAGGAGGGATGAAATACATTATCCCATGTCTTTATGGCAATGGAAGGATTTTCTTTGTTGCAGGCAAAGTGCACTTTCTGCATGGCTGGGGACAGTGGTAGATTTTTTTAATTAACATTTGAATCTATTATTTATGAGCACATTCCCTGATGTCTAAACCCAAGGGCAAGTCCTGCCGTGCTTGACCCAGTCTCTCAGGAGAGGGCTCGAACAGATCTGCAAGCAGAGAGAGCTGAGACTTTCTGCTTGACCGCTCCTGCCTGTCAGGCAAGGACAAGCATTCAGGGGCTAAAGATTTGTCTATTCTAAATGTCCATGCCCCAAACATCATTTGCCAAGGAGAAGCATGTGTTAGCTCACTGCTCTGGAGTGACTCTAGTTACCCCAAATTTGCAGATATTAACAGAAGACCTCGTTGTGAAGGCAGGCCCTTTTGACACCAAGTGCAGCCTAAGGCTGTGAATTTCCGACAAGCTGCTCAACCAGTGCATCGCACTTAGGGTGACAAGCACGTTCAGCCGAGGACTATGAAAACCACTCTGGAGTTGTTCACCTTCCTCCGAGACAGACCCGCCAACAGCATCACTCCTCCTGACTTCGTGGTGCTGATAGGGCTTGAAAGCCTATTGATGCAGTCAGCCAGAAGGCAGCTCTCTTCGCACCCAGGTTTCCTTCTACACAGTGAAGGAGGAAGCAATTACAGCTGTTTGGACCTTAATTTTTCATCCTGAGTGTGAGAATCGGGTGTACATGAAGCATGCCAAATGGCCTACGTTTTCCATGGACAGAAGACTTTTAAATTTACAACTCAGAAAAAGTATTTTGTGTGGTGAATGTTTAAAAACGTTTTTAAAGAAGTATAGCTAATGTCATGGGGTTTATAATTAAAAGTGTCTCTGTAATTTATTTGAATTTCTGTTCCTTTGTCCTGTTTTCTACAGCAAAGGGGTATTTGTATCCCTATGTGCCTGAGATACTATTCTGGTGTTTTACCATCACTTAAGAACTGCATGAAAATGGTTAACATCTGGCTTTCAGGCACAGAAGTCAAAATCATGAAGTCATTATGTGTGAGACTAGCATTTTTTAACAATGAATGTGACTGCTATATAACCGTGAACTATGGAAATGATATAGTAGTTTCACACAGGCAAAGGAAAGGTCAAAGGGCTTAAAAAAATACTACTCTACCCATGCTACCGAGTATCTTCTTCTTTGAGTGGTACCATTAAATTGAATGTAAACATAAAAAAGGAAGATACTGTTTAACAGGAATAAACTAGAATAGTTGAATAGTAACTTATTTTTGGTAGGAAATATAATGCTTTCTTCCCAACCTTAAGAATTAGATGCAGTCTTTTCAATAAAGTTATTTTGCGCAGTTCTTGACTAGGCAGCGCAATCTGCAAACCGCAGTTTGTTATAGACAAACGGACTGGCACTGCATGTTTCGAAGTAAATGCATGTTGGCATTCAAGGTCATTTGGACTCTTTCTATTCAAATTTCATAAATTTCAAAAAAGAATTGCATTTTTCCATAGGCTTCACATGTTACATGAGTGACAAAATACATTGGCCTTTTTGAAGCAACTTCTGAAAAACACACAGGGAGCTTCAGCCATCAGCTGTGCTCTTTCTTCAAGGTTTGCAACCAAACTGAGTATCTTTTTTGACCTCTAAAGGCTGATGTTTTAATCAATTTTTGAATGATGATTCAAGGCAATTTGGGATAATTCTTTTGTTGTTGGGAAGGGTGACTTGAAGAGGCATAGGCCTGTTTCCTTCATGTTAATTAACCTCAGGGTTTTGTTTATAAAAAATAAAAGTTATCAAAAAAAGAACAGATGTTCACAAAAGCTTGCCTGAGCACTTTTTCCAAGTTATGGAAGTGGTTTTAATTATTCTATCAATAATGAATGGAAGTGTAATTCCTGGATTTTGTATAATCATTATATATGTGATTTTGACTGCTGGGTTAATAACCAGTGTTTTGCTGTTCACGTACTTTTTATTGTGTTGAATGATAAACTATACCTACGATCATAAAATAAATTAACTTTTCTCAAACCCTGTTATCAATTCTGTTGTCCTGTAGGGAATAAAGACTGCTGAAGAGAAGTAGAAAGGGATCAGAAGTAAGCAATCATGGAGATAAAAAAGAGCCGTTCAGAGAAGTAACGTTTGTAAGTCACAAAGGCGGTCGTTCCACATCCAAATAGCTGATTTCCAGTAGTTCTTTCCTCAGGGTAAACGACTCTATTTAGAATCACTCTTGCTGATAAATTGTCTTACAAATGCTTAATTCAGGAAATAGAGTTTGTTCTTTTCTAGTGACTGTCTTTCTGATAAGCTTTAGTGACCCTGAAATTAAAGGGCTCAGAGACTGTTTACACTTGTATTCAGCTATGGGGCACTAAATGACCCTGCACAGGTCTTCAAAACTCAGCTCAGAGTTTTCAGTTGCACATAATACATAGTATTCAGGCCGAGTCCATCCAGGTACCAGGTTATAGCTTTATTCATGGACTGGTTTTGATATCAAGTACTTCTAGATGTCAAAGCTTCTTAGATACATGTAAGAATACTTGCAATTATTCCTGTCCAAGAGGGCCAACTAGATCTACAACGTTAGGTCCTTTTGGTAACTAAAAGAGGGGTGTTTTTGTTTTTGTTTTCCTTTCTTGCTCCAAGAGCTCAATTACTTTTCAGTACCAGTGGAGATGTGATGGTATGAAGATAAAGCTGAAATGTTTCATGTGATGAACTGTTGGACTACGAGCAGGAATCAAACCATCACATCTGAATCTGGTTTCTCCCCACCCATGCTTGAAAAGGTTTGTACTGTAGCAATCCAGAGGTAAATTTGCCTCATAATTAGGCATCTCTCATGCCTTCTGTCCTTCACTTCAGTCTCTTAATGTTCTCGTGGTAGTTCAATCTTGTCACCTAAATTGAGAGTAACTCACAACAATTGGTGCTAATATTTACACCACTATCAAGACTGTTGGTCAAGAATCTGTGCATAGCAAAAGACAGTTATTGCTGTCTTCAAAATATTTAATTATTATCGTCATAAGCAATTGGAAGTGACTAGTGGATAGATATTTTGAGAGCTTCTGTCCCCTACATTTTTATTAAACCAGAATAGAAACTTGCATTGCTCAAACAAGTCTGAACTAATCAAATCTGAACAAGCTTTCAGAAAGCTTGTTTAAAATAAATTATTTTTATTAACAAAACATTAAACAAAGTGAATGCAATTCTGTCATCTTTGCTCACTGATTGCCTTTTGCAGACCTGAAAACAATGATATTCTTAATTAAATACAGTGCTCCCTAGTCTCATAAAGGTTGTCCATTTGCTAAGTTCAAATACTTTCTTAGAGAGGATGTAGGTTTTTTAAAATATAGCATCCTTGGTGTCAGTAATGTCTTACAGATAGGTAGAATTGTCACATCCTTGAACTAAAGCTTTAACACTTGATTGAAATATGAAGAATACTTCAAAAGCCTTTGATGATTTTCTTAACAAATATGTTTTATTTAACATGTTATGGCATAAGATTAAAGTCAAAATTAATAAAGTAAAATATATGCTTTTGTAGATATTATGAGATCAAAAAAAATAGTATTTTAAAAGTAAAAAAAAACCCTCAACAAGTTGTTATATTCTCTGTGCTTTCATTATTATTCTTTCAAACATGGTGCTTACTCACTGTATTTCAGCTGCAAAGCTTCTGCTTTCATATCCGGCTCACTTAAGAATCTATTACTAATTCCTTTAAAACATGCAAAAAATACAACTTCCAAGAAGAACAGTCACATAGCCATAGAGCTACAGAACTCACTGTAAGAATACCGATAAATAAAACATCAGTTAACATCAGTTAGTTACAGTTTAAGGCTAGATCCTTGGCTGGTGGAAATGGGCAGACACTGACTACAGCAGAACCCAGATGCACCAGTTGACTGCTGGCTTCTGAGTTCCAAGTCATGGCAAGTTGCTTTGTCTCTCCATAAAGCAGAGTATTGTATATCTCAATAATATTTCATTATAATTCTTACACATTTCTAGGAAAGTTACATTTTCAAAGGCAGTATGTTGATTTTGAGTCCACCCCAATATATATATTTGAAAATAGGTTTCTCCGAACAGTTAAAGGAAACCTTGGGTCAAATTATTGCATTACATGAAAAAAAATCACAAAAATGCATATACATGTGTATGTATACGTGCAGAAGGAAGCCACATTGCCACTTGCAGCGTGGTCAGCTGCAACTGTATGCCATTTAGTGCTATAGACATGGGCCTGGGTTGGGTCACAGAGTACATATACATGAATGTAAACTTTATCCCTTGGTTCGAGAGACCCCACTAAGGCAAGTCTTACTGTTAGGGAAAGGAGTAAGGCCAGGGACTGTCTGGAAGTTGTGTTTTATTTCAGGCACCTGTATGTGGACCTGGACCTGCCCCACTGAAGCTGTAGTATCAAAGCTTTGTTGCAAAAAGAACAGACTATTTTACACCAAATTGGTGACTAAGTCAGTATATCAACTTTATGGACTTTTGTAGAGCAGATATTAAATTATTTTTTCCATTTCCCACCACGTAAATCTGGCAGAAACAATACCATATTTCCCATTAGCTTCTATAATTTTGAAGTAGCCAGGCTTAGAATGGCAACCGAATACACTGAAAGGCATCAGCACTGGGAGTAAAGCGCTCACTTCCAGCTCCTAGAAATAGCTCTCAATGACATTTCTTCAGCAGATGAAGAGTTATATTTTTAACTGCAAGCATGGTCTCTGTGCAGGTTGGTTTGATCAGCGTCTCGGGAAGTAAAAATCCAAAATGGCCGGTGTCACGCAGCTCAAACGCAAATGCGTACGGGATGCCATTTTTGTAGGCCCAGTCCATAGAGCTACCAGAACTCACATCTGAGAGAGGGAATTCAGAGAAAATTTTAGTAAATGTTAAATGCAGGTCATGTTGAAAGCACCAGAGGGTTCTTGTGGCATTTTGTCTCCAGGACTCAATGAATATACTTGCAACTCCAGCTGTTGCTTGCCCTGATCCTGAACACCTTTCAGAGAAGGGCAATGGTGAAAGGTGCTCAGCAGAATATGGATTAGACCCTTGATTTTCACAGGAAAAAAATTAATAACTGACTTTTTTTTGTGTAAAGCAAAACTTTAATAAAAGAGAACACTTAGAATAAAGCTTCAAACTGTTCTTGTCTCCAGGTGAGTGCAGTCTAAAGCTTTGCTTCCACAAAGATCTCCCAGCTGGACTGGAGCTCTGCACACTCCTAGGTTTAACTTGGGTTTTTTAGGCAAATCCTTTGCAGGGAGAAGGGAGAAAGTTGATAAAGTAATTTACATTCTCCTTTTCGAAGTGCTTTTAAAATTATTTTCTCTTCATTTCTGTCTTGTTTTCTCACCATTTCCTTACAGCATGAAAGCATTTGCATAGGTGGTGTCTAATATTAACAAACCTTCCCGAGGAAGTGTGCTTCTTATGCTTTCGTTATCTCCATATGTTGATTACCCAAGACACTTATATTTATATAAGGATCCATCTCTCATGTGGCCTGCTGTCTTCTGTGCAATTCTGGCATAAACTTACAGTGCTCTTCCTTTGACATAGTGACTGACTGCACTGTAATGAGCACAAGATGATGACTGTGCTGTGAGATGGAGGCCCACAATAAAGTGGAGCTCTAGCCAAAACACAGCAACAGCAGAGGAGATGCAGGAGGTTACTTGTGAAAAATCTTGCTATTTACTTAAGCTTCTCACTTTTTCAATGTCTGTTATCATTACCGAGAGCATTCAGGCCTCGTAGTTTCAGTAAAAAAAAAAAAGAGTGTCTCATCGAAACCTATTGAACTTCTTTTTCTGTTACCTGTCTACATGGAGAGCTTGCCTGACAAATGTTGTTCCCTATTTAAAAGGCATATTTTAAAGATACTTTGTTATAGGGAAAAATACATTGGAAATTGCTCTCTGAAAAATGGAAGATGTCCAAATAAAGATACTGTTGCTATCATTTATCATCATCTAGACACAGAGACAGCTGAAACCTAGCTTTTAAAGACATCACCCTAAATTTTAGAATGAGCTCTATCAATAGCTGTATCTATCAAAATTGCACAGGAGAGGCAAAGTAATGGTGAAAAATGAAACATAGTTTGAACTATTTCCTCCCAAATACTTTAAACTTAGTAGTGCATTTAAAGTATCTGATAAAGATATGCTTTTTAAGATCTAGTTTTATCTTTTTTTTTTTTTAATCTGTTTTTATATGTTCTGAACATGTTATTTGCTGGTTTTTGCCTCTCAAAGGCATTGCATTTTAATATCTTTTATTGCATCGAGTTAATCCTACTGCAATCAACTGACTGAATCAGTTACAAAACTTCATCTTCCGCCTTCCTCACCATCCACACCTGGAACAAAGTTCACTTTAAACAGTGTTTGCTTTCTTTATTATAATAAGGGTAATCTCCTCACTATAGATAGATCAAAGTCACAAACCTGTGCCAGAGGAAAACTTACACAAAGTGCTAGATGCAGGACCATATCTGTATCTTATACCATAGGCTGACTGAAGAGCGTTAACAGCATTATAGGCTACTGATTCCTGTGTGGGGGAGAAAACCAAATACATAAATTAGACTTTGAATTGAATACTGTGCTGTGATTGGAACCTGAGCTATGGATCATTGACTTCCAGTGCAATGCTGTGTTCCATGAATCCCTGGAAGCTAATTTAAATTTATTTTAAAGGATAAATGCATTATTTATTTTTATTGACAGAAATTCCCTAATTCCCTGAAAGCTTGGTTTGGTATTTTCATGGCATAAAGAAGCTCACTGCACTGCGAATGATCAGCCATTAAGTATTTGTAATTATAGGTATATATACCAGTTCAGTGACACAACAAATTTAGGCAACCTGTGAGACCATGAGATAAAATAATCTCTTTTTTATGCAGTTTAAAAGCCATGCATGCATTTTCTGCCAGTACCTGTGAATGCATTTCCTAGTCCACTAAACCTCAACTCTGCTGGGCTTGTGAGGGAGAAATGATCTCTTGGTGATACTCCACAGTGGTTCAGTGAGCAGAGTGGGAAGAAGGAGGGAAATTTCACTCCTGAATCTCTGATGGACAGGTGAATGTTCACTGCTGGTCTAACTTTCTCTGGGGCCAGATGACATAGGCTTGGAGAACTCTTTCCACTATTGCAGAAATGTGATTTCAGTACTGTATGGGGAAAATCAGCACCTACATTTCAACACCCATATGGATGCGGTCTGTTTAGGAGGTTCATGGCATCCTGTGAAACTGGGTGCAGAAGGCCTGGCCCATGGCAAGTTCTGAGGGTCACACATGGATAGTGCATCTGAACACAAAGACAGGATGCATGTACTCAAAAGAAGAAGGAATATTATAATCCCACAGAAAAGGATCCTGGAGAATGTACAGTGAAGGCTGGGAATATCTAGGAAAACACAGAGCCATCTTCCTATAGAGAGCAGGAAATGAACATCTTTGGAGCTAGAAACTGCTGGACTGTGAACCACTGGGTAAAGCTGCTATGGTTGTTTTATTTCTGTGAACTGAAGAGATGTAGGTTTCAGTTTATGCAAGTCTTTGTGAACTTGGTCCATACCTTGTTATTCATCAGGCACTAGATGAATGCACTGGGGAGGGATTACTCTATACTTGCCTTTCTGTTCATATATTTTCCCTAACCTTCCACTTTTTTGCCGTTGTCAGGAATCGGGATTCTGGCTTAATCCTTGGTCTGACCTGTGCAGGCATTCCTGCCGTGGGTCTTTGTCCGCCCGATTAGAGAAGACAGAGAAAATTGCTTTAAAATGTAATTCCAGAAAAAAAAAAAGAAGTTTATTTTCACTTAGTGGCCAGCAAGTAGGGCTTTGGAGAGTTTATTTGATGCTGAGAACTGCTCTTAGCAAATGGAAGAGCACTTTTTTACTCCATTATAAAAATCTGTTAGGCGGAACTAGATTTTTTGTCAGTCTGTTTCTCAGCACAGGGATGACAGTGCTGGAGACTGACATTTGCAGCTTGCCCCTTCTCTTCCTCTTGCCACCTCCACGAGAGAGCGCGTGGAGGCAGGGACTGCTGAAGTCAATGCCGCTGGGAACTTCTGCTGGCTTGGGACATGGTCGCCAGCTGGTGTGAGGGGTAACCTCTGACTCACCCTAACAGCAAAGATGAGGAGGTGGGAGGAGGTCTCAGGAAGGGGGAAGTGCTGTCGCTTGGGGCTCTTTCTCCTCTTACAGATGCCTCAACTTCTGTGAGTCACAACACACACAAGACCCATGATGGGGTCAGAGGTGTTGGACCCCGTGAGGGTGGCGGGGTGGCAATGCAAGGCCATGGCGGTGGCAGTGGGGCCTTGCAGGGCTCCGGGGAGTGGGAAAGTCCAGCTGCAGCCTAGGGCTGTTATCTGGTGCCTGCACTGAAGCCCCACGCACCAGGCTCAGTTGCTCAACAGAAATTTGGCAAGCAGCTGTGCTTGCCATCACAGGGCTGTGGTGCAGAGCTGGGAACGGCCTGACAACAGGCCTGACGCCAAGGGAGCGGGAGGCAGGGCTCAGCTGAGGGAGCTGAGATGGGTGGAGAGCAATGTCCTGGTAAATGCACCATGGAAAGGCGAACATAGCCACAGAGGAGAAGACTCCCTGTGCATGAGTTACGCATTGTACAGCAATGAGACAACAGAAGCAAACCCTGTTGAAACTTTTCTGAAGAAATAGTTTGGCAATGCCCATTTAAAACCAGCACAACAGTACTGGGTTCTGTGCAGAGGCAGCAACCATCTGGAGGCCACAGCGGGAGTGACCCAAGTCCACATCCACTACGTAGGCAGGTGTCCCTGGGCACTGTGAACTCAATGCTCTTAGCCTTGAGGGGTGCTGCTTGGTTTCACTGTTGGAGTTATGTGCCCAAAGAAGGGGACAGTTCTCAACCGCATCATATTGTGCAGGTTGGATCCTGAATAAATCTGGGCAACCAGTCTTTGAACACCCTCAAGAAGAAAGCTTCACATAAAATTACCAGATTTTTACAAAGACATAGACAAACTCAGTCATGCCATATAAATTCACTGCAAACACTAAGGCAAATGACTGTACAGGAAGAAAAGGCATGAAAAGTAGGTGGAATTTAAACTCTGGAGATGGATGAATGTTTCTGCTGTTTTTTTAAATCTAAAAGTGCACTTTCATTTTAAGTATCTTAAAAGAACAGATTTCAGGAGAGTGTTAATAAGAGAGTTGTGCCTAAATTAGAACAGAATATGCATGTTGTGATCAGTACACAGCTCTCCAGTTTCAAAACAACTCTGAATAATTGAACACTAATCAAAGTGGTAACTGACAGCTCACTAGAATGATATGACCCAGACAGAAACATCCTTTCTTCTGCTCAGGATTAATTGTGGACCTCTGTTCGCACCAAATGTTATTTATCTACTATGCATGTGGAGTCCTACGGTTGTCCACTGTACACAGTTCGAGCAGACCAAGAAAGCTTGTTCCATCAGCAGCAGGAAACAGAGATCTGCCACTTTCCAGCTCATTGTAATTTCCAAAAGAACTGGAGAATCTGAAACCTCAGCCTCTGTCACAATTTTCGACACTTCAAATCATAGAATCATAGAATCATTTAGGTTGGAAAAGACCTTTAAGATCATTGAGTCCAACCATCAACCATGCCAACTAAACCATGTCATGAAGTGCCCTGTCTACGTGCTTTTTGAATACCTCCAGGATGGTGATTCCACCACTTCCCTGGGCAGCCTGTTCCAACGCCTGACAACCCTTTCACTAAAGAAATTTTTCTTAATATCCAATCTAAACCTCCCCTTTTGCAACTTGAGTCCATTTCCTCTTGTCCTATCACTAGTGACTTGATAGAAGAGACCAGCACCCACCTCACTACAACCTCCTTTCAGGTAGTTGTAGAGAGTGATAAGGTCTCCCCTCAGCCTTCTTTTCTCCAGGCTAAACAACCCCAGTTCCCTCAGCCGCTCCTCATAAGACTTGGGCTCCAGGCCCCTCACCAGCTTCATTGCCCTTCTCTGGACACGCTCCAGCACCTCAATGTCTTTCCTGTAGTGAGGGGCCCAAAACTGAACACAGGACTCAAGGTGTGGCCTCACGAGTGCCGAGTACAGGGGGACGATCACTTCCCTGCTCCTGCTGGCCACACCATTTCTGATACAGGCCAGGATGCCGTTGGCCTTCTTGGCCGCCTGGGCACACTGCCGGCTCATATTTAGCCGGCTGTCAACCAGCACCCCCAGGTCCTTTTCCGCCGGGCAGCTTTCCAGCCACATATTAAAGACTATTCATTTAGGAGGCACCAGGTGATGGAGCCTTTGGCTGTAGGCAAATATTAAAATACACAAATAAATAAACAACAGTATTCCATTAATTTTCTCTGTGATCCTCATAACAAGTTTTCTAAAAAACAGGAAATTACTTCAATATCTTATTCCAACCTCCCTGTTCTTTTTGACCCACTGCAATAAAAAGAAGTGTAGAGTCCAAATACTAGCAAAATATTTAGAATTGGGATTTGGCTTCCATTTGTTCAGTCTAAAACACTGGACACTGTCTAAAACAGTGTCTTTCTTTGTCTCTTTAGGTCTGTGCTTCTCTCCCTCTGACGAAAAGCCTGATGCAAAGTCTCACAAACCTGGGAAACACCTACTACACATCAAAAACTGGGTTCCTTTGGTCTAAAAACTGTGGATGGAAAGACAGAGTGTGTGCGCTGAGGGGCAGTTACTCCCTGTCTCAGAACGGAAATCGCCCTTGAGCAACAAGAACAACATGTACTGAAGATTCACTGGTATGTGTGAAAACTCTCAGTTAGAGACTCCTTTTCCTTACAATGAATTTCCTGGCGCAGCATCTGCTATTGCCTTACATCACTCTGGATATTTTCATCAGATACCCAGTAATCATGTACTTGCAGAGGAGATGCTGATCCTTCCTAACGCATCTTTACCTTCTGCTGTGTTGTCTGTTCTTCAAAAAATATTCTTGCACCTGCTGGTCTTCAAAGGAATGAGATCCTGTGGTTTTAAATTCCCAGTCTGTTTTCTGGTAAGTAATAGCCACTTGGGGAGCTCCTTTCTCTTTGCCACTTCCCAAAAGAGGGCGGAGAAGGTAGAATAAAAAGAAGATTCATGGATTTATTCACAGTCAATGCAGGGCTGGGTAGTCAGTCCCCACAAGTCTCATGTTTTTAGCTCCTCTGGCTGCTTAGTTAACTTCTAATTTGCTCTGTTTCCCAGTAATGACATCAGACAGGAGAATTTTTAGTAGCTGCTGAAATTAAGTGTCTTCACAGTAATAAACCCACAAAGAGAGTTTAGTTTGTGGAGTGCTGGCTGCTCAGCCTCCTGGGAGGGCAGCTTAGGGAAACTTCAGCGAAGCTCCAGGGATTGACAACATCATTTATTCTGCACAGCATAAATCTAAGGTGCAGTTAATTTCCTTTGAAGTGAACTAGCTTAAACTAGTAAGTTAAAAATCACTGCAACTTTCAAGGCCAAAATGGGAGATATATGGACAATGTAAGTTTACTGGGGACTAAGGGCAAAAGAAAGAGGCTTGCAACTGGTTGGTACAATGTGTGTCTGTGAGCAGGAGCAAACAAAGTAAAGCTTAGCCACATTTCCCTAAGAGAATAAGCCATAGGGAGGGTTTTATGTACAGGAGACTGGCTAAAAACAAACCTCAGACTGTGAGCAGAGGGAACAGTTCTTCCGCATTTGGATGAGCATGGAAGATGTGAAATGTACATATCAGTAAACTGATAGGCTTGCATGAAAAGAAGTCTTCTTATTAATTTATTCTTCTAATAGACAAAAGCCCCTGATGTTAATTAACTGCTTGTCTTAAAGTATTAAGAATACTATGTCTGAGCAGGATGATACATAAAGCAATCGAAGCTTTACTTTTGGTGAAATCTATGAGATTTCTCCTCTAATTGATAAACATAAACAATTTCGATTTTATTTTGTTCATAACATTGAGGATGATCTTTGTGCTCCTAGTATTTAAGTCCTGAGCATGAAGGGACAGAATTTCAGCTAGATGCCCAAGGACTTAACTACATAATTCCCATTACAGTTAATTAAATAAAACCATAATAACTATAATTAAAACCCAGGGATTTATCCTATAAAGCAATTTAAAGGAACTGATGGATGGAAGGCGCTATGCCATTTTAATCAAACCGCCACTGACTCACTTGGAGTGAAGGTTACATAACCAGAAATGCGATTGCAAGCAGATCCAGAACAAATACCACTCAATATTAAATATGTGCAAAGTATTGAAGAAACAAGTCTTCTCTCAAAACAAAATGTACCAAACAATATTATGTAGGGAAGAAGTCTTCCCAAGTTTTAATGTACTTACCACGCAGCTGAAGTTTGGAATAGTTGCATATTTGTAAGAGTAAGGGTACAGCAGCATCTGTGCATATGCATGGAAGGACAAATAGGCTTTTATTTGTTTCCGATGTCTGCGGAGAAAATGAGCAACAGCCTTTACTTCAGGCTCAGACTCAGGAAAGGGACCACAGTAGGTGTCATCACAGGGGTGAAATGAAGCACCTTCATCTAGAAATTGAAAGAGAAAGTTGATGGTGAACAAGCACAGAGAATTTCCAAGGGTCAACTTCTGGCTCAGCCTGTGTGGGCCTGCGTGCAGAAGTGTGAAAAGCAATAAACAAATTGCTTTCTTGTGACTGATAGGCATAAGCCAGTGGGACCTCAGTACAGCAATCTGCTTGTTCATCTAGTAGACACACCAAGCTGCCAATTGGCCAACTATGTGCAGTTCTCCTCAGAGGACATATTTTTAACCCAACAGAAAAAGAAGAGCCTGACTTTATTGTATTTTCTTTCCTGGCTTTCCACATGAGTTGCACATTTTATGATAGCATTCCAGTATTAAAACTATTGAAGGGTCTCAAGTGGTCAATTTGAAATCAGAGAGCTACACCTCTTTCACTAGTCACTGCCAAGACAAATCTAGCCTTTAAGAGCATTTTAACATACTTGCTACTACAGCGGTGGTTACAACGGTAGGTAGATAACCTCAAAAGGCATTATTGGTTTAGTGGGCATGGTGGTGTTGGGTTACGGCTGGACTCGATGATCTTAAAGGTCTTTTCCAACCTAAACGATTCTATGAGTCTATGATTATCTTAAGAGACTGGCTTAAAACATGAGAATAGTTCTTGACTACTGCCTATTTTTACTCTTGCAAACCTTACGGGAAAAAAATGACAAGACACATGGGATGATTGCTCAATTAGCTAAAATACAAACCATCTCAGTTTGCACAGGGCTTAATTTTCCTTCAAGTTTGGGGCAGGTGTTCAGTTGTGAGGATACCTTTCATCATGTCAACCTGCTCAGGTGGCAGTAAGCTGCAGAAGCGTAGCCTGCTTGTAATATCCTATGAGGTACTGAAAGATGAAATTCAGAAAAGGAGATGTGGCAGTGGCTCCTTTATCATCTAGCAATTCTGGATCTAAGCCACCATCTCATTTACAGCTTAGGGCCTGGGCCTAAAAGAACAATATTTATGCAAATCTATTCTGCTCTCTTATCCACTGTGATTTCAAAATGCCACGTTTTACACTGACCCTCAGAATAATAATAGTTTTGTTGTGACATTCCCTGGTGTCATCAGGGACTTACAGAAACAGTGTTTCATTAGCTTTCCTTTGTATAGTAAGTACTGCCATCTTCAAATAATAAGGAAAGAGCAGTGTGTGAGAAGGCATAATATTAGGAACTAAAACAGGGTTGTGCAATCAACCTAATGTCAAAAAAATTAAAAAGTGGAAGAATTTCATGCTGCAGCTTCATTTGTAATATGAAAATTGAGGCTACCATTCAATGGCCACAGGTGGGGATTTCAAAAGGTATTAGTGCTTAGATTGCAGTGGATATGGAAGGGTTATATAGAGGGCAGATGGTCTCCTCCCTGCAGAACAGATGGCCACCAAGTCATCTAAATCCCAAAAGCACTCTGCCTCGATGTCTTGTCAGATAATACAGCTAAAGGAAAGCTATTTAACAGAGCCTCTGGAGCCTTTGCTTGTTTTTATGGATACTTCATCTCCTGTAGCAGTGTAGTATACTGAATCATGAAAATGGACATCACTGTTAATGAACGGCAGAATCCTACAAGCTAATGAATGGTAACATAATCCAATGGTAAAATATGACTCAGTTTAGTGACTTTCAGTGAAGAAAAAAACTCTCTAAGCTGTCCAGCCTTCTATCGTGAGCCATTTGCAATCCCAGCTGTAGTTAATGCTTTTCCTTAAGTGAAGCTGGCTGGTAGTGAAAAAAGAGAGGGTTTGGTGGCCCTGGATAATGTAAGGATATCCTCAATTTTCCTACTGGAAGTTCTTTTGAAGTAACACAAGAAAGAAAAATATGATACAGTATGTATCAACTTCTGTGAAATTTCTGAGTTACAGTCATGAGAAGAAAATGCAATTGCATAAAATTTTACCATGCTGCCTTATTTTTGTACCTGATAACATACCAGGGGAGGACAAATATCCTCCAACATCCATCACAAGATCAAATGTACAAAAGAAATGTGTGCAGAGACTGATAAAACCAATGCTTTGGTACAGAAGAAAGACTGGGAGGATGGATGAGCTGGAGCATGAATCTCAAACTTCCTTGCAGCCACTTCTTTGCCAGTGTGGGGTACTGTCCTTAGTGAGCAATGGGGTACACTGGAAACTGGGATGCACTGGAAATTTTAACTCCCACTGCTGCTCGCTTGGGGGCTTCCCATGCAATCCCGTTAACTGGATTTGCCCTATGACATAATTTAGTTCCAAGTACCTCATTATTGGCTTTAAAGTTGCTATTTATTTCATGAACGTTAAACCATTGTGCTAGTTATTGCACATATGTATATACTGCAAGGAGCATTTCTAATCAGAGATCTTGCTGTCAGTATTCACCTGGGTGTGTGTGCAATTTCTGTGCACTATTTTGGGCACAGGGTGCTGCAGGGTAAAATCTACCACAATCAGTAATATGGCCCTTATCTTGGTGCCTGGAGAATACAGAAGCAACATCATAAAGCTTACATCAAAGTCCTACACCAGAAGGGAAGAGGAAAACAGAAGGGATGCTGTGTTATCTTTACCAACTAGCTCACTGCAGCTAGCACTCAGTGGCTTTGCTGGGCCCGGATTCTGCCACAACACACCTGCCTGGAAGCCCCACAGTGAAGTTCAAGCCTGTCTGCAAACTGTAAGTGTGATGGAACTGAATTAAAAGGTTTTTACAAGCATATGCAGTATTAAATGTTAAACATACCACGATTATCAAACTTGAAAGTGTGATATGATCCAGATTCTTCTCTGCCTCATTTAGTGTCAGATTAATGAGAACATAGGGCGCTGGGTGAGGATCTTCTGAGCACCAGTCAGCCCAGTTCATGAAAGAGCTCTTTATTCTCTGGCAAAGTAGAGAATCAGACAGACTTTGGGGTCCTCTGAGGGAAGCAGAGCATGTGCTTGGTGGGATGACGAGCAACTTCGAAGGAATTTTTATTTTTTAAACTCAGGGTGGGGACTTTGTCTTTCATGTTCAGTGGAGGGCAGAAATGCAACAAGTAGTAGACTAAAACACACAATGTGTGTGTGTCTTGTTACAGTTTCACTCAGCCCAGAAAAAAATGTTTTTTACTGAAAACTAAGCAAACTTTTTCAGGACTGAGTAAAGTGTGCTTTAACACAGCGGCTAGGGCACAGGAAGAGGGCGGAGCAGAGTGATTTGAACCCAAGAAAGATGAATTAGGACTAGAAGGAAAATGCACTGTGTGAGTATTAATGTTGCACTGATAGGTACCTCTAATACGTCTCTGAAGACTTTGTAAGAAAACTGTTCATTTCAACTATGCCAGTGGCTATCTTCTGAACAGTAAATGTATGTCCCCCAAATACCTGCAGTTGTGACTCACACACTTAAGTAAAAGATAATAACTGTGATGCAGGATTTTGGTTCACTTGTACATTATTTTTGCAGCATAAAATTGCCTTAAAGATCGTGATAGCAGCCCTGGGACTGTCTTCTATAGTGGAGGGATTCTCAGATAACATGGGCTTTCTGTAACTGTCTCTGTTTCAGTTCTCTCCTTACTGCAAGTAAAGTGGAAAAAAATTAGAAGCATATTTCACAGGTCCGTACTGTATTGAATGCATGCTTCTGTTCACTCTCAACTCATTTGTAATCTCCTCAGGCAGATTATTTGCTCTCACTTGTATCCTCACAGTTCTCAAAAATCTACTTAAAGAATCCAGTTGCTGCAAGCCAGACTGTACAGTGCTTGAAACATCTAGAGAATTCCAGCGGAAGAAGGACGGGCTGAAGGGAGGGCTGTTGCACTAGTGCTATGCAAACAAAATTTCTGTCTTTACAAGTTTATAATGTAAATAAGGAAGGTGAACAAATGCTGGAGAAGAAAACAGCTGCACAGAGAGGTGAAGGAAGTTGCTCAAGATGGGAAGGCAGACCAGCAGAAGAACCAGTTATATATTGCCGTATTTCACAACAGAGTGCTATTACTTTCTGCTGCACGAGAACTTGTATCGGCGCTTACTCCTGTATGACTTGCTGTAAGATTTAATAAAATACCATTTCTCCTTCAGTGGACCCATTCCAAATCTTCTGTTAGTATTTCATTACTGCTGCATTCTCTATGCAAAATTGAGGTAAAGTTTTATGAAAGTATTTACAGAAGTGCTGGGAGTTTAAAATTAGATTTCCATGCATTTAGAAGCACCTTCTTTCTTTATTAAATCACTAATAATAATGGCATTAAAATATTCTCAGACATTCTCTGAGGCCAACAAAGCAAGTCTGACATTTCCTAAGCTAAAGCCATTTCAGAGAAATGAATTAAATAAAATGAAGTTTGAAATATTTCCTAAAGCTGTAGTCAGCTAAATTATGAAATGTGATGGCCCAGGCTCAGTGCTGTGCTTCAAATTATTTACATGATTGCAGAAATACAGAATAGCTGTATATGCATTTTTTTACTTTTGCCACACTCACCATGAAAACTTTTTACTTGTGACGAGATGTGTTTTTCCAAAGTTCAGGACTTTTATTTTTTTAAAAGCTGTAAGGAAGATTTGAGCCCTGGCTTGTGGCTTTATGGGAAAGTAGCTTCAACTTTACCTATGGAAAAGAGAACACTTCACAACAGATGTGACCTAACCTAGTTACTCTGTTGGATAATAAAATACACAGTAATCTGAACTGGTGGACCAAAGTACCTCCTGACTTACCACACCATTTCACTTTCCAGTTGCGGTTAGCATCAACACCATGACAGGGAAACCTTGTGTTCTTTGATCTTGTTTTTCTCCAAAATCGATCCTAACATAAGTTATAAAATAGTTAAATAGCAATATTACTACATTTTGGCAAAAATCTATTTGTACACATAACAAACCAACCCTGGTAAACATATTCAGTGTTATATTTTAACTGGAGTAATTTACTTCCATTTTGCATACCACAAAGTGATGGATCAGATTATACAGAAATTAATGTTTGAATGATGTAACAACCATTTGATCTTTCCTGTCTGAGCAATTTTTTGAGTAATGCTACTGATACTACTTACATTTGTCCAGCTAAAATGATATCCATCCACATTAAATACAGGCATGATATAGAAATACAGCTGAGTTAGCATCTTTCTCATAGCAGGATCAGTCTGGTATGTCTGAAGAGCCTAAAGCAGAAAAGCCAAAGAAAATAGTTTCCATAATAAAAATAATTTCCTGATTAAGTATTGTGACAGGCTAAGACAGTCATGTAGCCCTTGGCAGGACAGAGACCTGATCTCATGGCACCACTGACATCCTTAGAACTGTACTTGAAAGGCTGACATCTTCCTGCAAATGTGATTAAAGGCTGCATGTAAACATGTGAAAAAGGTGTTCAGAAGACCCTATTCTCTCTGCTTCTTTGTTACTTTCAACAGCCAAGAAAATACAACTCACATTACAGAGAAGCAAATGCATACAAAGTGTTTCTTGATGTAAGAGCTGAAGGTCAGCGGAATAGATTCTTAGTTGAGGAAACGAGTTTAGCTCCTGTAAGACAATGGAGTGCTGTTTTTTCCACCAGGTGATGATTTGGCGGGGTCAGAGCATGTCTTAAAGCATTTAAGGCTCACATTACATAAGCTTTTGTTGCATTCAAAGTAATTTACTATATGCACAATCATCAATACAGGCAGCTTATTCCTTTATAATTTAGAAAACCCACTGCTTCTGGAGAACCTCAAGTAGAAAGGTTAGTAGAGGACGTCTAAGTAGGGAAAGTGTTTTTTTTCCATTCTACATCTTAGAAAAACACAGCAAACCAGAGGCTCCTCAGCAGTTCAGTTTGCTAGTACCAGAGATGCTCCTTTACCAGTTTCAGGAAGCTTGGACTCAACATGCTGTAGCAAAAACTGTCTCTTGTCATAGCTGGGCAAAAAAAATCGCATCCTTCAAAGTTTAAGTCTTGATTCTGTAAGGTGAGGAATCAAGTGCTTCACCTGGCAGGTGGACAGTGTATCACACTAACGGTGGGTTCAGAGGGATGCCTGAGGCTGGCTCCTCTCCTCCTGGTGCTGTGAATACAGCCTTCTGCTCTGCAGTATTTCTGGCCCTTCAGATCCAAGAAGTAACGTGTCTGGGGGGGCAAAGGGAAACGCTTGTTCTGAAATAAACTAAGCTAAAAGCTTTTCAATTGACAAATGCCAGGGAACAGTGTGCAGTACAGGAATTCAATACTGCTGGGCTCCTAACTGTGCAGCCATTTGGATTATTGAAGCGGCCACAGGAGCTGATGGATGCTTTTTGTGGAATACCTATAAGAAATACCCATACAGTTGGACATGTCTGGGGCTGAAATTTACTCATGGAGGAGTCTGAACATTTTTTTCTTTACTGAGGGTCTAGTGAGACTTCTAAATACTTTTTCTAAGCTGTTCATTAACCACGTCTCTGTCATGCAGTGCTTTCTCCTCACCCAGCCTCAGCAGTGCTCTGCACGTGCAGATCCTCCGGCCTCACCTGCAGATCCAAAGCAGCGCGTCACCCCTGTGCAAAGCCACCAAGTCACCCAGTGCTGCTCCACACCGAGCTCCTCTTCTGTTTCAGTCAGGCAAGAGAAGGGGAAGGTGAGCAATAGAGGGCAAAGGGGGTACAGCACAGAATGACATGAGACTTAGGCAGCAGCTGGGACAGCATGGCGTGGAGCACCACAGGGTGGGATGAGATGCTGAAAGAAGGTAGAGTTTATCATAGGGGGAAGAGGATGACAGTGGACTTTTGAGGGGAAGCTTGGTGGAGCCGTGGGCTGCCTGGGAAAAAGTCCCTGGCTTGTGCAGAGGTCACAGGTCCCCTGGTCCACATGCCAGAAATTCCCCAAAGATTCTTAGCTGGAATGGTATTGCATTTAAATTCAATTTACTTGTATTAGGAAGCCACATCAAGGCTACAAATACATTTAGATAAAAATACCGGTATTCAGGGAACTGCAGCTATAGTAAAAAGTAGTTTTGTCAAAACAGAAAGCAATGGTTACTCAAAAATAATGACTGTGAAACAGGGGCTGTTTCACTGATGTTCCACATGCAGAAAACACATACTGAAGTAACCAGGGCTACTCTGTGCATTAAGCTAGCCTTGAACTTAAATCTTCACAGGATTAAAAGCCTATATGGTAGGTATGGATGTTAAATCTGTAAGACTGTTCTTACAGTGAAAACAGAACCAAGTTGTGCTCCAAAATGTGAGTCAAGGAAAATGAACATTTTTATCATGCTTATTTCAGGGAGAAGTAATTTGGCTGGGGAGGAAATAAGGTACCACACACCACTTCCTTGACTTTTTCATGCTTTTCTCTTTTTAGACAATAATAACAAATTAAGCTCAGGTTGTGTTTTCATGGTGGGTATTTACATATCAGGGATAATGAGATGGGGGTATTTGCTTGTATCTGTATTTATGTATGCCATTCTTTTGCTGTCAGTTACATCTATCATTATGCATTTTGTTACACAGTAATGTAACTACTGTCTTTTAAACTGCAATACTTAAGAATAAACTCTTTAAAAGACTTTTAAAATAATCTCCTTAAAATAACTACAGATAATGAATTAATTTAAGGTAACACACTCCTTAAAAATTGCATGGATGAGCTTTGCAAATTTTTCAGAACCTTTCCAAATTTGCAAATAGTGACATAATGAAAATATTTTAATAAAGACTTTTTAATGTTCAATATGTTTTAAATCCTGTGAAGAATACATTTTTCTTGCTAGGTAAAAGCACCACCATTTAAAAACCGAAACAAAACATAGATTGCAAAATGCTGAGCTCCCTTTCATTTTTTAAAGTTACTCTGTGTTATTTTAATGCCTGCTGTCATTGACAAAATACTAGGAGAGACTTTAGAAAGCATTATAGTCCACAGTAATACTCTTCAAAATTTTAAGTCTTAAAGTTGATTTACAACCAAATATGTCAATCATTCAATTCTCTTCTTTAAAGCATATATGGTTTATCTTAACAATTTGGTTACCCTTTTAGAGTAGCATTTCATTAAAAATGTAATGGACCTGGTGCGGCTTTCTTCTCCATGGAAAGCAAGAGCGTAGATGATGTAACCTGGTGTAAGTGAGATCATATTCACTCTTTCTGCTGAAAATATTTTGTCCTTCATACTATTTTTATCTGGCAATTTCATTTTATATATGTAATCAGGCAACACAGGCTGTATAATCTTACCTCCCTTAACAGGGAGGTCTTTGGCAACGTGCCTCACAGTTACTAAGATGTGTCCTTGCTGGAGCAAAGCCCACAGTTTGCCTTTTGTGACATGACTCTTAAATCCTCTGAACAATGATCATGCAAACCCTGCCCCCCACCGGCAGTGTAGAAACATTTTCTCTTCACTATGACACAGGCAAGATGAAAATAAACCATTAGTGAATTAACTGCATTGTAGTTTGCAGAGAGCTCTTGGAATACAGAGTAACGTGACTTTATGTGGCTTGATTCTGCTTCCCCATCATGCGATCAATAGCAGCTTTGCTGCTGAATGCACAGAGAGCCAGACTGGCCCAATAAATGCTGAATAGTGTTATTAATGAATGAACAGATGATACAGGAACCCTGCCAACACCATGCAAGCAATCTGCCTGGGGGATGGGGGAAAGGACCAATGATTGATAGGAGGGGGCTCGATCATCTGGATCAGCAGTGGCGGTTGTTGATAGAGGTCCGCCAGCTTAGGCTGGCTGAGGATCTGGTCCATAGGAAATTTAATTTGGGGGATGAAGTGAGCAAAAGAGCTATATTGTAAACTGCCAAGGCAATAAAGGGCAAGAGTTTAAAATGGATTTAGGATGCAGTTGGGCTTTTTATAAAGTAAGGGGATTGACTGAGAAGGACAAAGCAAGGAGACAGGGTTGAGAGAAGTTCTGAAACTGCAGTTGAGCTTAATAACAATTTGCTGTCCCACAATTAATTATTATTAAATTTAAGGTAACAATCAGCTTTTGCTGTTTTTGTTTTTGAATTAAACAGTCACACTGAATTAAACAGTTACTATTTTAGTACAGGGAATTGACTCCATTGCTGTTCTACCAGAAATTGCACAAAAATGCTTCTGATAAACAGGATTAACTCTTCCGTGCCATTATTAAGATAGCAGTTAAAACATCCTTTCTGACAGTAACACACAATGTTTTACTATTGTCTGTACATCTTACACTTTAGCAGGGTGACACTATGATCTGCCATTCAGGCCTTCATTGCCACTTTATCAGTCTGGCAAGTTACTAGTTAGCTCTGTCTCTGTACTTGGAAGCAGTGTATCTTTTTATCTCCATTTTCCCTTTTATTGCTAGTGTCCTGCTTTGGCACTCAAATCACAAACAGAGTGGTAAGCCTGTTATTCAGGCTAAGATACAGCTGAGTATCTGAAAACAAATGGCTTAAAACAAAGGGTCAAATTTCAAGGCTGAAGCTTGAACTGTGTCTAATTTATTTTTTTTTAACACCTAGCAAGATCTGCCTTTCTCTCTGGGAGCATTTCCCACAGTAGGAACTCAGCAACAACAGCTGACAAAGATGACTGTGCTGCAACTAATTTGCAACACTTAGAAGAGAGCCCATAAAAACAGTTTGAAAAGAAGGACCTGCAGGATCCCAAAGGCTTGCTTACGCTGCTACTTCAGGATGCAAATGGAGAAGTCCCTGAAGCAGAGAAGAGGCAGAGAGATGATGGCATGATTGATATGTTAGAGAAGCAAACAGCAGTTCCAGGAAGCTTGTGCAAGGCTGGGACCACCCAAGCAAATGCAGGATCTTGTGGGGAAGAAGCTGCATCATTACACGGATCTTAGTGGAAATAGGAGACACAATTTCTGGGTTCCATTCTGAGAGGTACTACATAAAAACACCTCATAGGTCCCAAATAAGTCAAGGACTGTCTAGCAGAGAATGGAAAGGCCCGAGTTATTCTAAAGCACTGTGAATACTCTGAAAGGGGCAACACAAATGTCTGTACTAGTAATTGTACGAAACTAAAGCCCAAGTTGGTGGAGACCCCCCTGAGATGTCTACCACAGAAAAATGTAGTTCTTGACTTTTATGACCTAGTTATGTTGGTCCAGGGTGGTACATATTGAGGGCAACCCAACAGAACTTACTTGAATACATTGTTTAATTACATTGTTGAGACATAGTTAGATAATTAAGATGCAAGTTATTGCTTCTAAGTCCATTTCTGGAACAACTAAATAGTCCAACACACAGTATTTTTTCACAGTCCTTTCTCATGCTCAGTAGTGTTTCTTCATTTCAGTAGTTTCAGTGAGGCCCTAATTACTCAACATCATCATACAGCAGTGGACTGCTAAAATATAGAGCAGAATTTCTTCTCTAGGGCAAGTAGTATGTTGGAACAACAATGTGGATTCTCTTCATGCCTTGAAGAAGAACATACCCAACAGTTTAAAAGGCTTCACAGGGTAGAATTTGAGTGTCCTACTGATTAATACTTTCATAGGAGTTTGCACTAGCAAGTGCCATTGAAGAATTCCTACTACATGCACAACACAGCTGCAGGGTTACCTTCATTTTATCGAGATGTATTCACATTGTGAAAAATTAATAGCTGCAAGCAAAATGAAAGTAATTTTTACCTTCAGAAGATCATGGGTAGGCAGAAGGATGCAGCTGAGTAGTTGAAAGTGCACAAGAGAAATAATGCAGTACTTCCTTTTGGAGAAGGAAAACTGGAAACCATTTTAACTGTTTTTTTGCCATCATGAAGATGTCACAGCAAAGGAAAGCACCTTCTCTAAACTGTCTTACTGTTGAATAGAACCTAGGAAAATCCACCATGGACCAAAAGAGAAAGAAATACTGCACAGTATAAAAATGGTTTGCCACAGCTGCTTTTAAAACAATGCATCACCTGCCTCGTTGTGGTGATACCATGGTACTGCACTCCATCGTTTTGGCATTGGCTTAGCTTTTATCCATTAAAAAAAAAGCATCACAACTGAGGGCCCAGTCCGGGAAACTCTCGTTGGTAGTGTTCACTGCTACTGTATTTTCCTTCCCCTCAGAAGTGGTGCACATTAGTATCCTCTGATTTCAGTAGCAAGGATATGTTGGAAAGATGCAGATCCTCAGAGTGAAATGGGTATAAGATGGCTGCCAAATAACTGAACTCATTCAGAACTGAACCAGCTGTGGAGTGGAGGGGGATGTTGAGTAGAAGCAGAAACTACACACACAGAGGTGTGATTACTGCACAGAAACTTCAAATGGCCGGAACAGCATTTGGAGGATGAAAAAAGTCATAAAGATAAAACAGATTCTGCATTTGTACCAGCACCTCTTGCTGTTGAAAAGCTGATGAATGAAGTACTGAGTGAAGAGCCTGGAAGAGGTGATCTCTCTGATGGAGGGAAAACAAATAGTGCTTCAGGCAGAAGCTCCTGACAGAGAAGAATGAGTTAGCTAAAGATAAGTAAGGCTGAGTGTTTCAAATATAGATGCTGCAGGATGAAACAGATGGATTTTTCCTCCAGATAATGGATATATAGGGAGCACTCAGAGAAGTATATTTTTTTCTGAGGTTAGGCAGGTGAAATACAGCTGGGGAGACTAGAGTCTGGCAAACTATAAAAATTAAGCTCCAATGATTGTATTGCATTTAATGAAAGAGCTAGAGAGCATTTGTGGAGAGATCTGTCACCAGGTGACTGGTCCTTCAAGGTGAAAAAAGCCCAGTCTTCACGGTGGCATCATCACTGGCAGCTGTGAAGGACGCTGCAGGGGGACAAAGTACAGCCCTTAGAAGCTTCTGGCCTTCCTAAAACAAGGGTGTACTAAAAATTGATGAACAGGAGGAAAAAACAGGAAGATTTCACAGAGCAAGAAGATGTGATGGTTTAAAGAGCAACAAAAAATTTCAATTCAAGCTAACATCAGCTGAAGAGCTTTAGCTGAAGGGAACAGACCTTTGAAGGAAGGAATGTATCCAGCTAAAGAGTGAAAGGAAAAAGCTACAGGTACAGTGTTTGTTTTGACCTTGCATGCCTCTGATTCACTTCAGAATATTTCAAATTATTTCAAAAGCTCTTCAGGTTTCTCAGAGCCAGCAGTCAAAGATATGTTAAGAACAGTGGCGTTTCTGTCCCCCAGGAACAGGAGTGGCATAAATATAGGGAGAGGCAGTCAGGTCCTTGCTTTCTTTCCTCTATGGTTCAAAAACTCTGCTTGGAGAACTCCAAAAAATGGAGATGGAAAGCCTATCATAGTGGGTGAACTAGCTACATTGTCTCAAAGAATAACTAAATACAGGTGTAATGAGCATCCTTTAAATTAATATTAGTCTGAAATCCTGGATTGTGGGAACATGGCATTTCAGCTGTACCTGTTCAAAAGATTTAAGTCTGTTGGCAAATGTTAGGTCAAGCATATAATCTTTAACAACCATTAGTGTGTTGCTTCACGTAACTATCTTACACACTCCCAAGATCAGACTATTTCTGAAGTGGGTGAAAAACTGGTATCTGAATTTCATAATCAGACAGTATTTTGAGGCTCTGGTAGTTATGGATAGCAAGGGGAAATAAATTTTCTGACTCCTAAAGGATTACCAGTTTTGATGGAGCTCAGCAAGACCCAGAAATGATCCATAACGTGAAGCTATTTTCCTGACAGTGTGAACTTCAGCACTGGAATGAATGACTGAGTGCTGCTCTGACTGTTGATGCAGCATATTGCAGATGTTTTGTCCATCAGGACACAGACTATGGAATTTTGCAGAATGAGTATAAGTGCTACACTGGCTTTCAGCAGATCTTAAAGTAGGAATACTTACAGCTTTATGGCCTTCCGACCACATGGCCTGCATGGCACAGAAGAAGAGCCAACCCTTTTTAACAGTGACACTGTCTGGGTCTCCTGCTTGGACCTGCATCTGATTGCACCGTTGTCCTTATTCAGTTCTTATGTGTATGTGCTGTTATTTTAGGTATCCTGTCTTTACAGTCAAGCACTTCATAAACATTCCTGAGGAAGAATCTGAGGTACTAAACCCTGCAAAATTCCTGGTAAAGACTGGTCTCTGGGGCCAGGTCCACAAGCCTAATAGCTGGCTACTTGGCAGCATGCATCCCATACATATCCCACAAGGTGACTCATAAATCAGTCTCAAGCTTAGAATAGTGGGAGCAGGTGTTGCCATTTTGCATCTTGGACAGTCTGTGTCTTTCTCAGCTCATTATTATGGAGTGAAAAGATGGGATTCAGGCCTGGTTTTGGCAGCAATCAATACCAATGTCAGCATTTAAAAAAAAATTAAAAATCTGCCCCCAGCCTTTAACTTCTTTTCCTGGGGTTACCTGTCTGCTCCCTGGGTGCATGATGAAGCACAAACACGTCATCTTGAATAATGTGGGAACTCGTATAATTGGGATCATAGAACACCCCCATTTCAGAATTCGGACTTTCAGCCACGCATCTCACAAATTAAAGTATACAGTGCATAATGATACTATTTGCAGATTTGGGATTCTTCTGAGATGAGACAGCTATTATGGGCCATCTTTAAGGGATGATACAGTGCTGCAGGATGAGCAGGGCTTCAGAGGTGCAGACTTGGATTCCGCTACTATACAGCTCCTTTCTAGTGACCCTGTGGATAGGGGTGAGGGAACATTCATGGGTAGTCTAGCAAGGTCAATGCCCAAACTAAACTTACCAAGTCACCTTGATCAAATCCAGAAAGCTCAGAAGTAGTTCTGAACATTTTTTCAGCAAAGACTTTAGATATTGGCTAGGTTCTGTCCTAGAAGAAGCAGATGGTAGCACTACTCATCCAGAAAAAATACTCACAAGTGTCTCACATTAAAGAAAAGTGGCTATGTGCAATGCAATGTAAGCTGACCCATATTTAAAGAATAATAATATTATTTTGAGGAAAGTCCTCAAGATTTAAACATTTGAAAAATATAAGAGCTTCGGAAGTCTATGGAAGAGCATAATACAGTTCACATTTGAGATGCAGATATAGTGAAACCTGTCAACATATGTTAATTTTCCTTTTTTCCTAAAAAGGCCCACTTTTGAGGATGGGAGAAGAAGCTAATGGTGGAGGTTACTTAATTTCCAAAGTGTGATGCTGTTTGCACCTTCATTTGAGGCCCCTCCCTTAGGGGGATGCACTTGATTTTAATGGACATTTCCCTTACAGTTGCCATTGGATTCTTAGAACATTTTGTCAAGAATTACAATCAGTGCTTGCTTCTTGAAGGTTTTTCATTACATTTCTTGAATTTTCTAATCTTGAAATACAAATTCCTGCATCAGAAACAAAGAATTGTGCATCTTAGCGTCACATCTCTTGTATGTTGTTTTCTGAAAATGTTGTATGAATGACATTTCAAGGTTATACGTCATTGACATGGATCAAATGGCAGCATTTACTAGAGGGAAGAAAGTCAAACCAGATGTAATGGGAATCGTCATCTGCTTCCACTAAAACTGAAACAGAATCTAGTTTTGATGTTAATTTGAATAGCAGCCTGTGAACCGTATTTCAGATTTTTAAAATAATGGTAAAATCTTAAATTTGAGGTCTGGATAACTTAATATCTGAATTCTGCTTCTCCTCTCACAGTTGCACACCCAACGAAGAGGATTTAAATGGTCTTATTTAACACATATACATATATAATTGTACTTTTGCAAAAATTCTACAGGCTTTGCTTCTTTGTTTCTATGAGGGCTATTTAATTTTGGATAAATACATGTTATGTCTGATAAACAAATTTTGTTTCTAAAATCTACTGCTTTCTACAAAGTAATAACATAATAGAATCCCTTTCTTTCCAGTTTGTGATATTTACCAACANCTTTGCAGGTTGCCTTCAAAGTAGTCCACCTGTAATCAGTCTGTTTCCTTTTACAGTTCCTCTTGCTTCCCTGCTCCACTACAGGTCTCTTAATACTTCCACTCTCAGGGCCTTCTTCCACTTCTTTCCAGCTGAGTAAGGCTTGAAGTTGGGTGGGACTCCACTGTAGCCTAACTGATATTCTACTACAATACAGGCACAGACACTTCTCCGTGGCTCATTAGCTGGTACCTAAAGCTCTGATCCTGTGTGCGCAGGGTGTCCCCTTTCTTGACTTGAAATTCAATGACCATGAGGTAGGGTTTGTCAGAGGCCACCAGTATTGCTAAATCTGGTAGAACATCTGATTATCTTTAGCTGAGAGAATACAGGCATTCAGGGATGCCTTCTGCAGAAACAAACAGTGACGTTGTTATTAACACCAGACCTATGGAATACAGAGCCAAGGCTAGAGCTCATGCTGGAGTAGATTATAATAAAAAAACCCACAAAAACCCAAACAAAAACCACAACCCCCCAAACCAAACAATAGTCTTCGCTCTCCTTTTGTTTGTTGCAAAATGTGAGTAGGCTGGTTTTGTGCTTTCAGTTATATTATCACATAATGCAAAACTCTTTCCTGTGCATTCTCTTTCTCTTTTTAATCTTTAACTTCTATATCTTTCTCCCTTTTTCTCTAGTTCATATGTTCTTTTTCTCTAACTATTGTATTTGCCCAAATACAGAACAAGCCTACGTAGCAGGCAGCCTCTTGCCTTCCCATGCTTTAGCCTCACACCCTCACTTCCCAAGTCTGATCTGCCTGAGTCTGCTTTGCGTTTCTAGATAGATGGGAGCTGGGTCCTGCTCAGCTGAACAACTCCAGATGCTCTGTAGGAAGCGGGGAGCCGCTGCCCATGCCCTGACAAGTCACACCAGCAGCCAGCTCCTCCAAACCTGTGGGAGGTGGTGTCACCCATTGCTTGCAGCAAATTCAGTGGCACTCAGAAGCTGCTGCTTCCAGAGGCGCAAGCAAGATACTGAGTGTTCCCACGCTGGATGGGAATATCTGGTAAAGTTTGCAGTGCCCGGTCTTGAGCCTGAATGTTAAGTGACATTCATACATAGAGGTTGCTTTCTAAGCTAAATGACTTGAAAAGCCTAGTTGTACACAGGAGTACAGCTACCTCAATAAAAACAAGTGACACAGGGTGATGTGAAAGCTCTATAAAATATTTCAGGCTGCCTGCGCAGTAAAGGGATGCGCGTATGCTGTTCCTGCTAGAAGAGAAGCTAACATCACATAAATCCAACATTTCTTTTGCTTGCCTTAAATCAATGGGCTTGTGGTGCTATTCCTTAGAGCCAACAAACATGCCAGGAAAAATCTGTTTCCAAGCTGACTGCCCTTTCTCAGAACTGCCTGTAAGCGCCAGGGAGGATGGAAAGTGGGCTGCTGGGCTGCAGAGGTGCTTAAGGGAGGAGTTTGCCAGCAAGAGAGAACTGCAGAGTTTGAAGCATGGAGAGGCCTTCAGTTTTCCTAGAGTTCTTACTAAAAACGTCTAATTTATTTAATGAGAAAAGCAATATCCTAAACCAAACAATCTAATCATCTTCTCTCTCCTCCTCTCCCAGTCATTTTTAATATAATGATGGAGACTGTAAGCATAATGTATTCCTATCCTGATGCTTTTTGCTTTAATGCTGGGTTGAAATACTGTTCTAAGGAAAGAAGAAAATATATGTGATTTGTGAACAAAGGCAATGCACAACTGAGATGGCACACAAAGGTGGTACATTCTTGTAGTCTCAAGGAACTCCACAGGAACTTTCTTTAATCTAGGAAAATGCTTTTACATAGCTAGCGAAAGAGTCTTACTAGCAAGCTACTCTCTGAGGATCTCAAATAACAACCAGAAGGTTTTTATATCCACGTACACAGCCTATATTCTGCCATAAGGACTACAGAAAAACCTTGCGATTTTTACCTTGCTGCCACATTGTAGTGTTTTACGGGAAAACCTTGGTAAGGAAGATGTACTTGAGAAATAGGCTTTCCCATCAGTGCCTGTCTGTCCCAAACATCTTCCTTGTTACTGTAGCCTGTTCTCCTGCACAGGAAAGCTGCTCAGAAATAGTTGCAAGTTTGTTCATCTTTACACTAACACAAGTCCTAATAAGAAGACACACCACCATTGCACACTGAACTTTGGAGATCAGCTCCTGGATCTGGGTTAGCTTATCCATGCATCAGCAGCCGTGCTGATGGGCTCACCCAAGTTCTAGTGGCCCTATTACTTCTGTACTTGCCTTATATACTGCTGTGACTTCTGAGGGAAGGCCACACATGCTTATATGATCATCTCAGCTAATGCATTAGGGTGTTGGTGATGCAGAAGTTTACTCTCATGAAGTGACTTACAGGGCCAGGATCTTTCTGCTGAGCCGAGACATCCCAGAAAATCAAAGGCAGATCCTTCAAATCAGAGGAGGTATTAATACATTGTAGAATTCCACAGTGATGGAGTGGAAGAGAAGTGAGAAAATTGTGTGTCTATAGGAAGACCCTTGCAAAAAAAATATTGCATCCCTTATTTTGTGAAAAAAATGGTATGCACATGTGTTGGGTTTTTTTAAGCTTTCTTTGACTTCAGTAAATTTCATTGCAAGGTAGTCTCCACTGTGCAGTTAATATCCCATCTTGAACAAAAGTTAGTTGGCTAAGGGGAAATGTCAAAATCCTGCAAACATATCATGCATCTGAAATGAATCCCAAAGTAGAAGAGATTAAATACTAATATATATATAAAAAAAGATGTACTGGAGAAGTGCCAAATGGATGGATATGCAGGCTAAACCCTAGATATCAAAGATAAAAGGAGCATAAATCCAGTAAGACAGGATCAAAGAAACATTGGAGGAACCACTTGATATTCAGAGAATATGAAGTCTATAATTTTCGGTGAAATCTGCCTATGAAGAAGAAGAGCCACCAGATCAATACCTGGCTCTGAGCCTGGTGTCACTGGCAGAATTTTGGGTTTTTTGATCATGGGTCAATTTACACGACACCAGGCCTGCTGGCAAAAGACAGGGTACACCTGTCTCAAAGGGGGAAAAGGATCTTTGCACGGGAGTTAGCAGGGCTCATTGAAAGAGCTTTAAACTAGATATGAAGGGGGAAAGGGATAAAAACGGTTCGCCCTGGGGTGAACACGCTTGCCTAGAGACAAGCCTGCGGGCAGCATGCCAGTGTTTGAGGGACGGTGTGCTAGTGAGGTCCTTTGGTCTGCTGTCTCAGTGGAACTAGGGTTTGGAGACCCATGTGGCAGCAAAGTCACAAAGGTTATTGATGTGTCAGAAAACACAGAAGCACCCGAGAATGGTCATGTAGGAATCAGGGCTTCTCCCCCACAAGAAGGTGGTGGGATCAGTAGCCCAACTGAAGTGCATCTACACCAGTGCACACAGCATGGGCAACAAACGGGAGAAGCTAGAAGCCATTGTGCAGCAGGAAAACTATGATATAGTCACCATCTCGGAAACTTGGTGGGATGACTTGCACAGCTGGAGTGCTGCAATGGATGGCTATAAACTCTTCTGAAGGGATAGGCAAGGAAGTAGAGGCAGTGGGGTAGCCCTGTATGATAGAGAGTGTTTTGATTATCTACAGCTTAATGATGGTGATGATAGGGAGTCTCACTGGAGACCTTATTGCTCTCTACAAGTACCTGAAAGAAGGTTGTAGTGAGGTGGGTGTTGGTCTCTTCTCCCAAGCAACAAGTGATAGGATGACAGGAAATGGCCTCAAGTTGCACCAGGGAAGGTTTAGATTGGATATTAGGAAACATTTCTGCACTGAAAGGGTTGTCAAGCATTTGAACAGGCTGCCCAGGGAAGTAGTTGAGTCACCATCCCTGGAGGTATTTAAAAGCCGTGTAGATGTGGTGCTTAGGGACATGGTTTAGTGGTGGACTTGGCAGTGTTGGGTTTACAGTTGGACTTCTGATCCTAAGGGTCTTTTCCAACCTGAATGATTCTATGATTCGATTCTATGATTCTATGATTTTGGCTTACTATTCCTATGGAATTACACAAAAGAGAAATGTCTTAATCTAAGTCATTAAAGCAAAGATATTGCTGAACTGATCTGAGGCAGTACTCACTGGCACCGATTTACCTGGACCATTACCAGAACTACAATCTTCACATTTTTAGGTCTTGGAATAAAATCCTACTTCATATCTCTGCCAGTATGTGCCAGCATATTTTTGTCCCGTGCCTAGCTGTGTCTGGCTGTCACTACCAGCTTCGTTTATCAAGCACTTAAGTGTTCTACAAATAAAAAAAAAAATAGTGGTATAATAGCTAGTTATTTTTCTTATTAATAGTATGTTAGATCGGTTATACCATAACCTCAATGTTTATTGAACTGAATGAACCGCATGACTGTAAATCATTAAACACTTACTTACTTCTTTCACAAACCACTGGCAAAAGGCAGGGCCAATCCACTCTCTTGCATGTATCCCACAATCTATCCAGACAGCTTTCTTGTAGGGCCGTGATCTTTTACCTAACTTGAAATGTGAATATTCATAGAAATATCAATAGGACTTATGACATTAGTGAAACACAATAATAAGATAATAATAGAATGTTAGAAACATGAAACTTGAATTTTCTTGTATAAAGGAACATGAATTTATTGTTTTCAAAGGTAAGGCCAAGATAATAATATGCAGGTATGCCAAGATAATGAAGCTGATCTATGGGAAAAAGAATTACAGGAAAAGTGAGATCTGTCAATTTCTCTTTTATGAGGAATGATATCCTTAAATATCACATAGCACAGGGTGAGAAAAAACAATGCTACAGGAATAGCCTGATGCAGAATCAAATTTTCAGAACTCTGCAACAGCAGATGAAAAGAAAGTACAATGAAAGTAAAATTTTTTTTGTGTCTTGCCGACAACCTCTAATTTGTGGTCCTAATAATGTGAGTTGAGAGTGCACAGCCGTCGAATTTTGTCAGTAGCTAAGGAGGAAGCATATGCGGCATGTGCTGAGAAGGGCTCCAGAGTTCTCTGGGGTCCCTCTCCAGCACAACTGCTTTCCAAGTTGTCTGTAAACACAAAACTTTCCAATTCCCTTAAATCCAAATCCTGCTAATTGAACTTGTCCAGTAATCTATCTCCATGCATATCCAATCCAAGTAAATAGGATTTGGCTTTTAGTTTTCCAGCTTTTTATTTTTTATTTCATTAAAAATGACATTCAGAGATGCCTGTATCTTAGCAACTCATCCTTAGGAAACACTGTTAACCTGCATCTCCAGTGTACATGCTATAACATAAGTAACAAAGTGTCTGTCCCCAATTCCAGATTCAGACTAAAGTCTGATTATGACTATTTAATCTTTACCTTGAGTACAAACAGTGGTCTCCCTTCATACGATGTTCCGACAGAGAACATGTGAACAAGGTCTGAATGAGTTTTATTCAGATGATGCATCCAACCCTGGATCTGCAAATACAGAAGTAAAATTGTCACTTCAGTCTTTGTATTTCGTTGGAAGCAACTGTAACACTTTTATTAATCTCAGCTCTCATTCCTCTTTATGCTCTTGGATTTTCCTGTAGTTTTTCTTTTTATCTTTTGTTTTGTTTTGGTTTTTTTTGTTTTGTTTGTTTGTTTTCACACTTGAACTATCACTGTGCTCTCATAGCTCTATTGCCAGAGGCTGTATGCAGCCTTCAGTCTCATGGGATTTTTTTCCCCATTTTATTGTTGGCTATTACTGGAATGTATTAGCTGCCCATCGAAAATCTGGGGATGGGGCTAATCTGCCATTCCCACAAAATATTAATGGAATGAAGAAAGAAGGTCCCTCAGTCTGCCTGTCAGGACACAGAACGGCGAACATTGACCTGCAGTATTGAATGCTATCTGCAATATTTTTTCCACAGGCACCAGATGTTGTTGAGGTGCAGCACCCTCCATGCTCAGTCTCATGACTTTGTTTTGGTGCAGACTGAAACTAGGTATGTGAGCACACTGAAATCAAAAGAAATTACTTACCCAGTTATCATCCAGGATAGTATCCCTTATACATAAATTTGTATCTAAGTGTTTTTAAGTCTTTGGCCCTCTTGTGCAAACACTTAAGCATTTCCTCATGTTGCTTACTTAAATGACTCTGAGACTAATCACTCACTGGAATCTCTTATTCCATCAGAGTAAAAGACCTACTTTAAAAACAAAACTCAGAAGCTGTCAAAGATAGTTACATGTAAAGATAAGCCTTGAATACAAATATTAAAAAAATATGTCTTTTCAAGAAGGTGCCTATTTTTGAAGAAGAAACATTCAGAACACTTCTGAAGATGAACAGGTAACCATAACTTGCACAGAGAGTGAAATCTTAGCCTTATTAAAAACAACAGTGTAGCGGATAAGAGGAACAATATGAATTTTCACTTACTTCTTCCAGGGAGTGATACACTTCGTAGTTATACCCAGAGAGGGACCTTCGATTCCTGTATGACCTCAGCCCAGTTTGGTTTTCTATTGCTTTCTGTAGGTCTGATATGAGAATCCTAGGTAAAAAAAGACAGTGGTATTACTGAAAAACTAGTAGGACACACAGGCTAAAGCAGAACAACAATCACATTTAGAAGAAATATAGTAGGAGTTAAACCATCCTGATGTTATTTCTTGACAATAGACTGCTTCAGTCTTATTTGAATATATGCTGCCAGGTAAATACTCCAGCTGCTTTGAAATGTAACAGTGCCTTCAAAAAAACACAATGAGCTTGTTAAGTGAATAAAACAGAATGATGTAAATAACATAGCCAATGTGAAGAAGAAGCCACTTTCATTTGTTTATGGAGCAGCATTTGCTCCCTTCTTTTATAATCCTGTTATACTACGTGATCACGGATCCTCAAAAATTGATTTTAAAACCATAAAAAAGTTTCTCCTTTTAGGCTTAGAAAAACACGCACATGCTTTCTCTTGGGAGTTACTGTACCAGCATGGAACAAGTTGTAGAGGCAAAACAAAAAAATGAAGAACTTGGCAGCCTTATCTTTCTGTCTGAAACACAACAAACAAACAAAAAATCTTAAGTGTGGTTTGTTGTTTACATGATCAACTCTGCAATAGTTGTTGCCAGTTATTTTAAAATAACTCAGGAAAAACATGAAACAATACTAAGTGAAAATTAAATATGCTTGCATAGAAAGTGAGAGGTTCTTTGTACTGAGCAAAATGCAGAAACAATGGTATAAGCTGAAAAGTTTCCTGTTTTATGGCAAACCCAAATACTGATACAAATATAAAAATATAATATAGAAAACATCTAAAAAGAATTATATTGAAGAAGTTGGAGCATCTATGCTTTCCATCACACAGTGGCAGGAGCTGGGAATATCGTCACTGACATCAGTAACAACATCACTGTAAAACTGAGAGTCATCCTTGTATACCACCTTCTCCTAAAGCATGGCAATGTGTAATCACCATACTGCTAATTCACCATTCCCGTAAAAAAATGGTCACATTCAACCTTTTGAAGTTTTACAGGCATTAGCTGCAATGATTGGAAAAAGATGGAAAGAAACTGCATTCACTCTGATCCTAACTCAACTAGTTGTGCAGCAGATACCTAATAGGTCTATCTACATATAATATCAAAGTAAAGGTTATCCCCCATCTTCAAATGTATTAGTGAAGTAATTGTATAATTACGTGTTACATTGTTCTACATCAGCAGCTTTCATTAAGCAAACTAAGAGCTTATAGTCTTCACTTGCAAAGTGCTATACACTCCAAGACCAGTACTGTAAAGCATTTAAGCCTGTAGTTAGGTTAAAGCAGTGGTTTTATTCAAGGCATTAGGACATCTAATATGTTAAAAAAATACTTGCCTGCTTTGCTGAATTCTGATTAGTGTAAGTACCTACCAGGATCAAGCTCTCTTTGTTCACTTTTACAATAATAGATTTAATTTCACAACTCCTGATTGTTTATGTGTCCATACTCCAAATGAGATTTGATAATCTTTCTTTATGCTTAAATGACTGGGTACTGTGCGTGCTTATAACACAAAGGCTCTTAAGGCCCTCAGGTCTGAATACAACCTCCTAAGCAGCTTCACTGCCAGAGAACTTATAACCGAGGCAACTTGGTCCAGTATGAGTTTATCTGATGCCTGGCTTGTTTTCATGACCGTCTTCTTGTCATAAAGTCAAACACTGGAACAGATAAGCCTGTCTTACAGGCAAGGGCTGGTCACCTTGTATGCTTCCTGTCTTTAGAAATTTGTCATAATTTAGGCAAGCATCACTCTGTCAGGCTGAAGTTTTACATGGTGTTTGCCTCAGATTTTCCAGTTCCAAAAGGGATGTAGCAATAGCTGCAAAAGGTGTGTCAGAAATAAATAAATAAAAATATTGTGAAAAACAGCCATGAGAAAAGGGTCTGTATGAAACCTTGCCCGGCACCTCAGCCCCTGGGCTGTGGAGCTGCACTTCAGCTCAGGGCTGTGGTCCCCACCCCAGCTGCGCCATGGGCACAGCTGTGCCCGGCGGCCCTGGCACCCTGGTCCTGCCACTCCTGATTATAGCTGTTGCTGCTCTCATGGCGAGTCCTGCTGGCTCTTGTGGAGTTACAGATCTCAGGAGGCTTGTCAGGACAAGCACATGCTTGTCTGAGGCTTTGCAGGGTTTCGCTTCTGATGGCTGAGACCCAGTGGACAAGGAATCCGAAACAGGCAGCGAGATGATGAAGAGCGAGAGCAAAGAAACAGTCTGGAGCTGACAAAATGCTGCCCAGCTTCCTTCTAAGTGCACACAACTTGTGCGTCAAATGCCAGAGAGGAAATTTTCCCCGTGGAAAATTAATGTAATGTTGTCCTAGTATTTGTAACACGTTGTTTCAGGTAAACTGCAGAAACTCTTCAGTCCTGCAGTTCTTGCCCTTGCACACTCTGCTCTGCAACCTAAGTAAAGGTCTTCAAGTACAGGGAGTGTTTATAACACATATAAAATGGCCTTCTGTCATTTCATTAAAGGTGATTACTGTGAGCAGGAACAGCAGCAGACGTGAACACAACTGCCGGGGCACAGTAATTAGGGGATATTTTTTGTATAAGCACAGGAAAACAATTACAGAAATCCCCATCTCATTTTTAAACACAAACAAAACTGAAGCAGTGTTGAACCCACATGAAAGTCACTCTGAACTTCAGCCACCGGGCCTGTGTGATTAATTTCCTTATGTTTGTTTTTGTATTTTTAGAACAACAAATTAATAAGAGACCATTGTTATAATAAAAATGGAATTTTGTAAGAGTACATATAATATACAATATGATTTGTGACATCCTTTTCTCACTGCGAAGTAAGTATAAATAGCCTCACGTAGGGCTTTATTCAGCAAATGTTTCAGAATTCAAATAACTCATCAGTTGATTATTCAGATGCTTAGGCATCTCACTGAAAGGCCTTTAATGACAAGATCATTATTCTTGTCTAGTATATCATATTGATAAATATGAAATGATAAGTATACTCTAACACTGTCTTGCATGCTTTTAAGGAACGCTATAAATGATATGTGATCCTTAGCTTGTATTTGTTCTGTTTGACTTGCGCTGGGTCACGAGGAATGGAGAGTTATAAAAGAGAACTAGTACATTCCTTTATAATTCATGAGGAAGGCTTGCCTCTGCATTTGCAGCACACTTGTAAACAAACCTAGCTCCTGTTACATACAGAGGCAAAGCAGCCTGTAGAATTAGTAATTACCATCCCTCCCTTAACAGATGTGATTTCATATACATTGAAAACACTTCAGCTTGACTCCAAAGGAGGACATTTAATTAAAACTGCCTGCCTGTGGGAGATTTTCTGTTCTCCCATTAAAATGGTTGTTTTCTTGGCAATGTCTAGCTGTCTGCTAGTCTAATTGCTATGATGTGGAACATATTTTCAAGCGCACTTGGCGTGGCAGATGCAGACCTGCCTTGGAGGCCATATCTCTGGAGCAAGGCACAGAAAGCGAAGCGCAGGCTTACGTGTACTGGATGTTTGCTTGCTGGAGGTAGGGCAGCAGACTTCGGGACGTGTTCTGGGGTACTCGCACGTCGGTGACCATACCTTCAACGATGTGGAAGGGGCTGCTGGGCTGCCACAGGTCCACCTGTAGTGCAGGAACCAACCTGTAATTCATATGCATTCAGTGTAGGTGGGGAAATCCAGGAGATGGGACGCTTGAAGCTATGTAGGCAAGCACTTTAGGCATGGTATAGACAATAAAACTCTATTGGCTAGTCCAGCTCTATGCTAATGGAGAAGATTTTGAGGAATGATTGCATCCAGCTTACCACAACTCTCATGGGAGATTTGCCAATGGGAAGAGAAAATGGTCTCAGGAATGGGCATCCTCAAACAGCTCGAAACAAAAGCTACCTCCAACTTCATGCACCTCCTCAGACTACTATACATTCCCTATTTATTAGCTCCTATGGAGTCCATGAGTCTTTTCTGTGTTCACTAGGGCAGTAAAAGAAAAGAATGCTAAAGAGAGGTAGAAAATGTAGCATATACCAGTGCTGTTTGCAAAGTGTACCCGAGTTTTTTTCCTGACAATAGGCAGATCAGAGGTCAGTAACAGAAGGTCACCAATAATACGAAGGAATCTGTGATCTACCCAATGATTTTACATGAAACATCAAAATAAGAGGATTAAGATAATAAAATTATTACAAACTTGTAAAAAATGATAGCTACTAAATGATACCACAATTATTAATTTGCTATGTATATCTGCACATACCTAAGGGATGCTTCTTGTCCATTTTTACTTTCTTTTGTTGCCGAATCTGAAATACACTTGGAACTTTAGCCCAGAACATGAATTTTCAAGAAAGCAACAGGGATTTGAAACTCAGTGTTCTGCACCTGGTAGCAAAATGGTGGTGTACTGCTCAGCTGCACCAACAACAGATGCACATACCCTTTAACAGAGGTGAGAACAGTTCTTCCTCTGCCAGTGTGAGGACAGTGGCGAGAACACAAGTTAACAAATCTCTTCCCAGAGCTCCTGGGTAGTCACAGGAGACTGTAGAAAGGAGTTTCAGCAACCACCTCTGTGTCAATGTGACAACTATACATGCCAAGATCCACAGTCCTTAAAAATATGTAAGTCTGTGAGCTGAATACAAAGAGGGGAATTGATAGGGACTACCATGTCCCCACATTTCTTAAAGAGAATTTAAAATGAATTAATACTTGATAAATATCTTTTGATGTCTACTGCAATCAGCTGTGCTAGGCTGCATTGATACAAGTCACAGAGCTCATGAGCGTCCCTTGCCTTACTTGCCTTCCAGGTTTCTAAGGTTTTTATAATCTACATTTTAAAAGCTCCTGACTTCTATGCCATACAAGCTATTTTGGAAATATCTAATGCATTTCACCTTGCTATGAACCTTGTTTGAGAAGAGAGTACAATCTTGCAACAGGGGTTTTGTTCCCACCATTTCTCAAATGGCCTCGAGTAAGAATATTCTGATTACCAAGAAAACATCTGACACTGAACCTGATGCTACCTCTTCAAGCAGTAGTGACTTCAGTCCAGTTAATCCAATTAAATGCCTGCTACTTTGGAAGGAGAAAAACTGAAACATGGGGGCAGCCTCTTCTATTCCTGCCAAAACCACTCTTTGTTTCACGCTGCCACAATATGGTCTATGGATCCATGTGATAGTGGTGGGGTGGGCACAGCATCTTTTGAAGTCTAACACCGGGACTGGCAAAGTTCACAAGGCTTGTGAAGCTGACAGCAGCTATGACAGATGGTCAGTAGAAACCAAACTCATGAATTAAACGGTGCTAAATGCTGCTTATAAATACAGATCTCACTGCGCTAACACCTTATGTTTGTTAGTTTATTTATCTTTCGTATTTTGATTAATTATAGGCATCCAGTGAAATTCCCCCCTAACTCAACTTGGTAGATTTCACACATGGTTAATTAGAACTGTGCATTTGACTTTTAAGACTTATCCCTAAAAATACACATCACAGAGGGTACATTTGTTGCTCTTGGAGTAACAGTGTATCAATCAGCTCAGCTTGAGCCATCTTTATAAAAATAACAACAAATTGTTACACACAAGCTAAGACTACTGAAGTGCAGTGTCTCCTGGCCAACGGCAACATCTAAGCATACAAAACTGGAAAGAGTAGTTACAAACACAAAAAAAAAAAATCATGATTGAGATACACCTGAAACTTGTCTTTGTTCTTGATAGTTACTCGGGATTAATTTTGGCACATTTCTCCATCATCATGGAGGGGATAAACCAACCAATATTCACAATATTGGTTACAACACTACCAAGCTTTTTAATTTCTGAGGTATTCTAATTGTCCCTCACATTACTGGCTGCAAGTGAGTATCAAAAGCAGAAGCAATCTTCTTTTAACTAATGAAATCAGTGGTATATTGCACACCACTATCCTCTTTTGGCAAAAATACAGTATTTCACTCCTGGCGTTGTCCTGGAAGTGAGACAAAAGTCCCATTTTTAGAATGCAAATTCAGCTCAGTTCCCTATTTGGGTAGTTTGGTTTCATTTGACTCCCACTTCTCATCCTTTGCAATGTGAACAAAGCATTCAGCGCTCATCTGGGAGATGTTACATGTGCTGTCCAGGGCACCACTTCAATTGCTGACTTGAATTTGCTTTTTAAAACATGTAACAAGAAACACATTTCTCCAACAGCCATCTTATTTATATTGCAACGTTCAGCTTGTCCTTGGTGTGACATGGAGACAGCACATGAAAGATGACAAGTAGAAGATGGATTTCAGAGCAGGCATGTTTGGATTGAGCAAGTCCAACTATCCCTTACTCACTGTCTACTTTAGGAGACTTCATCATTGCATCTCCCATAGATACTGAGGGCTCCATTGGAGTCATCACTCTTCTTTCAATATCATTCCTCTGGCAAGCATGCCTTGGATTTCTATGCTGGGGTCCGCTGGCTAGCGAGTGGTAGTGATATTTTCTCCTATCCTCTTTACTATCTACGATGGGGTGTTGTTATCCCCACACATTACATATTAGCTATTATACAGTAGTATGGACGATGTACCAGTCAGTGCCAAAAGACATTTACTTGCTGTGTGGGTGGTGGGATTTGCTAGGTGTGTGTGTGTGTGTAGGATTCTCCAGCTACAAAACGAGCAGATGCAGACCTCCTACAGAACCCGCTGAACACACAGCCAAACATTTGAACCTCAAAATTCACCTAGTATCTTGAGGCTAGAGGAAAAGAGAGTATGTCTGCAAACATAAAGATTCTCATCTCCCTCGCAGAACTGTCTCCTTTGCATGTCTTTTCCTATCTGTCAGGCAGCAGGTTGCCTTTAGAGGGTCTTGGCATGTTTTATGCCTCTGGACTATTATAAGCAGAGCCCAGGGAGGATTTTTCAGCAGGCTCAGACTTGGGACCTGGAGACTAATTACTTGGCACCTGCTGCTGCACTCAGGTGCGACTCCAGGTACCTGTTTTCAGGGACAGTGGTGGCTCTGCAGATGACCAGTGAATGCTCTTTCCCAAAGTCTCACTGGAGGCACAAGCATCCTGACTTGCTTTCTATGAGAAGACATGGCATGTAAAAGCATACAGACAGCTCCCTTTCCCAGAGGATTTAAACACATTATTGCTTTATTTAACAAAGAAGGTATAAGAGTTTATTAACTATGACTACATAGAAAGTATTCTTTTTTAACTGCACATTCTTTTTTCAACCTCACTCATCCCATGCAAGTCCCTGGGATTCAATTTGTGCTTAGGAAAGCCACCACTCTTTGGCTTTCCTTGTAGGCAGTTTCTCTTTAAACTGAAGTGTTAAAGACAGCTCAAGAGTATAAATGTATAAGCTCTTACCTGGACACCTTCCAAGCTACAGCAACCCTGAACTCACTAGTCATGTCTCCAACTTCTGGTCAGTATAGTGATGAAAAGTGAGCACAAGGCAAAGGGACAAATATTTTAAAAAGATTTGGGTGCTGAGCTAAGAGAATTCAGAATTTCTTCCAAAATTAAAAATGATGCAAATAATTTTCCAAGAATACAAATATTTCACTGGTATAATCCTACATATCACAAATGGTGTACACACAGCTCTATTTCCCTGCCAAGACAGAAACCAGAGCAGGGAGTTTTTTTCTTCACTAGTTCCAGGTTTTCCTCCAGCTCATTCTGTGCCTGTGGAAAGGGAACCAAAGAAAAAAGGAGTCTCCTTGCTTTTCCCCAGGAACACACTCATGGCTGCATAAATCCCACAGTCCTTTTTTTCATTCAAGTCACTGAAAGAAATCCCCAGCTTCTTTAGATCACAGGGCCTAGTATGGCTCATACTTGGTAATTAAAGCCATTTTCTCAGGCAGTAGCCTCCAGTTGTTTATGAAAGGGTAGTGAGGAACAAGTGTTTAATTTCTTCTTCCATTTACCCTGAAAGGAAGATGCTTAGTGCTCTCATCAGGTCTGTGATCGTGTATTGATCAAAAGAGATGACTGATGCTTGTCATTGAAAATAACTAGAATAAATCTGCCATAATTTACATTTGGTGTCTGGACAAAATTGTTTATATGATTTATCTGTGTTATACCCCATGAAGACAGTAATTTTGTTATGCTTTATGACCTAGCAATTCCAGTTTTTATACTGAGTTGTATACAGCAATAAATGTGCCAAAGCTGGCCTTGTCCTTAACATCACCATGAACAGATTTCTTTGAGAAACGCTGTCAACTGTACAGTTCAGAATATAATTATTGTTATGATGCCATCAGTTGAAATGGCTTGGCATTTTTGAGCTTCCTGTATAAGGGAATGGGCAGTCAGTAGTGCAAGCAGTGATGCTCTTTGCTTATGGGCTCTATCACCATATCATGGGCTCTCTCAGGATGTATGGGTTTTCTATTTACATCCATGGGCTCGTGTATAGACATATAAACACCCTAAGCAGTCCTGAAACTCATGTTTTCAATTAGAAATCTGATAGCAGAAGGTAGAGAATAGAAGAAATAGAAACTGCTCTAGTCTCACTGATGTTGTCAGAGGTCTGACTACCAGAGGCTTCATCATGTAACACATGAGAAACATAGGCACCTATATGTATGTACACAAACACCCCTCACATGTACATATATAGTGTGCAACAGAATTTTAGGCTTCTCCTGGTACATTTGCAAAGAAAGAATGAAGGAAGAATGACTCCTGTTGACTCTGACACTAGTGGATAATTATAGCTGTACTGTAGTTCACCTGGAAAGAGAAGAACTGCTGCTCTCTAATGTCTTCACACTTGCAAGTATTTTCAGGACCAGGACTGATTTCATCCTCACTTGCTCCTGCCAATTAAGGAACTTAATTGACAGCCCTAACTGCAGATCTCCTTCAGCTGCCCTTTATGTGCAGCAAAATGGTCCCGTGGCAATTGAGCGTGGGATTCCCCGTGCTTTCTAGAAGGACTTACAAGGTAGTCCTAGTTGTTGGTGCAAAGTAATTTAAGTTTCTGATTAAGGACACTAGACATTTAATTGGCTGTAACTTTTCAGTATTTATTTGCTTTTCAGTGAGGCTGGTAAGAATAATTGTGCCAATAAATTGGGATTGATTCATGGGACTGCAGCAGTCGTAACACTGGCAGGAACAGAATGCAAACAATGCACAGCTTGAAGTTTTGAGTTTTGCAGATCTTTATGGAACTATAACAGAGTAATGGTCTTGCCACTCTAGTTACACCAGTATAATTTTACACTGGGCTCTACACTGCAGAAAAGAACTTGTAGGCTATTTCTCAAGAGAGTCACTGAGGAAAAACTCATACACAATTATATGGTAATTGAATATCCGTTCTTACAAGTACAGATGCCACTGGGCTAAGTATATTTGAAAGATGTGAAACAGTCTTTAACAGACTCATTAAAAAAAGCCAACCAAACCCCTATTTTGTTTCTTATTAAACTATTTACGGCTTTGTTCATTTTGTAGTTGTTGCTGCACTGCATGGGAAATAGAATAGTAACCCCTGAGTCTGACCCTGCTCCCACTGGGGCTGCACTTATGACTTTGTTATGCTCAGACTCAGGCTTCCTCACCAGTAAAAGAGGAAGCTGATTCCTCCCACCTCATGAAGTCCAGGCTTTCTGCATCTTGTGAGAACAATACACTCACTACCTGGGCTCTCCTGTTCTATCTTGCATCTTCCTACTAAAGTTTGCCTGGAACAACATTTTCCTTTTAGGCGTGGCAAGTGGTTTACAGACACATATTCTAATATATTGATGAATAACCTCTGTTGTCACTCGATGTTCCCTGTGTACCTGAAATATTCTACGCGTATCTGACTGGAACCCTAACTACGAGTTAGGGTAAAATCTGGACTGATGACTAAAGCATCTGGCTATGTAGATATATTTGCTGTACATGCAAAATAAAATGCACACAGCCCTGGCTACTGAGCTAATCCTTTCCTTCCGCAAAGTAGGAATAGCTCCATTTGGACTGACAGGCTTTCTTACTGAATTTTCAGATGGGCTTTTGTTCTCTGAAGCCTTTTTCAGTATTTGCCTAGGGAGCTGTAAACTATCAGATTTATAGCCAAGTGATCCTTTTCCCCTATGAGATATTTTTCTGATTCCCTGAACTGCAATGACAGGATCAATTCAGGGATTACAATGGATAAGCAGCTGCTGTAGGGGCTAGAAAACAAAAAAAAGGGAATGGAGTTGTGGCTTCAAGGCTTGCTACGCTGACTCCTCCCAAAGTTAAAGAAGTGCCTGGCTGTGCACAGGAATTTCTTTTGTAAAAGCTACAGAAGAATGAGTGGTATAACTCTATTATGCCAGGAATGTTCACAGAGCAGTAGCTTCTTTGCTACCTATACAAACAGCCCCGGTCCCAGTAAGGCGTTATGTGATAGAAGTGCTTGTAGACCACAGATGGAGTAGAAGTTATCAGTCAAGGATCAGATGAAGTAGTGCTTCAAAAATAATGCTTACAAAGGAAAATTCCAGAGCAGATAAATAGAATCTGCTGGGTCTGAGGACCTGAGCAAATCCCAGTTTCTTTGCAAAGCACTTGGGAATGTGACATTTGTTTCTGTCAGTCAGGTCCAACCAGTTAAAACCATGAAAGGGCTCATAAATAAGCAACAGGCTCCTCAAGTTGTCTCCTAAACAAGAAAGAGCAGGAGACAATAGCTGATCATTGGAAAGGTATATGAGGCAGAGGGACAACAGATGGACAAGAGGAGCCCTGGGGGACAGAGAGTGGGCAGTTCTGTAACACTCAGGTCACTGTGGTACTATCATACTAAGTGTTTCTCTTTCGTTTGTTGATTACTGTAATAATTTGCAAATGATTAGTGTGAAACAGTGAACTTGCATAAAGGTATTTCTGGTCTTAAACACTGGGTCAGGAAGAAAGATTTGTACCATACCTATAAAAAGAGACAGTATTTATAAGAGCAAAGGACTGCAGCAGAACATCTCAAATTTAAGATTGATGCCTGTGATTGCAGTAGAGCAGCAGGCAATCAAAAAACTGTGAGAGTGATCTGTAGCTAGAAAAATAAGTAACTTCATGAATTTGTACTTGAATTGCTAAAGAATTTGCTGCATTTTAGTCTATCAGAACCATATGAAAATGTTCCTTAACACTGCTATGCAACACACTTGCCATCTTACATGAAAGTTGGAGGAGGAGCTCCACCACCATTTACCCCTGTCATACTCACCATCATATCTGCTTCAGTGGTCTTTGGTACAGGGACTGTGCAAAAGGTGTTCAAGGGTGTGGGGTGGTGCTGCTGGTGGGAAGCACAATTACCAGGTTCTTACTTGTTTCCCCACAGAAACTGTAAGAAATTTGATGTAGGAACATGCTGGAGACAAGAGATACATACTGCTGTATACATAGTGATGGCATCTCCCAGCTGCTACTACCTTTGTCACTTAGTGAAAGCCAGAAACTGGCATCTCCTGCCTTGAAAAAGGGCATGACTCTCTGTTCCCCACCTGCCTCATTTCTTACGACCTCAGACATGTATTGCCCTAAGAAACAGTTGCAGTGCACGATGTGTAAGAGCGTTCTGAGATCTTGCTCTGAAGAGATGGTGGTACTGTGGTCCAGGGGGGGCGGGGGAGGCGCAGGCCTGGCAGGGGGAGTGCAGGGGACCCTGCTCTGCCTGGCTGGGGCAAGAACAGTAGGGGTCAGAGCCACCTCCTGCTGCTTTGCAGGCTGGGATGGTGGCTGACTGGACAGTACCTTTAGGCTTCCTTTTTGCTTGGTTACTGTGGATGAGTTTATTGGTCAAGTAACAAGTTTAAGCAACTTTACAGAACTCACAGCAGACAAATTTTAATCTGCAGGGCTGGCTATTTTTACTGGCAGTGTAGGTCTACATGCTATGTTCACCCCATCAGAGCAAAAAAGCAATATTTTGTCACCTGTAAGTTAATAGAACCAGCCAATGAAGGAATCAATTTATAATGATGATTAATAACAAAGCACTGTGGGCAATGGAGCTACAGACCAAAACTAATTTGTGGAAATTACTCAGCAAGTGATTATGACTAATGTGATTTGCCTTTGGGCAATCCATGAACCAGAAGTTAAATGTGTGGAATGAAACATTCATTACCCATTATTCACTGAGTATAGGCAATGGCATTTGTACTGTAGCAGAGCCTATACACTTCAGGCAGGTTTCAGGGGTTTATTACCCTAAGGACTTCTTTTTTCTTACAAAAAAAAAAAAAAAAGGCAAATATCCCTCCTAAGGAGCTCCAGATGCCAAGTTCAAAAAGTCTGAAGGGACTACACCTTCTGTAAAAGCATATGAGTTAACCTTACAGCTCAGGTATTGGTAGAAGAGCAGTCCTGAGATCAAAAGGTTTCCATGTAGACTAAAGCCCCTGAGTAGTCATCCAACTTCTTCTGTGAGTTTTGTCGCTTATGCTGTGGCTAGACTGCTACTGCTGCTCATGTTAATTACTGGGGGCATATTCTAAGATAATTCAAATACATCAAGACATATAGCAAATTCCAGGATGATCCTTCAAGGATGTCTTGGTGTAGGTTTCTGTAAATGCACATTCAAGAAAGGACTTCTTTTGTGTCTGATCCTTTAAAGGGATGGACCTTGCAACCTGCTGACTTCTACAGCACTGGCTTCAGTGTGGCAGAAGGCAAAGCTCTCCCCAGTTCTTTCCTCACCGCCCTTGTGTTTCTTTCTGAAAGAAAGCAGCTAGAGCAGACTGTAAATGACAAAATCCACTCAGGAAAAATCAGTGGTAAAGAGAGTCATTAAGAAACAGGCAGATAAAACAAAATGAGTGAAAAGACAATTGCCACTCTTTTCAGTGTCCCTTTATTTTCTTCCTGATTGTTTTCTCTTTGTCCAAATTAGTGGGCAATAAGAAGAGGTATCTTTGCATTTACTTTATTCTCTGCCTGACACAAAATACACTGCTTTGTATTTACATACCATCAGGATAATTTTCTCAGACTTCTTTGTGATAAAGCCCTTCAGAAGGATACACTCATTTGAGAGATGAGTTTTCCTTTTAATTCTTTGGATTACGAAAGATAGGCCAGAGGCAAAAGCTAAGTGACTCTGCCTTACAAATGTAGATTTTAAAGGCAGAAGGAAATGGCTGGAATAAATGCAGAACACCGTATCGTAAAGCTCCCTCCACCAGACAGTGAGGAGGGAGCTGGGACAGGAGGGATTGTTTTCTCTTTCCCTTGCCAGCATAGATGCTCTGTCACATGCAAGGAAATCCTGCAACAGGAACATGATCCATTTGTGCAGAATCTACTCTGTGTTTACCCTGTCCTGGGAATTTATTCAAAACATTTAAGTTGTGCATGGATCACTCTGGGGGCCAAGTGGGCTCCCCAAACTTGACTTTTGCACTGCAATTTCTGTGTTTCTTTGGGTTGACTAATGGGTACTAATCCTGATATCACTAGAGAGCATAGCTTTTGGTACCTTTGAAATATACCTCATCTATAAAAGACCAACTTGCCAGGGTAGAGAAACGTATGTCTGAATTTAAATCCAAGTGAGGTATCCTTCTCACTTCGAGAATGAAAGTGATGTAACTTTTTAACTGGCTTCGTAACTCAGGTTGAAGTCTTCAAATGTCTTTAAATAAAACATTAATATTCTTCAGTAGACCAACTACTTGTAGTTAATCCCAAAATACTTTCTCTGAAAAAAAAAGTGAAATTGATGCTATTTGATGGTTATTTAAGTACAAAACTGTTGTGTCATGAAAGGATTCTGGTTCCAGCTTTATTTTTCCCTTGAGGAACAGAACATGTGAATAATATGACAAGTTGGTATTAATTTACTGCTCAAACCAAAATGGATTCAAAGGAGATGTGTCTTCAACCAGTTCTGGTTTTCTGACTCTAAAAATCCAAAGTGCAGTACTTGTAATTATAGCAATTTGTGTATCTCTGTTGACCTGCTGTTCATACCTCTGTTGTTTGTCAGGCATACTGTGTTAAGACAGCAACAGGACTGTATCTGGGCTCTGTTTGTGGCTTACTTTGCACTATTGTTTTTTTTTTTTTTTGTGCGCTGTCTTCTATCTTCTCCTGAGGACACCATCTAAAGACTCATGTTTAAAAAATTGAATGTAAGTCCACTGTTCGTTGACTTTCCAACTCTGGAAGTCTGGGGGTGGGGGAAGAGCAGGGGAGACTGACATGGAGACTTAAAAAATTGCACAACTCTAAAATACATGGTTCTTCAGAGGGGCTGATGTCTTGCAGCCGCTACTGACTTTTGCCAGTATTGTGAGTACTTGGCACTTCTAAGAAGTGTCATTATTGACCCACTTCTTCATAAGGGAGTAACTTGAGGGTTTTTTTGTTTTTTTTTAAAAGATAATGATAAGTAAGTGGTAAACATATCCATTACTTGTTAGCCCCCCAGGTGTCTCTCTGTCTGACCCAATGTAGATGGGCAGTGAAGCAGCTGCAGATGGAAGGACCGTAAGACCTGAAATGCAGTGAAACCCAGCCTGTTTTCATGAAACTGGGTGTCAAAACTCTCTCTCTTTTTTCAGTCTTCCCTTCAACCTCCTCAGCTCACTACCTCATCAGAACCAATCACTTTCTAATTAACTAGTCAGATTCTGATGCAGTTTGCCAAAATTTTATTATCCTGCTCTCAGAGTTGTAGCATGCAATTATTTATTCAAGTTTCTACTACTCCTGCTTTGATGGAATTGGGTGAAGGCATCTCTTTCTGGGAGCCTAAGGGAGCTCTGTAATGAGAAACAGTTGCAGGAAGGTGAGTAACCCATTTGCTTTGCAGGGTTTGCAATATGAGGAGAAAGGAAAAAACACATGTGCTCCCTCTTTATGCACCAGCATCCAGGGGGAAGAAATTAATGCAAAAACCAGCTTCCACATGTATTTCTTGAGTTTATGATTAGCTTTTTTTCCCTAATTGGGAGTAAAACAATTATCCTTTTTGGAGTATTACAGTAACATTCACATTTGAGGGTCAGGTCCTTAGTAAGCACTGCAGAAACGAATATAAGACAATATTCTTTAGGAGAGTTCTATATTATAATACATAGCATTGCAACACTGCCTCTGTTGAACATTTAAATTCCTCATGCAACATGTGCACAGATTGGATGTCTTGAGAACGGGGTTTACAAAAGACAGCATCTTGAGTGGGGAACTAACTGAACATATCATTAGGAAATGCAGAGGTGATGAAGACAGCGTCAGCCTTCCTACTTAAAGCTAGTAAGGCATCAGTGCCTTGACTGCTGGACCATTCACAGCAGTAAGCCTTCTCCTATGCTGAGGTACCTAAGGTAGCTTTGTCCACTTCCTTAAAAAATGGTAGGAAGAAAGCTTCATCATAACTGAGAGATGGAATGCTTCTCAGGAGGGTGTAAGAACTCTTCTAAGATCTTAATTTTGTTTGATTTGGTGTGCAGACTGAGATTTTATTTACTTGTATCCCAGATGTTAACTATGGACTAGAAAATTACATGCACCTTCATACTTTGCCTCCGTGAGAACACAATTTACATGAGATTTCAACAATGGAGACAGAGATACATTGCAGACTGCCTAATAGTTTGCTGGAGTTGAAGGCAGTGAGCAGCCCAGAGGTTTTGCCCATGCTGCCGTCACTTTGGTACCACTGGTATTCTGCTGTGATCCAAAACTGTATGTCACAGGACTGCCAAAGTTACCAATGTGTTCCTTTGTCTATGTCCATGCAGCTTTTTCAGCCAGACACAACAGAAGGCTTGAGTTTGCTGTGCCAAATGACTTTAGCTTGTGCCTGTACTGCCTGTAAGGCTGCCCATCAAACTTCTTTACCTTTATAGGTACAGGGAGACATCAACTGTTGCCCGCCAGGCTCAAGCACAGGGAAAACACAGGGAGCTAACACAGGGAAAGAGGCAGAGCCTGGGACTCGTGTTCAACTTCTGGAACAAACTCTACAGTGATCCTGTTGTTGCTTCCCTGGTTCTGCTCTGGTTAGGCTGTGTTTTGGAGACTATTAATGATGCTTGTCCCTGCCCCAGTGCCTAAGGGCAGCACATGTGCATGGTGTAGTCCTTTCAATGCTGTCACAGGGGCCAAAGACCTTGCTTACAGGTACTCCCCATCTCCTCTGAGATAATGGGCCACACTGCTGTGGAAAGACTGCCTGTGCCTTCGTTAAGTGTGCTGGCAAAGCAGCATGCTGCAGAGTGCTCTTGTGCTGCACTTCTACAGTGACACCACCGCTTTTCATTAATATCTGCAGGAAAAGGCCAGGGGAGAAAGTTTTTGGCTTGCTAATGAGTTTCGTAGACGCTCTCTCAACAGTCTTTAGAAAATTACTCTTCTGGAGAGATTCTCAAACTGAAGCCACTTCCTTTTTCCTATTCCTGTGTGTGTTCACATCTTGAATTAACTCAGTGTTTTAAATAAAACCATCAGCCAGATAATGAAGCATGCAACTATGCATGCTAGCAAGAAGTGGAAGAGCAAAAAAAGCAAATTTGCAAGTGTGGCACCTATATTATTTTAAGGCAGTAAGTGTTTCTTGTTAAAATTGTCAGGCATGATGAATCTAATTCCTATGCTATTTTATTGGGAAATTAGGAATTTAATGGGCGAAAGCTGCTTTCCAGAGTATAAAATACCTTGAAGTAAAGTGCCAAATGAAAGGCATGCCAGTTAACCCACTACAGCCTTCAACAAAGATCAGAAAAAGAAGATGAAAATCAAACTCACCTTAAGCCTGTTAAATGCAGCCCTCAGGATCTGTGTTTCCCTCTCGCTCTCAGGAACAACTCGTATGACTTTATCACTGCCAATAACAGAACATTGAATTGACACTTTAAGGGTCTTTGCAGCAGTGCAATGCAACAGTAAATAGGTTCAGATAGCTACTGTACTTGTGCTCTTTTTCAGCATCTGCAAAATGTCGGGTCAACTGGAGCTCTGCTTCTACACTTGCTCCCTGGATTATGCACTTCCATATAAATGATTTGCTCTTTACAGATTAAGGTGTCAGCTTGACCCTCCATTTCCATGTAATTTTGTTCATTCCTTCTAATTTAAACCAATCAGACTGACATCTTCCATACTGAGTATCTTCCTCAGAACAAAACAATTTTTTTCCAAAACAAATAATCTGTTTATGAGGACAAGATTAGGTAAGATACATTGCTTTTGTATGTTTAAACATTTCACAGGCTTTGGGTCCAGTGTTCTCATGCGTTAAAGAGGGGACTTGACTTTAGAAGAGAGGTGACCTTTGTATCGGGGGCATGCCTTTTGCTTTATCCTTTAAAGCTTGTACAAATTTTGTGAAGTAAATAGGTGTTCATACATGCTCAGAAGGTTCTAAATAATAGCAGCTCATTTTATGCACTTTCTTTAGCAGATCTCAATGAACATAACTTTGCAAACAGGAAAAAAGAAACTGAATAGCTGTCCATTCAATGACCACCATCCATGTCATGAACTATGAGAGGCTGGCAACCATAGAAAACATAGGGGCCTATCACATAACTAAGACATCATCATCATAATCCATGCAGAAGAGGGCTGAAATAAATTTGCATGGCCAATGCTAATTCTAGCATGTTCCTACATTTTGAGTTTTTGAATTTGTAGTGTTGATAATCAGTACTTTTGCTCTTCCAAAACTCCTTGGAGGTCATGCATAACTTTATTTCTACAATTCCATCCAGTAGCCAGAATCCCCTTTTACAAAACTTCTTTATCTCCAGTTTCCTCATTATGTGGGAATTTTATGCAGTACATTTCCCTTGACATTGAGAGAAGTTTGTCCCTTAAATATATTGTGAACTCTCCTACTTTCCTGAAGCTTCTGAGTCTGCTCAGAAGATATTTGGCCAACTAGAAGCAACACTGGTGAGTGTGCATTTGCTGGCCCCGCTGTTTTGGGAAGGCTCCCAAGCTGCTGCTGTTCTCAGCAAGCAGGCACCAGGTCTTACCTTTGGTGTATGGCAGCTACAGCTTTAGCAGGACTCACCTTTGTTACAAGCATCCTTAATGCATTGTCATGGTTTCAGCTCAGTTGGTAACAAAGCACCACGAAGCCGCTCACTCACCCCCCACCCCCGCCCCTGGCCATGTTGGGATGAGGAGAAAATCCAAAGGCAGGCTTGTGGGTCAAGACAAAGACTGGGAGGGATCACTCTCCACTTATGGTCACGGGCAAAAGACAGGCTCAACTTGGGGAAGAAACAAAATCATTTGAATTTACTACAAATCAAAATAAAAACAAAACACAAGGGTATTAGGAAGGGAAACCAAACATCAGAACAACCTCCCCCCACCCCTCCCGCCTTCCCGGCTCAGTTCCACTCCTGGTGCTTTCTACCTCCTCCCCCCGGCGGCGCAGGGGAACAGGGGATGGGGGTTGAGTCAGCTC
>VYZV01041140.1:49694-67271 GCA_013401275.1 Pandion haliaetus | reverse complement strand
CTGAGAGGAACATCGCTGCCGACACTGAAATCATGGAGGTGGAGGGGGAGGAGGAGGAGAGGGGGGAGGAGCCGGAGGCGGCTGATGGCCCTGCAGCCCAGGGGGGTGAACGGTGGAGCGGAAGCTCCCGAAGGTGGCCGTAACCCCATGGTAAAAATCGCGCTGAAGCAGGGTGAGACGGGAGAGGAGCCCGCGGAAAAGACCCGTGCCAGGGAAGTTTGTGAAGAAGCCCGCGGAAAGGATCCGCACCAGGGAAGTTTGCGAGGAACTGCAGCCCGCGGAAAGGAACCACGTTGGAGCAGGGAACGAGAGAGGAATCTTCCCCCTGAGGAAAGAAGCGGCAACGACGATGTGTGGCGAGCTGACTCAACCCCCATCCCCGATTCCCCTGCGCCGCCGGGGGGAGGAGGTAGACAGCATCGGTAGTGAACTGAGCCGGGAAGGCGGGAGGGGTGGGGGGTGAGTGAGCGGCTTCGTGGTGCTTTGTTACCGACTGAGCTGACCTGAAACCACGACAGACCCCAAGCAAACCATCACTGGTCATCTACAAGTGAGCATAAGTGCAAGCTTGGCAGAAGGTTTCTTCTACTGAACTCCATATGCTTTATATCCACATTGCTGGCTGTCGTTCAGCTGTAAAAACCACACACTCTTTATTTGGTTAGAGATACTTCCAAGTGGACCAATCTGGTCCTCTCTGCCCCATCCGTTCCAACGGCCTGAGCAAGAGTCTGGGCTCTGTCCTGGTGGGTGTGCTTGAAGCACAGGTACTTGCAAAAGGATGGCATTCAGCCTGACGTGGGAGCTGAGTGCACACTTGCCTGTAAAGCATGATGAACAAGCTTAGGCTTAGAGCTATGCTTAGCTGACAGCGTAGACACGGCTCAGCTCCCTACCCCTTTAAATGGGGATGATAGCATCTTTTAAATGTGTGGGGGTATTGAGACAACAAATAAATTCATGACTTTTAAGCTTGCAGATGGCTAACGGTAATGAGAGCAATGCAGGGACCACAGAGGGAAAGCAGTAAATACACATTTTACAGAAGCTGAAGAACAAAATTCTACAACTCTTTTTAAGCCTTGAAACATTGTGCATTTACCTGACAGACTTCAATGGTGTCACAAGCACTGTAAGAGATCATCTCTAAGCCTAGAAAGATATCAAACCTCCAACTGTCCATAGGTCTGACTTGCCATGCAGCAATCAGTTTCCTCTGCTTGCCTTTGATCTTAATAGAGAGAAGCAGATACACTCAGACACGTACAATGCTGAGAAATGGACCAGGCCTCTTCAAGCCCTATTTTCTATTACAGACAGACACACAAAAGAGGCTGAAGAGCACTTCATTTGTTCTAATGGTTATTTTTTGCCCTAGAGTTATCAAAGATTGTACTGCATGAAACTGGACAAAGGCATCAGTTGCCCAGCAGGTCTTACAGTGCCTCAGAAAGACAGTAAATGTCATTGCTCATGATTTACTCATGGTGGGGAAATAAAAATCAGCATTTCTGCTTGGTCACCCTTCTCAGAAGTTTAAGCCTCACTATTCCTTGACTACTTTGCTTTTATTAAAGCAAAAGTACCATCACACCATGTGGACATGGCTTTGGCTTTTCTAGTAAATCTGTTTGAGACTGAAAAAATCAAAGACTAATCTGCACAGACAAGGTAAGCAACGTTAAGTTACAATTTACATTTTTAAAAAAATTTAATAGTGATGCTTTATTATTTGGTGCTACTCCTTTGCATACTTTTTTCAACTACTTTTTTCAATACCCTATAAAAGCTTTTTTTCTTTTTTTCAAATAATCTACTATTTTTCACATATTGAGCTTTTTCCATACATAAGTCTCCTGGCAACATAGATAATTTTCCAAAGTCTTGTTTGTATGCAAAGAGGGTGTGCAGAGGATCCTTACTTTTCAAGGTTCAGTGAAAAATTAGTAGGTGCTGTACTTCTTTCCTTTTATGCTTTTCCACAGACAATGAATTGATAACAAACAGCAGAGTCCAAACAAGAGATGTCCATACTCTGTCACTTTCGAGACAGCTATGAAATTGTGAAATATGCTCAAAGGTTGGAAATAACCGCCATTTTTGGTTGTTCAGGCAAGCTACAAACCTGGAAAATAAGTACTACATTTTCAGTGAAAGCAGTCTTCCACAGTCTTTAAAGAAAACTTCAAAGACTGGTGGCTTTCTAATAAAATTGCCGTGGTTGTCACCACTGCATACTAAACTCTAATATTTTGCCATGAAAAAAAATTATAAAATTGATTTACCATATACTGTTTGAAAAGTGTTTATATTAAAATTCTCATATACCCAGAAATAACTATTTTTTTCTGATGCTAGTATATAGCTTACCACACACAAATGTAAGGTCTAAAACCCTCCTTTAGAATTTTTGAAGTTCATAGAAAATCCTTAATTTATAGAAGACAAACTATGTGGACTTCACTTTTTATGAGCTATGGTTTTAGTTGACCTGCCACAATTGAAGAAGAGAACCTTTCACTACCTGCATGCACATTTCAAACTGTGTCACAACGACTGAATGAGGTATGTAATTTATCTGCCTTGATGACTTTTTTTCAAGGACCAGACAATACATCAGTCTTTCAAAAACAGAAGGGAAGGAACTGTTACTTGTATTTTCATGAGTTATGCTCTTCACTTAAATTTCTACTTTTCTTTCTTTCTATATAATTTAAACAATCTCTATGGGAGCCCCCTAAAAACTTCCCAAATTTATTATGTAGTATCCTTTAACAGCAAACAGGAGGGTCTTCTGACGAGCAGGTCTTTTCTAGTACTCTCTTCCTCTCATTCTTTGTAATGAATTCAATCCAAAATGATTCTCATCTTTGGAGAATTAATTTCATGGAGTAACAGAATAAGTTTGGTTGACGTGATATCTGGAGATCATGTCATCAGATACCCTTGTAGCTCTTCTCTGTACTTGTTCCTGGTTTTCTGCTTTTGAACATGGACCAAAAGTGCTGTGTAAACTTTGTTACTCCTTTCAAAAGTCTCCACTCCTACAAACTCAATTTTATGGTCCTAACACACTGGAGCTCACAGTCATCCTATGGCTGAATACTACATTGCTATTTTTTTCCTCCTTGATCCAACGCAAGGATTTGCAGTTATAGGAGAAATTCCTGTATGTATGATCTTTAAATTTGAACTATTGAATTGCATCCTAATTCTTTTAATTCAGTCATTAAGTGCATCGAGTTTTTCTAATACGTCTAGAACTTTCCTTGAATAAATAACTTGAGAAAATAAATTGGAGATAAAGAAAAGCTGTATTTTTGTGGGAAATGATAACTCAAGGCATAGAGAATGAGGGATAAAGGCATGAAGTGATTCCTGTTGCTGAATGGGACAAAGTCTGGAAATATTCGGTTATTCCTGATTGATAGACAATCTCTTGAGCTCAGTTTAAGACCTTGATCCTCAAGCTCTCATGAATGTATAAAGGCTTTCAGCATGAGCAGAAAGAAGTATGTATTTATTACTGTACTTGGCCCAGAAACACAAATAACTAGTAAGCGTATGACTTCGCAAGTGTATAAAAAAGAGATCAGAGGAATTGTCTCATACATATTTTAAAAAGTAAATGTCAAGATGGTGAGCTTAGTTTTAATTTAGGACTTACCATTAGTGTTTTCTATGTATTTATTCATTTATGCAAGTTACAGCAAGAAAGATGAAAATATTTATGGAGTAAAAAAAATGTTGTGGCATGAAATACTATTGCATTGAGCTGTCTGAAGCATGTTAAATTTCCCCAAAGTATTCCATCATGACTTATTACCTAATTTGCTTCCACAGAGTGATTTTGTATTTTAATTCATGGAAAGAACACCTTTAATGTCACCGTACAAATAAAGGACAAACAGGACATGCCTCTCCACAGTTATGCAGGAGGACAGGATCCATAGGTTTCAAGGCTGGGGAATATACCAAATTTACTGAGTGTAGTAAGGAAAATCCCAGGTCTACTTCTCTTTTTGCTGGTGTTACTGCAGTAGGCTGGTGTAATTCCATTCATTTCAAAGGAATTACCTCTTCTTGCTAGGTTAAGCAAGAAAAAAGCAGCAGGCTTCTTTTTTAATGACAGGATAATCACTTATTCCTGTGTTTCAGATAAGGGTAATAGAGACATGGGCGCTGAACTGTTCATTAACTTAGTATGCTATTTTGAAGAAGAAATTGTAAATCTGCAAGCGCTAAGCCCAGGAACAGTCATACATGATGTTAATTGCTAAATCTTACAACAGCAGACGACTAAGGGTCTCACAGGGAACACTCTTACTTTCCCCACAGGGACATGAACAAGGTGACGATGTTGACCTGGCACAGCAATACTTCATGCCCAGGTGGAGTGTCTCTGACAATGGGGACAAGAAGAGTCCCTCAGCCAAGGGGACACCTTGCACACCTAAACAGAGGTGAAATGGTATTTGCAAATTTGCCTTTGAACAGTCTGTACCGCAGATTATCTTCCCATCAGCTGAAAATGATACTGCAGGAAAGGAGCAGTTTAAATATAAAGCAGAGATGTAAGATAGAGTCTTTGAATTAAAAATGCAGGACAGTTGGTCTCCATGATCCCTGCCTGGTACATAGTGTCATTTTTGCTCTCTACCAACTGCCTTGAATAAAGAGACCAATGAGAGAAACGAAGCAGTAAGTTGAGCTGCCTGCAAATGCTACAGATATACCTGGGAGTATTTCCCAGTTTAACGCACAACCTGGATGTATCTTGGCTTCGAGCTGAATCCCGGGTGACCGCACTGCACTGTGTTCATCCATCCTTTCCCTGTGAAAGGAGGCAAGGTGCATGTTGCCGATGGGAGTCTGTGCATGCACTGGAAGCAACGTACATCACTGCGTAACCAATATACAGAAATCCCACCAAATGCACTTTTCATTTAGCATTGTCAGGTTTTGTGCAATAAAAGGTTTTGAAAAATTTGGAAGTGTTTTTAGATGTTTAATTACATAATGGGTTTTCTTTAAATCAACTTCCAAAAATATTTTTTGAAATAAATATGAAAATAAAAATGTTTAATTACATTTTCAGTGAACATGGAAACCAAATGTGTGAGAAGGAGGAGAGAGGAGTAATTTTCATGAAAAAGTTTTTGTTTCTAATCAGCTGCATCACAGAAATCTAGAGCTTTAAAGAATTATACACTGAAAAGTGCAGCTCCAGTTCTGTGCCACATACTTGAAATCACAGTGTATTCACTGAACCATCTTTCCTTACTGAAATCAATCCAGTTACCTGTGAAGGCAAATTAAGCATGCATGTGCCTGCAGTATGAAGTGTTATTTTACTAACTATAACAGATTTTTAATGTTCACATTTTTTTACTTTTCAGATAAAGGTCAGATATTTTTTAATGTGAGAGTTCAAAACAACATTTTGGAACTAGATGTAGTTCAAAGAGCAACCTCATGACTCACAGTGTGTCCCCTCTTGAGGACCACTGTTCCATGGTGATGAATTTATAGACAAGTTTAGAAACCTTCCGTGGTGGACATTTTTAGCACACAAGAAAACACTTATCCAGCTGCTCCACACAGCTTTATGGATGTGTATAGTCTTTCTGGTTACACATGCATTTAAGCTAGTTTCAGGCTCTGTAACTTATTGCCTGAGCCTTTTTGTTTGGAAATATGGGGTTTACATCCTTTTATATGTTATCCCATTTGTTTCTTATACCATAGGAGTTACATGATAATCTGCCCAAACGGAGGAACCGGCCACTCTGGAGAGCCAGTGCTGCCAGACTGGGTGTGTGCGTGTCCTCCCTGCCACACTTACTGCTCAGAGGCCAGCAGCTATTCAGATGACTGCTTGCAGCACTTCTATCAATATTTTGTTGAAAGTATAAATAAGATAGATAAGAATAAAGACAGAAAATATATGTTGATATTTCACTGGAACAAAATCTAGGACCTGTGTGTAAATACACGTCACCTTACACATCAGTAAAATTAATTGTCCACCTAATTGCTTGTAAGACCTGAACACCAGGAGGTATTTGTATGTATCAGTGGATTAAAAAAAAAACCAGCCAGAAAATGTGTTTAATGTGATCTTCATAAATATCTTCTTCATTACTTATTTTATAAGCTGTGAAAATCAGCACAATAGCCATGTGCCTTTGTTTTGATAACCTCAATTTTGAACGTACAGGATTTTGCTTGGTTATTTTTTATGGAAGGGGGAAAGTGGGGTTTTTGTTGTTTTTTTTTGTTTTCAAATTAAGGTGGTTTTAAGTATCGGTAAGGGCCATTCAGATGCACCCACGGAAGCCTGAGGTCAGCTGTATTTAGGAGCTGGGGCACGCAAGCCAACCAGACTCACTTTGCTGGACATGGGTCTCCCTTCATAAAGGCTGTGCAAGACTCCCAACGCCTTTGCATTTGTCTAGCCCATCAGGATACTACATTTTATCCTTCTCATGCATTTTTATAGCCATAAATTTAGGTTCCAACCTGGCACAAAGTTTCTCAGGGTTAGACTACCCATGCAACGTTGCAATGAGCAGGACTGACGTTTGTGCTGGTCAATTACTTGTTAAGATGGGCTGCCATACATTTTATTGTTCATTTGGCTGAATCCAGCCTATTTTGTTTTTCAGTTGCAAAAGTCAAAGCTTAAAAAAATGCCAAACAAAACTGGTAAGTAATGTACAGTAAGTGGCAGGGCAGAATTAGAGCAGAGGGGCTCCTGGCCAGGCTCCCTAGAAGATGACAGGTGACCCAAGAGAGCTCTGCTCATGATGTGCCTGCAGCTGCTTCTCAGGACAGTGCATTTCTTTAAATGGTATTTGGTATTTTCTTATGAGAGGCCCTGTGTAGGCACATGAGACAGTCTTAAGCCCTAATGATGTTGTAATACATACATCACACTTCTTGCACATACATAACTGTGTGTCTTGAAAAAAAAGACTTCAGGATGCTAAATTTAAACATGTTTATAGTAGTTCCCAAGACGGCAGTCTCAATGGCAGGCAATAAATGGGAAGGAAGTGTGTAACAGTCACACATATAAACAACATAGCTATGCATAATTTGATGGGTCTGAATCTTTGAACTTATTCTTGATATGCACACATGCAATCTGACTCTCCTTTGGTCCGTATTTTCTAAAACTAATTCTTTTCTTCTTTTTCCTCATGGCACAAACCAGTCCCGAGTATCTTACACAAAACTGACCTGCTATCCTATCATTGAAAAATGGAACCTATAGTGCTGAAGAAAACCAAAGCACACCAAATGCAGAATACTATTTAAAAAACAAAATCAAACTGAAGGCTTGGGGAGGGAAATAAATATTTTAGTGGCAATGAAATTACTTATTCTCTGAAGACAGTTCCTGTAAGGCAGCTGCACCAGCCATTAAGGCAATTACATTTTGCCATTTTCATAAACTGCTTGAGAAATAATTTTTCTCCACTAGATTAATGCTGTGTCAGTTCTCTACAAAATCACTTCTGGCTTAAGGGAATATTGGAGATACATACTGCATAATTATTGCGGTAAAATCTTGGGATTTTATTGTATTAATAGTTGTTTAGGCGGGATGACTTGGAATCCTACAGAAACTTGTGTGCCTCTTAGTTTGCTAATATCCTGACCTTAGAGTATGCCGTAGTAAGATTTCCCTAAGCAAAGAAGTGGTAAGTCTGCTTGTGGTTATGATAATAATGTTTAGCTTAACTGCACCTATCTAGCTTGTTGCAATTTCAGTATAACTGAAAATGAGGCCAACTCCACAGGTCCTCCCTGAGCAGTACTGTGACACTCCTGCAACTTCTAGCAGAGTGCTGTGAATAGACAGAATAATTTTGTTGTATCGTGGCAGTCTAAAGTTACATAGGAGATGATGTTCGTAGGTATCTAATAAAATGCTGCCCCTTTCTACCAACACAACTTCATGAATAGACCAGCCACAAAACTAAATTCTCAATTGCCGAGAGGAAGTACTTTGTAAAAAGAATGACCTTGGGCAGGCATCTTGGCAAAGCACCTCCTGAAGAGCTGTCTTCTAGCAGGTGTTCGCAGCACCTGTGTTACAGGCCCAGGTCCATTCCACATCGTGCCAGGCCACCCGACCCCATATAGCCCATAATGACAGATGGGCATCTCAAGACTATTCAGACTGCTAAAGATACGACTCACCCTCTGGTAGTCCTCTCTCCATCAGCTACACTGTGAAATATTTGCAGAAGAACCAATACAGTATAGAGCACAATATATTTCAGCTATTTTATATTCTCTTCCTCTGGCAGCTTTACCTTAGGGTTATCTGTTTTATTGCCTTTTTCCTCCCTTTAAGGAACCCAAACTTGCTGTTCTCTGATTCCAGGGATGTGACTGCTTTGAGCACTTTATTTTGAGCTTTGCATACTAACTTAACCACTCCACACATTCTGACACACTTCCTTGAATCAGCTGAGAATGGCTTTTATTCCTGTTCCTGGTTAGCACAAGATAAATGTGTATTTTTAAAGTAAGGGTGACAAATAAGGATTAACAGGCAATGAATCAATTAACAGATCTTGGTGAGGTTATTTACCTAACCAAAGTGAGGCAAAATACTTCACCAAGGAATAAACGCAGTCCATATATTATAGCTGTGTTGTGAGGCTGATATTTAACTTCTTGGCAATCTGTGTTTATGACTGTAAGGAGAAAGATATATATTGTATATTTAAATAAAAACTGTTTCTTAAAATATCTTCCAGAAGAACTTGGTGTTCTTTTCTTTTTTTTTTGTTAGGTGTTAATATACATCATTTTATTCAAGTCAATGGACTTACACCTGCTTACATGAATTGAGAATCCAGTCTTGAGTTTTCAGATCTGCTGACATCTGTGATGTGCAGATGTTAGTGCAAAATGTTTACTGCAGGACGCTTACTGCCCTGCAATTCATAAGTTCATTATTGGTACTCATTTAAAAGATACCTACCTTGCACGGGCAAATAAATCTTTCTGCAGTACAGGCCTCACAGCATCATTTTCAATCCTGATGGCTTTCCTTTTTTTTTCTGTTTAAAAATATCCTGATTATAGGGCGAGTTAGATGTAAGACCCAACAAAGCTGCTAACATCGAGGTTCTCCCCACGATACAGAAGGCTTACTAAGCTGAAGCACTTTGGAATTATAGTCTACAACTAAAACACCATTTGACAATGATGACAATTTTGGGTGAGCGGGAAATGATGGGAGATTCCAGAAACTTTACCATTCTGCATGGAGAGAAAATGAAAACTTTTCTATTTTAAATCCCATAGAAAGACTCAGTAGCCCAGAAGAGCATGGATATAAATCAGGCAGCATGTGAAAACTCCTGTTCAGGTGCCTGGTCTTAATGACATAGTGAAGGGAGTTCACCATGTCACAGGAACATCCTAAGTACAGTGTATTTTAAGGATTTTTTTTTGTTGTTTTTCACTGTTCAGTTTTAGTTTGAAACTTCTCACAGGCTGTTTTCTTCCTCTGGGGCAGAAAGGGGCTCTAGGATTGGGAATCATCCATACTAATGCATTCTGCATGAAATAAGGAGTAACAGTCTTCTGACTTCTCACAAAAGAGGCTGTAGCAAGATCAGTGACGATTACNCTGTGAGAAGCTGCTAGACGCTTCCCCTATGTCCAACAGAGCCAAGGCCAGCCGGCTCCAAGACAGACCTGCTGCTGGCCAAGGCGTAGATTATACTATGAATGTTGGACTAATGCAAATGACTTTGTAGCCTGTTCCTAACAGATCCATACAGCTGTGGGTAATTAACATGGCAATTTCATATTTTATATGGTCTGTTAATACAGGTATAAACAGCTTGTAGTGAGCAGTTCAGATCTGCCCGTTCGCCAGAGCAAAACCAAGTCTACTTTTAGACCTCATTGTTCACATTTAGCTCATCTATCACATTTAGCAGTTTGATTTTGTGAAAATGGTGAAAAGCCACACTACTCTTTTCTAAATCCTTTTCTGGTAAGGACAAACCTTTGCAAGCTGTACAGGAAAACAAATCACAGAAGGATATTAGATCATCTGCTTTTTATTATCTTTTTACAGGAACAGCAAAGATTATGTTATTAAATCTTACTAATATTGTAAACAGAGCCAAAATAAACATTAAAATTAATAAATATGAATAAAGTATTTTTTTAGTAGTAAATTTCAAAACTTTTTAATACCACTCAACTGGGGAACAGTACACAGTAATAGTGATCTATGCAAGGAAGTAGCAGATTAAAATGTTCACGTCAAAATGATGTCAAGTAGATGCTGGGTAAGGCAGTTTCAACACAACAATAAGGAACTGATGAAAAATGTGAAAGAAAAAGGAGAAAAGCAGTGAATTTTTTTGCTCATTTTTATAAACAGAAAACTCTGAGGTAGCATTTTAGCTCAATGAGTACAGTCTTGAACATTAAGAAACACATTGTGAATGGTTAAATGTACAAGTAAGTGTTAAATGACTGACCACCACACTACAGATCTAGTGAAGTGTCCAGCATCACTGTATGAAGGACCATACTGCAGGAGCCTCAGATATCTGCAGTAATCCCACTTGCCCCGACCAGAGCCTGTTTCCTGCCTCCAGCAACTGTTTCTGCCATGGTGCCTACATCAGGACACTGCCCTTTTCCCTTTCTTAATGCTTCAAGTACTTTTAATTTCCTTAAATACCTCTTGATGTGCTTCTGGAAGGCATACACGATATAAAATTGCTTTGAGATTCTCTGAACGTTAGCATGGGTCAAAAGATGGTTATCTTCAACAAAGTGTCTCAAGGAGAGCTCTTTATTTTGGACCAGACTTCTAGCCCAGGGTCAGCAGGACATACCTGGGGTAGGTGACAGCTTGGTTGTACAGTGTAGTGTCACCTGCATGAGGAACAGCAGTGTGATGCTGAAGCACTTTGAATTGCCCTCGCAGAATCTGTTCACTTTTTTTCAGTAAACCATAAACCCAAAGTAATGTGGAGAATAACGCTGTGTGATGTGTAAGGAGAGGTTCTCCCCCTCTGCCCTCAAGCAAGAAGCTGTGAACAGCTGTGCTCAGTTTACTACAAGGGAAGTTGCTAATGCCAGACAAGTTTGTGTCTTCTCTTAAATCTTCAGCCCAGCCTCAGTCCCTCTCCAGGGCTGTTGGGACTTGCCCTACATTTCTTAAGCCCGCTCATGGTAACACGACTCCATTTCTAGTAACTTCAAAAGTGAAAGCCTGGTATTAACCACTTTTGTTACTGAAGAATTTGTATTTCTGGTTACTGATGCCTTGGTTTCCACAAAGGAGGGGTTCAAAAGACACCTTTTGCAAGTGAATTCAAGAAAAAAATTGATACTGAAGAGTTCACGCTTTGCTATTTTCACGTTGGGTGTGGTGTATCCATAGCTAACATATATGGGGCTGGTTTATGGTGATGCACAGCTGCCTCTCGGCAGGAGGTGAGAAGGCAGAGTGCAGCCAGTGCCAGACAGGCACCGTGGTGCGGTCGCGGACTGCACGGTTCTCCCCAGCCACGCAAGACCTGCCACCCAGGCCAAGGCTGACGGGGTGTTTCTCCCAAGTCCACTCAGATGGGTGGCTCAGGTACACACAGGTAAACATTCTGCTTCCCCCATTATAATTTTTTATTGAAGGACAAATATTGTTCACTAAATATGACTCACTTCAGTCCTCAGCTAACAGAAGAAATTGTATGAATGATCCTGAACTGCTTCAGTAGTTAGTCAGCCAGCCAATTTCTAATCTCTGAGGAGAGTGATTTGAGATGATCTGGGTAATTACTGACACAACATCCTTCAGCACACAGGTCCCAAGAAATAGATGGTATATGGCAATGCTTTATACTAACTACATTTGCTTCTACAATTATCATGTCTGGGCCACAAAGCAAAGGAGAGAAAAAATTTTGCTAGTTTAAATACATTCCTGGTACAGAGCAGGCAATGACTTCCTTTTTCGCGCAATATAAATCTGATTACAATGGGAAAGTATTCTTCTGAAAAAGAAGCCAATGGCTGAGTAAAGCTTTTAGAAAATGTACAAAGAGAGGAATCATGGATCGCTCTGGACGGAAGCTACTCCCATTATACCCACAAATTAAAAAAACAACTAATCACGAATACAACAATTTCGTATCCTCCTCCAAGATACCTCTGAGATTTCAGTCTCTCTAGCAATGATAAAATGATGGAGATTAGGAAGAAATCTTTGCTGCAGGCATGCTATTTAACAGCTGCAGTGTTTGACACACCTCGTTCTTTAGGCGTTAGTGCTGGGAGAGGGACAGAAGCTACATAAACATTTTAATTCAGATCAGAAGTGCCCTTCCAAAGCAAATCTGAGTGTCCCTTCCTACCAATGTGGTTCGCACTACGACGCAGCCTCTGGGTGCATGTCACACGATGGACCAGTCTGAGGGTGCATTAACTGATTGAACATAAACTGAGATGCACTTGGGGTGCACGTAATGTGCCCCAACCACAAACAGGCTTTCAGCCCATGGGATCAGATCGGTCCAACCAGATTCATATAGTGTGGAGAAGGTCTGGTCCTCAGCACCAGCTGCTCAGGTCTCATCAGCGTGTCTACATAGCACTACTTGCTAACAGAGACATAACCTGAAAGGATGGTTATTTTGACTCAATATGCCAAGACTTATAAGTAGATCTTTGCTTAGGTTTAAACTTAACCAAAAGTCATACTTTAAATTTACCAAAGGTAGTATAACAACTGGAGGGCATTTCTTCCTACAAAGACCCCTGTGTTTCAGAGTGTGGATGTATATCCTAAACTACTGCTTGTGGAAAACTTTTTTTCCCCACTTAAATCCATGTCATTAACATGTGAGCTACAAGTCATCCTGCCTTCTGGTGAGAGAAGTTTCACCCTCAGACTTCTTCATAATTGAGGTAAATCCTGATTTGCCAGTAACTGCTCAGGAAATGTATTTATTTCCAGAGAAATAATAAGAAGGAAGTTAATCTATTCAGCTTCCAGAAGATTTTTATTAAAATGTATTTTAAATACCTCTGCTGCCTCTTTTTCAGGGTCAGTGAAAGCATGGAAAAATTCTCAAAGAAATGTCTATTCTGTCGAAGGCCAATTTAATAAAAAAGCACCCAGAGTAACTTTTGTTTTTACCAGCTCTACTTGACAGATGTTTTCTGCCTACAGGGGCACTACATTACACAAGTGTTGAGATCTGAATGCTATCAAAGTCAGTACATACTTAAATGTGTAAACTAATCTTTCTCAGTTCCACATTAGACTCTTACGTGAAATATTACAGTTTTAAGGAAGTGCCAATGAAACCAAAGCACTCTTCAAAACTTCTCCATAAAATATTTTAATGATCCAGCTATGCATGAACATAGCTTTCTAAAGGTCTTTTGCAAAACCATAAATTCTCTGTCCTTACGGTTTTTAGAATCTCATGTCATTAGCCTAACTTTTAAAATTAAGTACTGTAAAAGTTTAACTACTGATTCTGATGCTTCTAGCTTCTTTCCTCTTTTCAGTATTCATGTTTAGCTATTTTTGAGTAACATAAATGTCAGCCTTAAATTAGGAAGTACTTTGTCTGAGCCAAAAGTGATGGATTTTACTAAGTGATTTGCTAGATTTTAGGGACTCTTTATATGTTCTGAGGTTTGCATTTCACATTTATTCTGAAGGTCAATTGCCAAGAGAATGAACTGTGTAACAAAGAGGCTATCAGTTTGGCAGATAAAGTGAACAGATGCCTAATTCCCTGGGTAGATGAGTATTTGGGTGCTATTTGTCTGCAGGAAGCCTGGTAATCTGCTAGAGCTTGATACAGTTTGCCATAGCAGTAAGTGGCATCCTGGTGCTGTGTTATTACTGTTGTAAATGACTGTGCTATCACACATGACCAGATAAATACAGTATAATACAGAAATGCACCAGATCCATGGCTGTTTGAGGGAGCAGAGCAGGGTGGCTCCTAGCTTGCCATTTGCTGTCACTCTGGATGTGAACGTGAAGAGATTCCTGATGCTGTAAGTCTCCTTAATGCTCACACCTAATGAGCAACACTTAAAACTTGCCTTTGGGCATCCTCTGGAGAGCAAAGTAGCTGCTGACTTCCCTTGTCCCACTGCTGTTCACAGTGAAAACAAGGGAAGAAGAAGCAGCCCTTTTATTTATGCTCCCTTTGATACCAATACTATCAGTGAAACTATTTTAACGGTTTTCACATCAGTTTAATAGCATACTTAGCAATACCACACTACAATGTTTTTTATATCAGATTATGAAAGATTCATAATCCGTTGTGTGGCCCATCACTGGTCTAAGGTTCGACAGCAGTAGCCATTTCTAAATGAGCACTAAATTGAAAGAGAAGTGGGAGCATCATTATCAGAAGAGCAGGGAGGGCACTGAAGAAGATGGAGGCAGTGGGGAGAAAGGCTGGGGCAGGGCTCAGCAGGAACAGATGTCAAGAAGCAGAAAACATGCATCTGGACATGAAGAAGTGGGCAGTCAGATGGACTGGCATAAAGACAGAGGGTTTTGCATCTTTATAGAAAATAAAATCGGGGAAGAAGGTCTATCTATAGTGGTTAGAAGGCATTTGTATGACAACACTTGACTGTCACTCAGCATAACATACTGGCATTTAATAATCTTCTGGGGTGCAGGAGAAGTCAGTGACCAATGCCTGTGATAAACAAAGCACAGAGCCAAACAGGACTGCCAACTGCAATCCTCTGGCCTGATGCTTCTCTGCTTTCCCAGTCATTGTTGACTTCGAGTATTTGAACAGTTTATGCAGATTCTAAGAGAAGTTTAAAAAATTACGAGTACAGGAAAATAAAAGCATTACGCTATTTATCTGCTGGTTTTGAGTATATAGGTTCACAGTGGAGACTCATTTTCCATGACATTTCAGATTACTAGATATTCTCAGTTGCATCATCTGAGCAGAAAAAGTAGTTCTTAAAATCAGTATGAATATAACTGGCTCCATGGCTCCAGAAGGCCTGATGATATACAATTCCTCCAGGTGACTTCCTGTAGTAATAGATTTCTGATAATAAAGCCCAACACCAAGCTAGAAACTGTAATATAAACTTCAGAGTCAGTTTAGTAAAGTAAGTGATTGGGAAGTTTCTGACCAGCCAATAGATGTATTTATGGTTTTGTACAAATGGGAAATCATCTTCTAATTGCTTCTTTTGAATGTCTGCAAGTGTAGAAGTTTGGGTGATGCACAGGAATATTCAGGATCGTAATTCTTGTAGTACTGTAAATTTGTCCCAGTCCTTATAAAACCAACTTGAGATACATATTTAGAGGCTTAGAAGAACAAAATTTTAAGCTCTAAATACTAGAGCTGAGTGCGAAGTTTTACCTGTGTAGAGATCCTCTCAAGAGAGAGAAGGGAGGGGAATAAGCCTAAACATTGAACCTTAAAGCTACCGCAACCAGGAACACATGGCAGTCCAGACAGCCCATTGTCAGTTAAAGCATGTGGCAAACTCAAAGGCCCAATTTAAAGCTGGCAACATAAAGTCTGTGTAGGCTGCCAAAGAACCAGATGTCTCATGCCTGGAAGACTCTCTTTCCTTTACTGAGTCTCCACTTATGGGTCCTGTGATTGATATCCCAAAAGGACAGCATAAAACATTCACAATGTAATATGAGGTACTGTGATCACTGGCATACCTAAGAGCTCTTCCTTCTTTTTGTTTCAAACAAAAGGTTGAAAATCTTTCCTACCAATTTAAAACATGAAAAATGACCCTTTAAATGGTTCATCTTACTACTTCAAGTGCTTTGGACTTATTTGGGCTCAGAATCTGTTACCAATATGACTTCATTTATGCAGAAAAGTTTGTAAAATGGAGTATGGGGCGTCTTACTTAATTTTATAAAGTCAGTTTATGGCTAGATAATACAAACATTTGTGTAGAAATGTGGGGTTAGGCTGGGAAATTCTGGTCACAACATGAATTAAAATGCATTACAGTTTCATTCACTTTGGAGAATTTTGTAACTTTTGGAGAAAACAGCTTCTTTACTATCAACTGTCCAAGATGAGAACTTCCTGAGCCAATATTCCCCAGAATTATTCAGGTTCCTTAATCAATGTCTGCATTCTTCCCCAGCAATTCACAAGGTAAATAAAAAATCAGACATTAAGGTGGTAGTGTTATTAATTTTACCTAAATTAACAACAACGCTATAAGCTTGAAGAAGTGTGACTTGAAAAGCATTCTTTGAGCAGAGAATTAATGCATTAGGGTTTGGGAGTCCCTTATGTTAACAAGAAAAGAAACATAATCTACTTTTTTGGGGAGGTCTGCTAAACAAAAAAGCCAGAGCTCTTATTAAATGGTAAGGTTTTTGCTTCCACCCAGATAAAAAAAGTCTTAATGCTCTGAACTGGAACTTGTGAAAATCTCACCTATTTGCCTGGTGATCAGTTTTTCCTCAAATTAAGGAGCATTCATTTTTGGCTGGATTCCGATTTCATTGCTGTAACTCCATCAAAACCACCCTGCAGTGTCTTGGCTGCCCTCCCAGAACTTGAACTGGCAAAGCAGCAACTCTGTGTTTTCAAAGTTCGAGATGTGGTTACAACTGAGTTATGGCTTGGACTATTCATGCTGAATGTGACAAGATGAGTTTGGCTCTTCTACTGGGAGAAGGCATGGAAGATGGTGAAGGGGCTACTTTGAAAGACTCAGCCCAATGACAAAGCACGGCAAATACCATTGGTACCATTCTCTGTGCTGGAGCTGTCATAGTGGTGTCTGTGGTAGTAAGCAGACATTATATGCACTTTTACAATAACCTACAACTGGTTTCCTGAGACATGCCTTTACATTTGTTCATTACTTGATTGTTAAAAAGCATTTACCGCACTGATTATTTGGTAAACACCAATCTGGAATATAGTTTGCTAAACTAAGAAAAACCACAAATACAGAGATCTTCCAAGTATTATGTCTTTGTCACTGAAATACCAAACTTTCCATTTGAGACTTTATGTAATTCATTTTGTTTAGACAATTCACTGCTGTGCTCTTAGAAGAAAACAGTCCATGCTGCAAAAGGTGGATTTATGAAACATAGTGCAAACATGTTCTGCCTAACAGCAGGCAGACAGTAAATGCCTAGGGCATTCTGTAATTGTCCTGGGAATATGGTTTCTAAACCATCTCAGATTTATTACTATCATTTTCATCAGATACCTGATACAGTAAATGTTTCTAAAGGTTTTATAGTTTTTATCTAAAAAAGACAGATTGTTTAGTCTACCTTACTGAATGACATCATGCTATTCATACTTTCTGTATGAAAGACAGCTACCTTTGTGTGTGTTGCTTTGACTTAACAGGTTTGGAGTTATAATGGATGCCTGTCCTATTTCAGAAATGTTGATGCACATACTTGTGTGAATGTATAAAAATATACATGTAATTTTTAGTGAAAAAGGACACTGCTATCAACTTCATCCAGGATGTGAGCTACCTTGGACTGAAATGAACAGGGTG
>VYZV01041140.1:35571-49669 GCA_013401275.1 Pandion haliaetus | reverse complement strand
GATAATGTCTCTTAAAAGCTATTGTTTATGACCTCCTGCTTACTTGCCTCTTTATTGATCACAGTTTCCAACTCTCACATCCAGAAAACTACTAAAACCAAGCAAACAAACCAAGAAAACCCAAAGGGATCCAGGAGAACAAGATACCAAGTTCAGAAGGTGTCGGCAGTCTTGCACTGAGGTATCACCTATTTCTCAGCCTTGCTCATATCAACTCAACATATTAAGAAACAGAGCTCTGTCTGTTGATACTCGATGGAAACAATCAATTTAGTACATAAATGCAATTTAGGTTCTTTTCTGCTACAATAATTCACAAAAATTAATGAAATGCTAAAGACAGGTGCTAGCTCCTTAAACAAATCATCTCATCAGCATTTGTTGCCTTCTGTCCAACTGAAAACAAATCCCTAAATTGAAAGCATTCATATTAATTAAAAATTGTTATTTTCACCTGTATAAGATTGGTATTTATCATACTGTCTGGATCAACTGTCCAAAAGAACTGTGTTAGAGCTGAGACTACTATTACTTGATTATAGTGCAGACACAAGACAACAAAGACCTGGAGTTATATGCTGATCCAGCAGGTAGTAAAATGCCAGTCCCTACCCAGAAAAGTTGTGCAGGCTGATTACGACAACACATGAGGACAATGAAATAGAAGGGGGGTGAGAACTGAGAAGCAGGTATGAGCAAAAGGAGCAGGTTTTTACACAGCAGACTGTAATCTCAGCTCAGCACCTGCACAACAAGTAAAAGGAAAGGTCCTTTGAAAATGACAACTGAGAAACTATGTACATAGGCCTCCTGTGAAAGAAATTTTGATGCCAAATGCTATTTCCATCGAGGAGCTGTTGCTTGCCAAGATATGTCCCCTAAGCAGCATTTTCACTGCAAATCTGCTTCTGCTGCTGTAGCACCCAATGATTTTATCAGATAGAGCCTCTAATATACTTGCTCCCCATCTAAAAGTGAAATGCTGGAGTGAGGGAAGGGAAAGATTGGTTGGCCGATTTAATTTTGCTGAGTTTTTGGTAGATAAATAGGATGTGGCTCAATTCAACTGAAATGGACTAGAAGAGCGAGATGAAATTTTACATGAAGAAATATATCATGTTTGTATTGTCTTATGCTATCTTGAGTGCATAGACTTCGAAACCTGTGATCAATACTGAACCTCAGCCTTGCTCTGTATTTTGTCCTAGAAGAGGACAGCCGCTTTGATATGCCTGAAGGAATGGGATTTAGAAAAATTATAAACGGAAGGGTTTTTTTTTTTTAAATTAGCAGCAACAGTACATGTCCACTAAACACTAAAATCAGAACCCAGATACACAGATGTGTTTATTTTTGTTGTTAGGTAATTTTAAAAAAATCCAGCTAACATCACATTCTCTGCTTTTATATGAATATACACTTACAATTTAAATTGTCTTTTTTACATTGCACAGAGATAAATTAATAAAGTGAATTAATTTTCATTTGCAATTATTTCAGTCTATAAAGCTGTGATGTACAAAATATGTGCACAGAGCTACACTTGATATGTTATGTGAATTAATACCACACAAATTTAGAGCTGTACAAAACCATTAAATTGTCAGCTCCGTATTTCTGCAGCTTCTTTCTTGTTATACACTTTTTGTGCCCAGCTATCCTTACATAAAGTTTCATTGAAAATGAGAGTTTGCATGCTACATGGCTATGAATAAGGTGCCAAAAACTTACATTATGCGAGAAGCAGCACAATATATGAGGTGATACTTTGCTTTTATATCAGAATTTTGTTTTTTCCATCTCAAATGAAAAATATATTTTTTTGTTGTACTTCCATTTTTCTATTATAAAATAGAGTGTGGAGTGACCTAAGCCATACATCAGGACAACGTGTGGCCAAAAGTGCAAAAGCCTCTCGGCTTTGGCTGCCACACTCATCCAACAGGCAATGTTTCCTTCAGTTAATACCTACCATAAGATAAGACAACTCTTACTTCTTCCACCATAAACTCTAATTGTAAACTCTCCCTTCATGTTTCACATGAGTAATAATTAAGCGTAAAACAACAAAACCCCACAGGCAATGGGGACACAAGTCTTGAATGCAGTGAACAGTGTTCGGTGTCCCTGCAGTGAAAGCAAACTTTCTTGTTTTATGAGCAAGATGTCGCTGCTAAAAGCAAGCATCTGCCTGTTCCTCATAGACAACAGATTCCAGTCTTCTTCTGACATTACTTCACTGTACAACATCTGGTGTTTTATAGCCATGCAGTTTAAAAATAAATACTCTGCATGCAATTTGATAACTTTAAAAATATTACCTTAAATTCGCCCATTTACTTATTCTTCTAAGCAGCAAAGTTCTTTATACAACAGCTAATTTAAAAACTCCTTCTTTGTTTGCTTGAAGTTTGTGTTATTTTTTTCTCCTGAAAAAAATTAATGTTTTCCAGTGCGGCAGAGGGACTGTTGCTAAATACACCCTAATAATTATGTTTTCCATTGGCTGCTGTGAAACTGGTCCTCCCAGTGAGATCCCTGCATTTTCCTCCCACATAAAGTCCTTTTTTTTTTGTTCTGTTTATTTCATATGTTTTAACAGAATTACTGTTTAGCATTTTTATTGGCCAGCTATTAGCTACTCCATTATTAAGACTGTATTTCATTATCTGTAACAAGATAACTGAAATCTGGTAGATCCATTACCTGTAGGATAGACTTTTTAAATGTTGTATCTCGTTTCCCTCAGTTAATGTCACTTCACAGTTAAATACAGCTGAATATTAGAAACCTCTTTCCTCACACCTCCTAGTTTTCATGGACCTGTCTTCTTTTGTCTCCTGCTTGCTTCCTTTTTTCCAGTCTAACTGTGCAGCCTGCAGCCGGCGTGACTTGCTGCAGGCTCTGCGATCAAAAGCCTTCTAATTCAAAGACCACCCCCAGTGCAGTTGCTATACATAAAAGCTCACGTGTATTTTTTCAGCAGAGATAATGGATGCTGGATTAAAGCAAAACAATGCAGAAAGATCAGATTTCACAGAACACAGTGTGGATGCCTTGTTCTCTATAATTCTGTACCCTGAACTATTTCATGGCACTGTCTTGCTGTCTGCAAATTGGTAGGACTGATCTGGTCTGGCAAGGTAAAATCTGCAGGTTTTCTCCACACTCTTACAGTTTCATTCAGCAGAAGCAAAAGATCAGGTTTTCCTGGTCCCTGGATCCCTTCACCCACCATTCCTCGGTGGAGCTTTTACAGCATTTAGAGAGGTTGCCCCTCATAAAAAGGAGACAAGGCCTAACTCATCTTGAGCCCTATACTGACTCCTTACCACGTAGGAGACTGGCTTTATTTCACTTTTCCACCATCTCTCTGAGGCTTAAGGTAATCAATCTTTCTACGGTTTTGTACTGTTTTCCCATCTGGTTGTGGGTGATACATGCTAATCATTACAAATCGTTTGCCACTTTGGTCAGGAAGGACCAGCCTGTGCTACCAGACTTTTTGGGTGCCTTTTTGTCCATCACTCATCATGTAGCCAAAAAATGCCAGTTATCTTATGGAGAAGGGATGATAGGTCCAAGGAAAGAGGGACAGACATAGGAAAAATAACACACCGGTGGATTGCATGCTGCCCACTGGCTAAGGACTAAGCATACATGGAGGGCCTGGATGCTAGGCTGAGTCATTGATGGTCCTAAAATCTCCAGGTCTGTAACACCTGCTAATCTGCTTGTGAACTGCAAAAGCACTTGAACTCACTGGACACCTCTTTCCTAATTTGATATACATTTTTGGCAGGTGAGGCTAGATGCAAGGCCTTGAAAGACCTAACTATCTCATGTGACAAACAGCATACATCTGAGTCCTCCCTCACCACATTTGGGCCTGAAATACCCACGTTTCTGTTTCCATGTTGGCCCCCAACTGTCTGGCAAGAGTAGATCAGCGTCTTTGTCATGTGTCTTTGACAGATGTCGATGATCTTGACCAGGTGATGTTTCTTTGCTTGCGGCCTCTGAGAAACAGGATACACCAAATGTGCTCAGACACTGCATAGCCCATGCCAAGCACACAGGGTTCCTCACAAGACATGGTCACCCTTCTGTTGAGCAGAGAAGCCCTGGGTTCCTGTGCTTCCCTCTCCTTGCAGCTGCTTTGGAGGGAGAACCACCACTCTGCCTCAGGATGACTTAGCGTTGAACAGAAAGAACTCTTGCAGTGGGGATCAAAACCTGCATATTACATACTTCACTGCAGTTACAATTCTAGGCTAGGCCTCAGAAAATACATCAGGAATTATTTTTATGCTGTTGGATAGTGAGTATAAAAGCTTTTACCCTTTATACTCCAATGCTTTGATTTCCTCTGAAGCTTTTTTGAATAGGCCATGATTTTAAGACTATATCAAAATGAAGATAACTGCTCTTGGTAAAAGCAAAAGAGAAGAACCTGAACAGACTGAAGGTGAAAGGATTTAATTTTTCACAAAGAAAGCAAATTACTTAAGACTTTATGTTCTATTAACGATCTCCACATATATATTTTTAGCATTGTCACTACTACAGGCAGATGGATCAGGGATCCAGCCTGTTGATGATGGAGTAGGATAAAGACAAGACGTGCTGTCTTTGTGCCATGGGGTATGTTTACACTGTGTACTGCCGGCAAAGACACAAGCTCATTCTGCTCACTCAGCTTACTAGCCCACACTTGGCAGTGTGCTTACATGGTGACTCTTGTTATTTGGTATAAATTTTAAGCAGAGTATGTCCTTGGCTGCCTGTCTTACACAGTTCAAATGAACCCAAGGTTTATTTCCTGTTGAAACTGCACTGTGACAAAAAAGGCAGAGCCCTTCATAAAACGTCCTTATTTAAATTTCTTCCCTGTTTCCTTGACAAATACAACTATTGTTTAATTAACACCAACCTATTTAATAAATATAGAGGTTATTTTTCTGGAGACACTATCATGTAAGTCTTGTCTGTTATATAAAGAAGGACTTACAGCTTCTTCAGACATTAGGAAAGATGAAGTCTCTTTGCTTCACAATCCCATGTGTGGTGATGGCTAGTACCAAGGTTAACTTTTCTTTGGGTTTGCATTTTTAGGAATGTGCTTATTTGAAAATAAGCATCCCACTATTCTCTGTGAGCCTGAAACACTCATTTGGGATTGTTCCATTGACATTGGTCTGGAGAGGAATCTGGCAGTTGGGACTGATCAGGAAGCCAAATTTTGCCGAGGTAAAACCGCGGTGTGCTCCTTGGGGTTCACACCTGGAATTAACTGGTTTCAGACAACTGTCTCCAGTGCATATGTGCACAGGGAGATTGAGAGGCTTGAGGTATGCAGGCAGGTACCAAAAAACCAGCCACTCCTGCCCCTTCCCTGTGCCAACACGAACACCCCAGAGGCTCTGCAGCAACCAGATCACAGCCCAACAAGCTGAAAGTTAGTCCAGGAAAAAAAAAAAAAAGAGAAAAAAGTGCTTTTTTCCTCTCTTTGCTCCTGGAATTGGCTCGCTGTAGGCAGAAGAGTGCCAGTCCCTGAACAGCGGCTGCACATCTGGAACAGTGGGAGCACAACCGCTTGCCCTGGCAGCAGCTGGCCATTAGCGAGGGTTAGCAGGGTTTGCCTGTATCACTGCACTGCAGCCTTAGAGTAGCATCTGGTGGTAATCTTGGTAAGAGTACAGTGGAGGAAATCAAAGAGTGCATCAGTTTTTCATCAGGCCTGCTAAAGTAATTTCTCACATCTGTCCTCGAGGCTTGACTTTCTTTCAGGGTCCTATCCCATACTTATATAATCCAATGCCTGACTTCAGTGCATTAATCTGTTCATTTTTTTCAACTAAGTTAACACCTTCAGTGATTTGGGAGAAAAAAAATGAAAATGGCCCAAACATTCATATTTAAAATCCATCTACAGACTACAGTTTTATCATGTATGCTACCTGTCCCTCAAAGAAAAAAACAAAAAAAGTCTTCTAGTCTTCTCGCCTAATAAACTGTTACATTGTCTTGTATTTAAGATGTACGACCTGTTATGCTGCTTACCTGAGGCTTTCAAACCTGTAAGATATTGTAATCACGAGTTACTATCCAAATGCAACACAAAAATCTAAATTAAAAAGAGCCTCTTTTTCTCCCTCGGAGTCAACCATGAGGTGCTGAAAACTGTATCATTACTCTCCTGAAGGTATTTGAAATACAGTATGATATAAGAAACAGTAAGTTTTTCTTAGAATAACCTTACTCTAATAAACCCCCTACAAACTCATTTTCAAGGTCCTGCTTTGGTAGCCGCCTCTGTATAGAGGCCTTAACTGAGCTGCAGAACACAAAGAAAAGAAAAAATGTTTTGATTTTATAAGATCCTGTTTTTTTCATGGCTGTATTTAAGCAGTCTAGAACATCTTCTCCTCAGCAAGTGCTGTTCTGTGTATTGCTTTGCCTGGTGACTTTATGGTGTGGCTTCTCTTTAAATAAACACACTTGCAAGTCTCATCGTTCCCCAGGGGAAGAGAGGGCTCAGCAGAACCTTGTTCTCCAGAGCATTCAGCCTGCACAGAGCAGACACCAGCAGAAGGAACAGGTTCATGCTCCCTGCCTGCTGCTGTATGCCAGCCTGTGTCAGCACCCACCCAAAGACCAGGCACCCTCGCTTCTCCTGGATGATGTGCAATGCCTGGCTTTTAGTTTCACAAGAAAGCAGTGAGGTCCTTGGCCCTCCTGCTCATTTGGCAAGCTCAAAAGGTGTGAAGCATTAGAAAAAAATGGAAAATATTGTCCCCATACATTTGTTGGTCTGCTGTTCAATTCAGAGTACTTTGGCTCACCTATCATCAGGAGCCTTACACAAAAAGCAGTTTTAGAGTTTTCTTTGCAGATGCTTTCCTTACAATCAGTGTCTGTTTAAGGTCTGATTCTGATCTGATATACTGAGGTGTAAATTAGTAGCACCCTTAAAATCCATGCATGTTTTGCTGTAACACCAATATCAAATCAGAACCACATCTTTGCACTCAACCATGTGAACAAAGCCTTTAAATCAGAATCAAAATTTACTGAAAAAAATTAGGATTGGGCTTAATTGTCTCCAGAAGTTTGCTGTCTGTAGGTCTGTTCCTGCAAATCTAGGCCAACAAAAGTCCTGTTAAGTTCTGCAAGGAGTTTTGCCTGCAGCAAAGAAAGAGAGGTCTTTTTAGAGAGAGGTCTAATGCATAATTGTAATTATTGGTTCTCATTTTGCAACCAAACCTGCTTATCATTGTAAATAGAATGGAGAGTACAGGATTCACAGCAAGTTGTTTTCTGCAGGAAAAATAATACTGATAGCGTAATTATGTAAGCTAGGTGGGCAGGGGACAGTAACAATGCTGTTTATTTTGTTTGGTGTACAGGGTCAAACTGCAGGAAAATTCTCCTTATGTCCTGCCTGGGAGCAGAGCAAAATACTGAATGGTGAACTACACTGCCTGTTTTCAGTTTTTACTGCTATATGCACACTCACAGCAGATTTTGCTTACAGGACTACTGAACAGACGCCCAATATATGATCAACATATCTGTTTCTCTCTTGACTTTTGCCTGAACATTATGCCTACAGTGTGCCATTAAATACTATGTTCTACAATAGAAGAGGGGGTACACTTTCTTTTATATATTCAGAGGTAAAATGAAGGGGAAAAGATAAGTGAAGGACAGCCCTGCAAAACAGAGATGACACAGTTTACCTCCTGGAGATAGTGAGAAATGATTAATGGTGGCCATTCACCTTCAACTGGATACAGCATTAAACATTTCCTACAGCATTTTGACCATGTAAGGCCGTTCCAGACATATGGATGACATTTTTACAGATACTAGAATTTCAGGAGACCTTGGGATACTGTTTATGGGATACGGTCCTATGCAGTGTATGAAACTAGAGTTCCCTACAAATTATTAGCAATGTATTCAAGAAAAGCAGATTTTTAGCTTCCCTTTTTCAAATTTGCTCCTTCCAGAACTGTGATTTTCCTGGACTACAAGTAAGTTCCGCTGTCTTGCATCTGAATTGCTCATGTATTTTAGATTCCAATTTTTTTAATTAAAAAATGTACATAGTTAATATAGTACCTGTCCCCTGTTAAGTGCTTGTTAAAGTCCTGTACAAAACATTCAAAGTTGAGAACTTCATTTTAAGAAGCCCGTGAGTCACTCTGGGAGAGTAAATTCACAGCAGCAGCAGCTGGAAGGGGGTATAGCATGGAAGTGGGAGCTTTGGAGTTCACTGCAACTAGTACCAAAAGCTCTGGGAAAAGCTTTATTTCTTTGCCTTCTTATTTCCATGAGACAGTGAAGCTGGTGACTTCAAAGCAGATGCTTTACGCTGAGGGTCTAGATGGATTTGATATGTGAATTCTCTTTTTTTACAAGTATTTTTGCCTAAGTACTTAAGCCTTAAATGTATCCTGTTTTTTGCAGAACCTAACTGTTGGACTCAAAACCAAGCCTGAACATGAGTTTTATTTAATAATATACTACATTCCCGTTTGTACATAAATACTTTTAAAAATGAGGAAAGTGTAAATGTTTATTGGAATTGGTATTACACTCCCCAAAGAATCATTCTTACTGGAAGACCATAGGTTGCATCTAATGTAGAAAACCTAGGAAAGGTTCAGAGCTCCCAAGCATGGGTGCAAGCTTTGCCCATGTCCTGATTTTCTATGTCTTCCCTTACTCCCCATGCTTTCTGTCCCTCTCTTCCACCTGTAGAGGCCAGACAGGAACCACACCACCACCCAGTGGGGTCTCAATTGGGACATGTATGGGACCAGGCTCACATAGTGACATGAACCTGGAGATCAGTGTAGACACAGCCATAACGAACTGGGAGCCTCCTTGCCTGGCATTCACTTCACCTGAGTAATGTGGATGTGCACTGTTGTTCCAATTATTTAAAAAAAAAAAAAAAAGAAAAAAAAGGGAAAGAAAGAGCAACTGAAACACTTCATATTTCTCATTAATAATGAGGAGCACAGAGAGGCTTTAAAAGGTAAATTTATCATGCCTGGACTTAAGAGGAGAAAAAGAATCAAAACTTGGCAGTAATTTTTTTTTTCCTTTAGGAGAACATAAATGATATTGTGCAGGGGGAATATCAGGTGATGAGAAAGCACAGAATTAGTGTTACAGTGTTGGGAAAAGAATGGGTAGAGGTCCCAGAGTTGTTGTGGATTTCACTGATCTTTGCTCTTTTCAGGAATCAGTGGTGCTTTGATTACAGAATTATTGGCTATTTGAAAAGAGGATACTTAAAACTGTTTGTGTTGGAGAGCTCACGCCTTTTCACCTTTTAGAAGCTCCCTGACACCATCCAGAGAAGCACTAAGTGTGGTTTTCATCTGAATGAATATGATTAACTTCCATCTAATGCTGGTGGTGTGCTTTCCAAATGCTTTTTTTGCCAGTTGCATGTATGACATTTTACTTTGACTTCTGCGTGGGGAAGGAGAGCTGAGCAGCACAGAGAAAGAACATTTTATACGCAGCAAAGCAGATCTTTTAGTCCATGATTAAAACATTTGGAAAAAAACTGCAGAAGGGAATAGCACAGAAGGAGTTCCTTTCCACTCCTCAATTCCCTCAGCGTCTCGTTTTTGTCACACTCGTGTTTTTTCCATGAGACAGAACAATTGCCAGCTATTGTGTGTAAGGTATTGTGGGATCAGAGGCACTTAGCTATGGTATGTAGGGATATTAATGGGCATTAAAATACTTGAAATTTGCTGAATGCTCTTAGATTTGTTATCTGTGCTTATCTACATGAACAGTTGGTTTATGCAATTTTCAGGATGTGTCCCAGTAGCTACAGCATATTGTATCTTGGATTACAGAACATTTCTTTACTGTCTTCAGTTTCCTTATTATCCACCTCAACATCACTCCCAGATTATTTTACACATCTGTTACACAATAATGTAAGCATGTACCATAGTCTTCCACCTGACCAAGAGAAATTACAATCATCTCCTGCACTGCAACCCACAGAAGAATAACATTTTGGAGGAGTTAACATCTTGATCCAGTATTTAAAAAGACTCCAAAACCTCCAGCAAAAACTTAGAGAAGAACTGGCCAAGTTTTTTCAGCCTTTGCCTGCATTTGGTTATTTGAGGTGAGAGCAGAGGTGAGATGAGGCACGCTTCTGAAAAGGCTTTGGAAGAACAGGAAGTGGGGTAGAAGATGGAGGGAACATGCCCAACAGCCATGTACAGATGGAGGTAGATAAGCTGGAGTAAACAGATCTTAGTAGTAATTTTTAAAGAACAAATGAAAGAGATGCTTTTTGTCCTAAGAAATCTTGACCTGCTAATGGGAAGCCATCTCCTCCTTCATAGGATTCCTAAGAGTAGGAAGATTGTTGCATTTGGTCAAAAAACCCACAAAGAGTACATCTGCTCCAGCACCCTACTCTGGAAAACTGCCAAAAGACAACTACCCAAGGAAGAGTAGCAACGAGGCAATAGTGTATGATATTACCACTAAGTACTCTCCCAACCTACAGTTATTTTCAACGCAGTGATCTCCTGGGCTGGATGTCATTTCAGTAGCATACCTAGTAACTCACCCTTCCATGGACCTGTCAAGCCCCCTTGAATCCTTGTTAACATTTCACATCCTTCAGCAAGGATTTCCACAGATCTCACACCCATGGGTTGAATTAGTTTATTTTCAACCTGGTTCCTACTAGATTCATTTTATGCCTCCTGCTTCTTGTAACTGGAAGAAACAGTGAACAACTGATCTCTGTCCACCACCTCCATATCACTCAAAGCTTGTAGACATCTGTTAGGCCCTAAATTGTTTCTATTAGAGACCAAAGAGTCCTAGCCTACTTGGTAATTTCAGGCACTGAAACCATTCCATACATTTGGTTATCCTTGTTGCCCTGTTTGAACCTCTGGTAATGGCCTCCTGGAAAATCCTCTTGAATATACCACACCTACTCTGTCAAACCCTAATGTGTGTCCCCCCTTGCCTACCTGCCCTGGAACCTTTAGACAGAGCACACAAATGGGAGAAGGAAAAATAAGTGTGTGTGAGTATAATTTTGAGTTTGCTGTAGGGTAGCTGATTAGCAGTGTCTTTTCAAGTTGAAGGCAGTAGTTCCAAGCTCCTCTTGAGTTCCTGCAGGGACAAGAGCACAGCTGAACTCCTGTGTATTGTGTGAGGCAGCAGAGGCAAATACACCCATTCCTCAGTCTTTGCAAGAACTCAGTGGGTATGAGAGCTGCTTCCTCTTTGCTGAGACTTCCCAACTATATGTTGACTTCCCAAAGGTATCTGGAAAGCATTTGCTTAAATATGTGTCCATATGGCATACCTGGCCTGCTCTGAACACAGTTTGGAGAAGTTTGGAGAAACATGTGCAATAGCAATTAATTGCCTCAGGTCAGAGTCCTCAGCTGAAGAGCTACAATTGCTCTATGCCTCCTAGTGCTGGCCTGAGTTTATGACAAATGTTTTCCATTGCTTTTTTCGTTCTTTTCTTCTCTCATCCTTTTGCCCTAATTATATCAATGCCTTTCCCTGATATGGTACAGCTTCTGACATGATAGAAATGACTAGGATTGACACACACTTCTTAGCACAAAATGAAGTCAGGTGGTTGGGACGCCCCTTCTAGTGATGAACATTAGAAAACTATATTCACCTCCTGATTGCGCTTCTCAAAAAAAAACCTACCAAAAGTTTTTTCCGCTTGGGTGATGACCAGGTTCAGTAGTGATGGCAATACCTGCTCAACTGTTCTAATCAATTGCACACACAGAGGAAATTAAATGATCCTGCTCAAGACACTGGGCTGATAACAGATGCCTCAGAAGGACAAGATGTATTTGTAATTCTAAAGAAATCTTCATCCTGCTTCAGACTAATTTTTCCTCATCTTTTATTGACACACAGAATGCCAGGATAGTAGAAATGGAAAAGATTAGTAGAGTGGGAAAAGTATCACGTTATTTTTCCAGTTTGCGTTACACATGTGGTACACATTCTGGTTTCTGTTACAAATGTGACCGCATTTTCAGCAAGGCTTGTAAATGTATCTTGGCCCCCTACTACAATTGCCTATTGACCAAGAGTTTTTATTATGAACTCTAGCCTTTTTTTTTTGAGTAGTGATTTTTGTTGTGCTTGCCCAAATTCTGGAAGCTGATGAGAAATCTCATTTTTCTGGACTAGACTCTATGTGAAAACTTCTAGGACAGGGATCAACAGGGAGAGTTTGGGTGGGTCTTTCACACATCACCCAGGGCACATAAAATGCTTAAACAAGAAAATTATTTTTAAAACTGTTAACTAAATTAGTGAACCACATAAATGAGCAGAGGTACAATATTTGAATGTGCACGCATTTTTTTATATTTTAACCAACTTGATTATAGATTGACAATCTCATTTAAACCTAGAGGATATTAAAATGTGTATTTTGACATCTCACACATCGATCAATAGATAGGTCATGTAACTAATATTCAGAAAACGTTATGTACCAGCACTGGGGATGTGTTATTCATCTCAGCGTCATCTCAAACAAATTGAATACAATCTTGAATTTAAAAAAAATGGGTCTTACTGAGACCATGACTGTGCAATGGGCTCCAGACAGAGAGGGCAGTGCTGCTGCACAAAACTTATGACAGCACCCTGGCTTTAAAGAACAGTTTCGTTTTCTGTCCTGTTCCTTTCTGGCACTGCCAGGAGGGGTCCTGACTGTGGTGGCCAATTTGGTTTTGCAGTGCTGATAGATACGAGGACCTGAGGAACTGAACAGAGATGGTGAAACAGCTGTCAATTGTTTAACTATGTTCTATCACTAACAGTGACCCAGGGGGGAATGGCTTCATATCACGTTACCAAATCCTTGAAGCTCAGGGAATGTTTTTCTAAAACTTCATTTTAGTAGTAGAATTTCCATGCCTGGCTTGGCTACTTCAATAAAATAAAAAGACTAGTACAGCTCTTACTTCCACAGGGAGGTGTGCTTATCCTGAGGAATCTGCTGGTCAGGTTGAATGAATTTTATACTGCATGTGAAAAGATGCCACTGGCTCTTAATGCTCCTGTATTTGACTATTTTCATTTGCATCATAAATCTATCTATCTTGTTAAATACTTGCTGAAAACAAAGTCTTTAAACCAGGCAAAAAGAACATGCACTTTGGAAGCAAAGCCTTGCAATGATACCACAGTTTGCCTTTTACTACTACTTAGTTCAATCTTTCCCTTTCTAACAAAAATTTGAACTTCAAAGGAAAAAAAAAAGTCTCATTTGAAATACATGTGAAAGTCTTCACTTGCTTACAGTAAGGTTAATCAAGTTCCCTTATTGGTTGAGCTTTTTATGCATTAAGTAAGACTGCACATAGTTCAACTTTTTTAAAAAACAATTTTAAGTTCCATTAGAATCGTCCCCTAAAGGAAAGTACAAGCCTTCATTCACTTCAGAGCAAGGTGAAGCCTCTAAAAGTCGTCGTCGTCGTCCCCCCCCCAGCTCAATTTCTACAAGGACACTAAAACTTCCCGCCTCCCCCCGCCAATGTAGCATCCTTCCTATCGCTAGCAGAGACTTACAGTATCTATAGCAAGAAAGCGCCGGAGCATGCTACAACTGAATGGAAACAAGCAAGCAAACAGCTCAGCAGCCGGGAGAAAATCCCGAACCCGTACAGACAAGCCGGTTCTCGGTAGCGGCGTCGGGGAAGGTTAGCGGAGGGAGCGCGGCCGCGGTGCTGCTGCAGCCGCTGCTCCCCTCCGGGCGGAGAGGGGCGGCGGGCGGAGAGGGGCGGCGGACTTACCCGGCGTAACGAGCGCGGTGGCCGCGGAGCGGCAGCGCAGCCTGGAGGCAGAGCAGACAAAGGGGCAGGAGGGCGGCGGGGTGCCCGCGGAGAGGCATGGTGCGGTGCCGCGCCACCGCCGCCGCGCCCGCCCCAGGTGGCGGCTGCCGCGCACACAAAGCCGGCGCGGAGGCGGGGGCCGGGAGGAGCGGGGCGGTCGGAGGTGTCGCTGGTCGCTCGGCGGCGAGGGGAGAAAGTCGGGG
>VYZV01041140.1:0-10812 GCA_013401275.1 Pandion haliaetus | reverse complement strand
ATACCTCATGTGCCCATAACCAGACATCAGATCTTTTAATTTTTTTTTTAATATGGTAATCCTGTCAAAACAGATGTTATCTTGTACTCTAACTCTTGTTATTGCATTTCCCTGCAGATGTGTTGGGCTGTCAGACTGAAGTGGCAGTTGTTGTCAGGTAGGTCTGGGGAAATAACAACATCACAGGGGAAGTCACAGGGACGTCATACCCTGGGGCACATCCAATAAAAAGTAACATCTTTCCCTAGAAATTTCTCCTATAAGAAATTTGACAGTGTTATTCATTGAGAATTAAAATTTTATGGATCTGCAGAATTACTGAATATTTTTGAGCAGTCAAAAATAATGTAAAACACAAAAAAAAGTCCCGCAAAGCCCCTGTTGTTCTTCTTACTGTACAAAGTGCCTCTTGAAGGGTCTTTTACATCCTGTTAACTTAAGCCTCATAAAACTAATAACCCTAGGCTTCCACTGGGACTCTTCTAGAGGGAGATGCAGGGTGGCTGAAGTTGGTCTTGTGTTGAACCGTGCCCAAGAAAACTTCTCTTTCACTGATGAACAATGAGGGAGCTTGGAGACAATTGTCTTTGCAGGATAATTTTAGGTTGTAGGCATTCCCTTTGGATTTCTTCCTGCTGTTTGCAGAGTTTTAATTGCTTTATGGAATAATTTATCTACTAATATCAAGGCCTGAACTTCTTGCTAGGAATAGCTTCCTGAGCTGTCTTTAAAAAGTTACAAATATAGATGCAAATATTAGTCGTTATGGACATAAAAATCAGTTAATAACACATTCCAGGTTGGATAGATAATGACTAACAATTACCATTTCTCTACTGTTTGGAGAACTATGTGCAATGTGCTGGCGATCTTGATTCAGTTGGCCACAGAGCTGTCAGCATTACAAGCCTTGGCCACCACAGAAACCACTACCTAAATTGGGTTTAAATGAAGCTCACTGCTGGAAGAGGTCACTGGCGGCCGGGGCTGATGGATGTTGATAAGACAGTGTTGGGAGGATAGTGCCAGTTCTGCTCAAGCTGAACCTTTTTGTGAATTCACAAAGGAATACAGTCACCAGGGCTGTCATTCACACAATTTTCTGTAGCTCTAACTTTAAGAGAGAGAAAAAAACCCAACAGGCTTCTGACAGAGCATCAATGCTCTTGTTTCATAACCATCAGGGAACAAGGTGACTTGTCATAGGGGAGACTTCTGGCAGTGTAGCTGAATCATTGACCTTGTAGACTTAGGTGCCTGGAGTATATAATATAAGCTGGGGTATGTACTAAACTGCAGTGGTCCTTGTAAGAAAAACTTATTTATGTGTTTTGGGCAAAGTTCTCTTTCTAATTCACACTGTGTGCTGAATCATTGATATCTCTGGTTGCATAGGATCTAAATCCCCACAGAATATGTGCAAATGTACATCGTGCCAGTTTTTAATTTGAATTTCTCCATCTCACTAAGTTCTCCTTGAGCACCCTGCTCCAAATGTTAAAAGAACATAAATATTATATACTACATTTTTTCCTATCTCTCAGCTGAAGCTGAACTACAAAGTTACAATTTTACACTGTTCCTTTGCTGTTTTTTTTCCCAACAGCATGAAGATTTATAGGTGAAATATCAAAACCAGGAAGAAATACACAGTATTAGCTGTCGTCTTGTACTTGGCAACCTCATCTATTCTGTGGTTCTGTGATACACATATGGGGTTGCTGCAATTCCACCTAGTCCTTGTGGGGTGCAGACCAGCATAGCTGAGTTAGGTTTGAAGGAATAACATGTGACAGCGGGGCAAAGCTGGAGAGGAAGGCTGCTTCACAGTAAAGCTGTAGCAGCGGTCAGGGAGATACAGGGCTCTCTTGGGTCAAGAGATAATGGAGGTGTTGGCCTGGGACTGGCACCAGGTCTCACTACCCCCACGCTCTGCTCTTGTCCTGGGCCGCAGGAAAAGACAGAAGGGCAATGGGGCCAGCGGGGCAGCCCATGCGGTGGGGAGCACACAGCACTTCCTTGCCCCAGCATCAGCGAGGGGAAGTGAGCCAGGACTCTGTCCTGCTGCTTTTGTGCTTTCTTCTCCCTTGGGAACTTCTGCCTAAAGCTAAACCTGTGACTTTTGACATGGTAGTTTTGAGTAGGATTCATGTTGGATGCACAGAAAAAAGAACATAAAAGTGTGCAAAGTTTAAGCGTGCATGGTTACACAACAGCCTTTAAATAATCTAGCGTCTGTTTTTACCACCATGATCACTACTAAACATCCCAATTCAAATCACTCACATCTGCTGCTGCTGAACTATGACTTAGGTCATGTTTAAATTTCTCCTGCTGTATTTTAATATATAAAACTTAAACTTCAGGTTAACCAAACTCACCTAAATATTTTATTCTTTAAAAATACAACTTTTGAAAACTGGTGCCTCCTCAGACAACCTGTGGTTATTTTCCTGTCTTCTGTCTGAAGACCCTGTGGAAATCCCAGAAGCCTCTCAGTTAATGAAAAGGAAAGGCAGAAAGAGTTGAAGTAGTTGGTGGAAGAAAGGGAGCATAGCAAAAGTGTTACTGGGAGAAACCAAAGATAAGCTGCAGAAAAGGCCCTTGAGGTCCTGGTAGACTCCAAGTTTACCGTAACCCAGCAATGTGCTTCTGTGACAGAGAAGGCTAATGGTGTCCTGGGCTGCATTAGAGGAGTATGGGTGGAGCAGTAGGTGGAGGGAGGTGATCCTGCTCCTTTCCTCAGCACTGATGAGGCCATGCCTGGAGTGCTGGTTCCAGTTCTGGGCTCCCCAGAAATAGACAGACATGGGCATACCGGAGACAGTCCAGCAAAGGGCCACAAAGATGATGAAGGGACTGGAGCAACCTCCTGTGAGGAGAGGCTGAGAGAGCTGGGACTGTTCAGTCTGCAGGAGAGAAGGCTCAGGGGGAGCTCATCAGTATATATAAACACCTGAAGGGAGGGTGCAAAGACGACAGAGCCAGGCTCTCTCCAGTGGTGCCCAGTGACAGGACCAGAGGCAGTGTGCACAAACTGAAACACAGAAGGTTCCCTCTGAATATCGGGAAACACTTTTTCACTGTCAGGGTGACTGAGCGCTGGCACAGGTTGCCCAGGGAGGTTGTGGAGTCTCCCTCCTTGGAAATACTCAAAAACTGTGTGGACACAGCCCTGGGCAACCATCTCTAGGTAGTCCTTCTTGAGCAGGGAGGTTGGACCCAATGACCTCGAGAGGTCTCTTCCAGCCTTGACAATTCTGTGATTCTGTGAATCTGTCAGCAGTTTTCTTAGATGGTTTACTTGACTTTCAAAAGCCATCAGTACGAACCCTTTTCTTTGCTGATTTAACAGTGCTGCTAAAGAACCTTCCAGTTTACATTTCAGAGCAGAACAGAGCTGTCTACGACATGAAATAGGGGATCAGCAATGCAGAGAGTCTCAGTAAATCTGTAGACCTCATTTGTCTGATACACTTGTTTGTTTCTCTTCACAGAAAATAGCTTAGTCACTGTTTTCCATATTTTGATTGTCACTTTCCAAATTGCTTGGAGCTCTCATCTGTGCAAAGCACTCTCAGGATTTTTGTCACAGTCTGGTTTTTCTTAAAACTCCTGGGAACATCACATGCTATTCTGATCACCACTCGATCACTTTTGTGAAATATCCCCTTTGAATACACTTCACTTCTCAGATTATCAGTTATAGGTGCTGATTTACTGGCACTTGTGCAGTTATTTTTACCCTGCCATATTTTCACCTCAGTGGGACTTAGTATTTACTTGCAAGGCTGCAGATCTCATTGCTCTAAGCAGTATTGCCAGACGAGGATGTAGGGCTTGCTTATGTTTACATCAGAGGATTAACAGCTCTTTAAAAAGGGGAGCCCTATTAATTTTTATATGCCAGCAAGACATAATATGATACACATTTTTAAATGAAATAAATAATGTGTTAGATTAACATTATTACTGTGACTAACATAACTGAAGATGTTCCTAGTTTTCCTTGTCAAAAATTAAGTATTAGTTCACTAGTGCTAGTGACTATAGTGTTTAAAAAGCAGCTTCCAACCAGAACTTTCTTAAAATTGGTGTGAGCTTTATTGATAAGTAGCATGTACTTGAAAAGAGGGGTTGAAGTTTTTCAGCTGTGTGATTGAAATGAAAAGAGCTACTGCTTCCAACCATGGCACCTCACCTTGATGCCATGTTAAACTTAACAGAAGTTACTAAGTTGTCCTTTGTAGCTCTCACACATCTCAAATAGTATGGCAGATGCTGGTTTTCTTCTTGATAGCACTGTGCTCTGATGTTTGTCTACAGGCTTGAGGTGGGTGCACCTTGCCAATCTTCGCTTTCCTTCAGAGGAAAGTTTTCCTGACTCTGAAGAAGGTGTTAGCTAGCTAGTCAGTAACAGGATACTACTGGAGAAAGGATGAAGATGACATTGTCCATGTATCAAAACAGCGTTAAAAGGCCCTTATTTGTTCAGTGCTCTACTAAAGCGGCAAACATTTTGATGACTAAACGATCTTTTCTATCTCTCTAATGCTAAGTGACAGCTGTCTGAATATCCCGAGATTTGGGTATGTACTGCTGTGCTTGGCACCTGTGTGTGTTTAAATCCCACTTTCAGACCTCTCTGGGTCTCAGAATTCAAGTTTCTTCTCTTGTCCACAGATAGGTCACCCCATAATCTCATATTCCTTTTGCACTTCCCTTAGCCTCTGGGTGTCCCCGCATTCTCAGATAGCTCCCTCAAAGCTCTCACTGAGAGTGTGTCTGGATGCTGTTCCTGCTCTGTGTGTATGTGTCTACATATGTGTGTTCCTTGTCTGCAGAAAATTATTCCAGGATGGGTGCTCCTAAAAGCACCCAGGTGATAGGCGTCTCGGCATTTGTGCATGCAACTGAACTGAGAACAAACACAGCACTCAGCAGCCAACTGCTGCAATTCCAAAAATGCTTTTGCTTGGATGAGGTTAAAGCATGCTTGGGTACAGATGGACTGGATGGGAAAATACACTGCTAGGATCTCAGCCTCTGCTCAGGATCCTCATACTGTAGTTCTCTGTGAACTTAAAACCTACACAAATTTGTGTGAATTTTTCAAAAGGATGAAAAAGCCACATTCTCGATACAGTGGCTGGCATTTCCCCCTTCCCATCCTTGCCCACCTGAAATTCAAGTCCGTACTTCAAAGAACAAATTGCTAGAACTTTTAACAAAGCAAGATTACTTTTTTTTTTTAATACAGGCAAACCCAGCCTCAGCCAATTCTGACTACCCAGCTGAACTATTCTTATTTAAATCTGTTCCTTCCCTTCTCTTGCCCCTCCTCCCTAGATTTCAAGCTGGCACAATACTTGGCCTGGAAACAAAATCTAAGGGCAAACTACTGATACTTGGCAAAGCTATAGAATCATAGAATCATTTAGGTTGGAAGAGACCTTTAAGATCATCGAGTCCAGCCTTCAACCATGCCCACTAAACCATGTCCTGAAGTGCCCTGTCTACATGCTTTTTGAATACCACCAGGGATGGTGACTCCACCACTTCCCTGGGCAGCCTGTTGCACTGCCTGACAACCCTTTCATTAAAGAAATGTTTCCTAATATCCAATCTAAACCTCCCCTGGTGCAACTTGAGTCCATTTCCTCTCGTCCTATCACCAGCCACCTGACAGAAGAGACCAGCACCCACCTCACTACAACCTCCTTTCAGGTAGTTGTAGAGAGCAATAAGGTCTCCCCTCAGCCGCTCCTTTTCTCCAGGCTAAACAACCCCAGGTCCCTTAGCCGATCCTCGTAAGACTTGGGCTCCAGGCTCCCAGCTTTGTGGCCCTTCTCTGGACACGCTCCAGCACCTCAATGTCTTTCCTGTAGTGAGGGGCCCAAAACAGATAAACAATTAAACCCCAACATTTTATAAACAACTGAACCCAACATTTTAGCTGGAAAGTGGTAAAATTGTAAGAGGTGCTGCTAGTGCCATCTACCACAGGAAGGAAGCAATGTACCTTAGAAGGAAACTGAATAAGGCCGATCATGTTTTCTGCTACTGCCATGGAAATCACTGGAATTCACAAGTCTCTAAAGCTGTTTATGGACCTTTTCTTCTGCTGAATCCCGCTTTTGCTCTGATTTTACTACTGCGAGAAAGAGCAAACAAAACCACCAATATTCTTAAGCCTGGGACTTCTTGTGCTAATAGAAGAGTAGAGAATAGGCACAAACCAGAATATCACATCAATACACGAGTATGAGTCTCAAAGGGAGACAGAAGAACGCTTTCCTTTCTGAAGCTGACCACGGAGGCAAAACTTTCCTGTGCTCATTCCGTAGTGTTCCTAGTTGGCTCTAAAAGAAGCCTGGATAAAAGAACCAAAACCTCAAATAGACTTCTATTGAATTTGAAATTCCCTGAAGTGCATTCCTCTTCTAGCCATTCTAAAATCTATACCTATTTACTTCTAGCTGCTTCTGAAAGTTAGCTTCAGTGTCTGAAGTTCATAAAAGGGATAAAAGCATTCTTGTAAATTAGAAATACTAAAATCTGGCAGCTTGCTCCATAAAGAATTATATTGCACAGACATGCAAAATTGTCATCCTATCCATCTGTTCCCTGATGTGTATTTAAAATTGGGCAATGCCACAAAAACTAAATCCTGAAGGAAGCAATCAAAAAGCACTGCATATTCTAGTTCCTGGGAGTCAGGAGAAATGAGCTGGGTAGCAGAAGGGCTCTGGTGGAGCCTTTTGTAGCACTGCAGGAAGGATATGCTGCTGGTATGGAGCAATCTATACCCTTGATCTGCCCCTAGATGTTGGCAATGAATTGAAACTGGGGGCTGAATCTTCAGTTTCACTACAGCATTGAACTCTGAACTGTGTTATCCCTCATCATGTCTGGAGATAGTCATGCAATGTAACTGTTCATCTCCAGTACAGGCTTGATTTTACTTCCTGTCAAAGTTGTTGGCTAAGATCCCTTGATCTGAGTGGTAACAGAGTTGACTACATGGATTAAAATCCTAGACTATCAGGATTTGATTTTCCTGTCAAATGTCTGTTTGCTTGATGTGAGAGCACTGTGGGATGCAGACTTTTTTCATAAGGGAGAAATAAAGAATAATTTACCCTGTTCTGAAGTCTTGATTTAAAATGTGATGGAAACAGTGTATGTATTTTGTTCCTTGATCAGTGGCAGGGCTTGTTTCATCATACTATAGTAAACCATGCTAATTAAGAGCTTCTGATCGTTTTCCTTATGACTCTCAGAATTAGTTGCAAATCAATTAATTGGGGAAGGAGGTGGAAGGGAATGTGGTTTTTCTGGACTGGGCTGAATGCAGTTATTGACAGAGCCTTTTAGCCATGTACTTTACAGACTGAAGCACCCTTCCTGTGGCATGCCTTTGAGTACATCCAATCTTGCCTTAAAAAAAAAAAATTCAGCCAACTACCAAAGCCCAAATTCAGAGTTAAATTAGTTACCTAGCTTGAATGATTAAAAAAAAAAAGTTAGGAATTTGTGAATTTCAGAGGCAAACTGAATTGTAGAGAGACTCATATTTTCACATGGAGTGAACAACAGTGCTCAAAAGGACTTTTTTTTTGTGAATATTTGCAAATCTGTCATGCTCAATGTGTCAGCTGTATTTAAGTGACTCTGTTCTGCAGCTTGTATAAAATGTTCCTTCTGGTAGCCAAGATTTGGATGTTTTACCATTCTTAGCCTAAAAAGATGTATATCAAATTACATGAGTTCTAAATTATTTACCTTACTTATAAATGCCTATTAAAAACCTCTGTAGATTTCGGTTTAATTTTAAAATACTTGGCTTGATTCTGAAGTAGCTTAAGGCCTTTATTAATTAAAGTGTTTTTCAATTATAATGGATACAAAGAGAAAGTTTTGTAGCTGCAATTATCAAGTTCCAATCTATGAGATATTCTGATGTAAAAAACTATGAGTAGGTATTCCCTGAAGACACAAAGAGCTATAATTTGAATTTAAAGTATACACAGTGCAAAGTTTTAATATATTTATCCCTGCTTAATTAGAGATCAGTTCTGTAACTGCTTATATATGCCTAAGTGTGAATTCCTGTGGACCCACTTCTGTGACCAAATTCAAGCATGTACGGAGTCTTTGCAGGGCTCGGGAAAACAATCTAGTGGGTGTTTATTCTTCCTCTGTTGGATTACTTTTTGGGTTTCTTTTCTGACAGAAATCCACCAGAGGGCAGTACACAGCAAGAGTAATGGCAGATGCATTTTACTGCAGGTTTCTTCAAATGGCACCCTAACAGAAAGCGTAAGGAGGTTGATCCCCAGCATCCCTCACTTATGGTATTAAAAAAAAAATCTTGAGTCAAGTCGGCAAAGATTATGATATTCAGTGTAATTTTAGGTTAACTTTGTCTTCTGACATTGGAGTCTGTTGTTATACTTGGTTCCTGTTTTCACAACTACAAGTTCTGTGTATTTATTGAAAAGAGGAAGCAAGTTGGATTTAGAAAATAATCATGATACTAAAGGTGCTGTGGCCATAATGGAAACCCCCCAAATATAGTGAAATACAAACTGTGAAAATTAGTGATAACAAATTATCACAACAAACCCAACAGCTGTTTTGAGGCTTGAAATAGATTTAGGCAACTGAGAAGTGCCTACAGTACATAGAGTTTTGTACTTGGGCAATGGCATTTTTGACACAGTCAGATTGTCTCATCGTATTAAAAACCCCAGGAATTCAAAGATTGTTGCAGTAACTGGAACAACTGAACTATTTAAATCTGATTAGAATTTCTCATTTAGACCCAAAGGCTTGGTATGCTATGTTTCTGATTGCAGCATTTCATTAATTAGTGATTAAATCACCTGTGCTTGTGACAGTAGTACATTGGCTTTGCAATGTGGTGGTGATTAAAAGGATGCATCTGATGTACGATAAATATTCAGCATACCTTTGTGACTGAATTATTTTAATTCTGAGTATTAATGGAGTGAAATTTGTCTTCCCTAATAGAAGTTGACTTTCTAAATATTACTTAGTTAATGAGATGTTGAACCAAACAAAGATTTAAGCCAAAATGGCAAGTGGTCTATTCTTTAAGCTTTTTGCAGACATAACAGGTATTTTTGTGTACCCGTCTCACTTTTCTTTCCCGTAGTAGAAGATGCCATACCTCATTTGTCACACATCAGGCCTGAAGTTTACCTTCAGTGAGAACAGCTATGGAAACATTTCTACAGATACCTATCAGAGGTTCCTAAACTTGGCCTTTCCAACAACTTCTGTCCATTCACTGATCAAGACGTGGCTGCCTTGTGCAGTGGCCAGTTTAACCTGGGTGCTGGTCTCCTGTCTGCAAATGCCACAATAACACAACAACTGCATTAAGTGTCCAGTGTAGGACAAGCTGCAATGTGGCCCTGGTTGTTTATATGTGCTCTGCATAAAGGTAAGCAGTGTTTATTCTCTATGACTACTTCTGGTGCACCACAGTTTGAATGGTAGTACAGAAGACAGTGACTTGTACAGGCAGGACATCAAATTCATCCTCCCCAGTGGTTAGGTACAGGAAGTTCTGAGTGCAGGACTTCAGCCTTCCTTATTTTCAGGCTTCGGTTATTCTGTTAGAGGGTTTAATTTATCCTTGGATTTGAGCTCTGCTCAGCCCTGAGAGAAGCAGTGATAAAGATCCTACATGTCACAGCTTGCAGATGGAGAAAAAACTGTTTTGTTCACTCTCTTTGGGGATGTGGTTTTGTGTCTCACTGAGCTTGCCTGCATCCCCTTCTCCAGGACCCAGCCAAATACATGTGTATGTCTATGTGTGCTTGTGGATAAATACACGCCAAACATATATATACACACACTTTCATACAATGTCATATTCCCTCTCTGTATTTAGTCTTGCATATAGAAGTGAAGAAGGATGGGTGTTCAGAGAGAGGGGCTTGTGAGCATCTGAAGTGTGCATGCATGCAAGCCCCTGTTTGTGCACAGCTGGGATGAACAGAGGTGAATACAAATAGAATTGACTGGTGAAATAAGGACCGTGTTCTGTTTGAGAAAGGAGTGAATGGAAAGGCTAAAAGTGAGTAATAAGCCCCAGGAAGTGTAAGCACCGAGTGCAACGGAACAAGTAGTGGGGAAAAAGACTAGCTGTGTGTTTGTGCAATTGAATTGACTTAATGCTAATTTATGCATAATGTATTTAATCGTACACAATTACAGGAAAGGAGAAGGAATGGTGGAAGCAGAATTTTTGGTAGTTAAATGTGAGCTCCATGAAGAGACCTGTGCTCTCTGCTGTAGGACAGCAGTTGGGAAAGAGGGGGCCTTCAGGACAGAATAGAATAGAATCATTTAGGTTGGAAAAGACCCTTAAGATCATTGAGTCCAGCCATCAACCATGCCCACTAAACCATGTCCTGAAATGCCCTGTCTACATGCTTTTTGAATACCACCAGGGATGGTGACTCCACCACTTCCCTGGGCAGCCTGTTGCACTGCCTGACAACCCTTTCAGTAAAGAAATGTTTCCTAATATCCAATCTAAACCTCCCCTGGTGCAACTTGAGTCCATTTCCTCTCGTCCTATCACCAGCCACCTGACAGAAGAGACCAGCACCCACCTCACTACAACCTCCTTTCAGGTAGTTGTAGAGAGCGACAAGGTCTCCCCTCAGCCGCTCCTTTTCTCCAGGCTAAACAACCCCAGGTCCCTTAGCCGATCCTCGTAAGACTTGGGCTCCAGGCCCCTTGCCAGCTTTGTGGCCCTTCTCTGGACACGCT
>VYZV01041137.1:0-10968 GCA_013401275.1 Pandion haliaetus | reverse complement strand
TAGAATCATAGAATGGTTTGGGATGGAAGGGGCCTTAAAGATCNAAACCCACCCTCTTTCAGCTTAAAGCCATTATCCTTGTCCTATCACTACATACCCTTGTAAAAAGTCCCTCTCCGGCTTTCTCATAGGCCCCCTTTAGGTACTGGAAGGCTGCTATAAGGTCTCCCTGGAGCCTTCTCTTCTCCAGGCTGAACAACCCCAACTCTCTCAGCCTGTCTTCACAGAGGTGCTCCAGCCCTCTGATCACCTTTGTGGCTCTCCTCTGAACTCACTCCAACAGGTCCATGTCCTTCATATGTTGGGGGCCCCAGAGTGGGATGCAGCACTCCAGGTGGGGTCCCTCAAGAGCAGAGTAGAGGGTCAGAATCACCTCACTTGACCTGCTGGCCACGCTTCTTTTGATGCAGCCCAGGATATGGTTGGCTTTCTGGGCTGCAAACGTACATTGCCAGGTCACGTTGAGCTTCTCGTCAACCAACACCCCCAAGTCCTTCTCCACAGGGCTGCTCTCAATCCACTCATTGCCCAGCCTGTATTTGTATTTGGGATTGCTCTGACCCATGTGCAGGACCTTGCACTTGGCCTTGTTGATATTCCTGATATTTGCACAGGCCCACCTCTCAAGCCTGTCAGGGTCCCTCTTGATGGCATTCCTTCCCTCCAGTGTGTTGACTGCACCACACAGCTTGGTGTCATTGGCAAACTGGCTGAGCGGGAACTCAATCCCACTGTCCATGTCACCAACAAAGATGTTAAACAGCACCAGTCCCAATACTGACCCCCGAGGAACAGCACTTATATGAAAGAGATGGGTACAGTCTGTCTTTGTAGTCTTTGTTTCCACAGTCATGCCTTTGTTTCAAGAAATAAAAAATGTTGGCAAAACACCTAATCAGTAGGTTTTGAATTTCCATGACAAAAAGAATGAAAAACAGGACAAAAGACATTCCCCCCCCCAAAAAAAAAAATACAACTAAACAAAACATAGCATTATACTGCCACACACAAAAGCTCTGGGGCATCTCTTTTTCAAGAATCTTCAATACAATCTGGATATAGAAGGAGACACAGCAGTCTCCTAGGAGCACTAAATGCTTCTTCACAGGATGGCCAGGAGTCAGAAAAACTGAAGGATAAAAATGAGAGGAAAGTTGACTGAAATTGTTTTCTGATCTTCAATAGGACATAAAAAGAACAATAGGGAAAAACATTGCAACACTACCAAGATCCAGATATATTTGTAAACAGAGGGAAACACCTGAGCATGTGATAGAAAAGAAGTACCCTGCTAAATTATTCATTACATACTTTGTAAGTCTTCCTGCAGTGCTTTCTGGCTAAATGCTGGTTGAACAGAGAATGATTTTGCACAGGAGGATGAGGAGGAACATCCCTACCTATTTCCAGCTAGGAGTATAGAGAGATGAATTAGGAAGCAAGAAGCTATTTTGGTCTTGCAATATGAATCTTGGCAGCTACCTTTTCCCCAGTCATACTGTCCAATCCTCTCTAGCCTAATTGGATGTGGAAAATGCAATCGCTAGCTTCAGCAGTAATAAAGATACGAGGACAAAGGTTCACCACAACCATATCCCATAAAGAAGTCTTAAGGTTCTTGCTGTTCAGGTAAGAAATAATACTTTTGCTAAATCCATGAAGAAAACCCATTGCATTTACTTGAATTAACTGGTATGGATTTAATTGGTTGCACTGACAGGAATGAACCTGCCTGCTGTAGATGCATTATTGCCATTTTCAAATGCGAATATCTCTCTCTGACAGCACTTGATTTTATCTGTGATTGGAGATGTGAGAAAAAAACACAGAAAATCAGAGGAAATCAGGAGCTGTTATACCTATAATTAAGTTGTGTTGTGCCCTTTCATCTCACTAGTCAGTTTGAGTTACATATCTTTACTGTGAGTATGGTGTAAGTATGGATTAGTTCAGCAGTGAGTTGAAAGCAAAGATCTTGGGAGGAAGTTGGAGGAGTCACATTTGTTAAATCACAAGTTTCTCTTTAAAATACTGGTGTAAGTCAACAGAGACATCAGTATAGTAGCATTGCTCCTGGGAATTTATCCATGAAATTGTTTGTAGTGTTTTTACTATACAAAAGGCAGAAGAAAAAAAAAAGACTAGTCTGCTAATATCAAAAGTCAAGATGAAATGCTTTAAACTCTGCACTGAAAGGAAAAAAATGCCAGTGAACATAATAAAGAGTTTCTGGAAGACAAAGGTAAATATAGAGGAGGCAAACAGTATATTTCTTTTGCACCATTTATGTAGTTAAACTTGACAGGGAGATGAGGAAGGAAAGGATGTCCTGCAATCCTCTTTGCCTTTGACAGCATCAAATCCATTATCTGTATGTTCATTCATATTTTTCCCTATTATTTTATCTCTGCAATTACACTTACTATTTTGCATTGAACGTGTGAAGAGACTGAAGGAGTCACACAGGAATTTCAGCTGGAAGCTTTGCTTTTGGTCCTGTGGATGATTAGGAAGCTTGGATATTGATGGGTTCCCCGTTTTGGTGGCTGACAGCTATTCACATACTGACTTTTCAACTCAGATCATGGCTGATTACAGGTAATCATAGTTCCATTTTGAATATATTTTAATAAAACAGCTTATTTCTGCCTAGGTTCACAGAAATGTAAAAGTAAAAAATAATGAGTACACATCTTTCTTCTTTTTAACTTAGATGACATAAAACATAAAATTAAAACACCAGATAAGAACCTGGTGTTGTCTGATATATGTTAAGGTACCTGAGATATCTGCGTAGGCTGGAAGATATGATAGGGCTGCAGGATACTTATAACCCTCTAGACTGGTGAATGGAGGCCAGCTGGGAAGCTCCAAGGTAACTCAGCACTAGACATCTAGGTGTAGCCAACTGAATTGTGCCCAAGATTTTTGATTTGGCTCACGGATTTAGCTGCTTACATTTAGCTTCCTAGAAACAGGTGTCTGCATGCAAGCTCAGCGTCTAGGATAAGATTCAGAGGCTCATGCATTGGCATCTACTGGTATTTTAGATGCTGTAGGGTCTTCTTCTTGCTTCTTGATGTTCCAAAATAGAACAGAGCTACAATGTAGCCTGTGTCACATTTGCCAATCCCATGCCTAGAGTATCTCAGGGCATCAAAGACAGATGTTCAAGGACCTCTATCCTATCCAATGAAAAGACTCACTGCCTACTGTAGAATGAACTGAACAGACTATTGGCTAGATCTCCATTGACTATAGTAGGAATGTAGTCAAGTCAATGATTGAACTGGAAGTGGCAGGTCAGTGGCAAGTCTCTCTCTCTCAGTTTTTTCAAAGGTGGAAATTTTGCTTTTAGTCCTCTTGATGATTAGGAAGCCTGGACATCTGGTTTTAGGTTTCCAGTTCTGGACTGAATCCCACTCCCTGTGAGTTATTCAGGTGCCTAACCACAGACACCTAGTGCCATTCTAAATGCTTTGGTGTATCTGAGGTTTCCTGTTAAATGGAGCTGGCAGATGTGACAGAAGATCAGCACAGACGGGGGCCCTTGGGGCTTGACCAGATGCAATCCTGTACAGCATATGAAGTGACATTGTATGTAATATTAAATATTTCCTCAGTGTTTCATGGTAGATTTTTAACTTGCCATAGAATAAAGGCAAGTTGCTGTGATATAACTTCTTTGCAAATCCATGTTGGTTGCTATTTATTTTGTTATTTCCAGGAGCCTTCTTTCCATTCTGGTATCCTCCTTGGAACTGAAATGAGAATGACCACTATTAAATGTCCTGGGTTTCCCTTTTACTCCCTTTCAAAGATATATATTGTGGGTGGGATTCCTCTCATGTATCTTTAGAAGAACTGAAAGCTGCACATCTGACTTCAGTATAGCATCACCAAGACTCCCAAGCACAGCCCTTCCCTGTGACAGCAAACCCCAAGTAAGCCCAGCCTGGACACACCAGCTCCATTTTACCAGTGTCATGGTTTATCCCCAGCCAGTAACTAAACACCATGCAGCCACTCACTTCTCCCCCACCCAGTGGGATGGGGGAGAGAATTGGGAAAAAAAAAAGTAAAACTCATGGGTTGACATAAGAACAGTTTAATAGGACAGAAAGGAAGCAAATAATAATAACAACAATAATAAAATGACAATAATAATAATTAAAGAATTGGAATATACAAAACAATTGATGCACAATGCAATTACTCAACACTTGCCAACCGATGCCCAGTTATTTCCTGAGCAGTGATCCACCCACCCCAGCCAACTCCCCCCAGTTTATATACTAGGAATTATGTCACGTGGTATGGAATACCCCATTGGCCAATTTGGGTCAGCTGCCCTGGCTGTGTCCCCTCCCAATTTCTTGTGCCCCTCCAGCCTTCTTGCTGTCTGGGCATGAGAAGCTGAAAAATCCTTGACTTGGTGTAAACATTACTTAGCAACAACTAAAAACATCAGTGTTATCAACATTCTTCTCATACTAAATCCGCAACATAATGCTATACCAGCTACTAGAAAGAAAATTAACTCTATCTCAGCCAAAACCAGGACAAAAGAAAAGATCTGGAAGAGAGAGTCATTTGCCCTTTAACAAAGGCTGATCTCTGAAGCTGCCTGTTTCTGCCCATTCATTGCAAAGGGAGCCTAGGACATCTAGCTCAGGTGTAGATGACCAAATCATCATATATGTGATTCAGGTGTTAACATGCAAATATCTAGTGTCCTTCTAGGCACTGCTGTATTCTGGTCTGCTCTCCAGCCACTCCTTCACATGAATGCAGATCTGCTGCAGGTCATACGCCACATCTACCAGCACCATCAGGATGTCTTGGATACCCTAATGACATTTCAAATTATACTAGGTACCAATGTTTGGGCAATTGAATCCCACCTTTACTTTTTTGTAAGATCCTGCATCCTGTGTTTGACCTTTATGGACTTCTCAGTATTCACCCATTTTCCATGATTTCTCAATAGCCATCACTTAATGGCCATGAAATTGCTTAAGTTAGTGTTCAAAGTACTGAAGGATAAACTCCATGAGCCTCACATAATGTGAACATTACTCATCTAAGTAATCTGCCATGGTTTTTTTTTTAGTTTTCTTCAGGATTCCTCTCCTATTGACAGTGATATTGGTTCTATTGGTTGCCTGATGTAATGCCATGAAAAATGTGATATGGACAAACAGAAACAACTGCCATTTTATTTTTACACAGGTCAACTTATTGGCTCTCCTCCTAATAGTTCCGTCATTGGAGTCATTGGAGAAAGGGTTGTTCTGCCCTGCCACGTTGTAGCAGATAACATTCCTGAGGTATTCTCTGTCCAGTGGATATTTCATGAGCAGTCTCAAAAAATAACTGTGAGCAGATATGATGGAAAGAATAAAAAGGAGAAACAAGATGAGAGATATCAAGGCAGAACAGAATTCTTCCACAGTGAATTTCGAGCTGGCAACATGTCTCTGCACTTGAAGGATGTCAGGAGCTCTGACAAAGGATCATACACTTGTGTGGTCTCTTTCAATGAAACATACCATGATGTGTTGATTGAACTGCAAGTGGCAGGTTAGTGGCAATTCTCTCTCTTTTTATTTAAAGATGGAGCTGAACAGAAACATGTATATCCATCACTGACTGGGGGTTTATAATACAATTTTAATATAATTTGACACATAAACTGTCTTCATGGAGGGTTGTGTTTGATTTGAGTCAGTTTTCTCTAAATTAATGGCTATATCCAATATTTGAGGTAAGTTTTAGTTCTAGTTTGAGATACCTGTATTTAGGTACCCGGACACATGTATGTGACCTGAGAGCACAATCTCCCTTCATACTCAATGAAAGCCCAGTCAGAAAGTTCAGGGAACCCTACAATTATTCAGCTGATCAATGTAAAGTTGAATTTAGATTTCTACTGTGCAATCAACCATTACTGAGCTGACTGATTGTCCAGAGTTTCTCTATTGTCAGCATAATCAGTTGGTCCCGTCCCAATACCTCACCACTTACCTCGCTGCTTGCCCACAGCAGGAGAACAAAGCAGTGGGTAGGACTTCATTGCTCCTATTTCTGTTTCAGTATGTTAATAGATACCATCTTCATGGGTAGCTTCAGTTAATGTGGTTGGCTTGGAAGTGGACAGTGTTCCTCCATGCTTTCCCTGCTACACAGGAACTAATTTCCACTAGATAGGCATTGTGGCATCTCATATTGAAGCCAGATTCTGCTGAAGATGTCATATTAGCTTTAAAACTGCAGATGAAGCAAAGGTTTAACATCTAAGTAACAGTGTAATTTAGTTTTCTGAGATCCTGAGTATAAACAATACAAATTTTTTTAACTGTAGACTGGATGCGTACCATGTCAGTAACAGTTTTACTTGAAACGATTAGCCTGAGACACCAATACATTCTGTTTTCATGGACAGATTGCACTACTTGTTCATAGGCTTCCTGTAATCCATTTATTGTCGCAAGTATATGGATTTTTTTTCTTTTTTTACAAAATTCTGGGAAGTTCCACTGGCAACTTCATTCCAGAATAGTCATCCCCAGCTAGCTCTGTTTGCTGTAATCTCCATTAAATTGTTCCTTATTCTCAATCTGATAGACTCTGAATTGCTGACCATTAAGAAACTTCAGGGCTTCAGTCTCAGTTTAAATTCAGAAAAGTCTTTCTATGTGGTTCCATACAAATATATATATATATAAAAAGAATTGTTGAATTCAAGATAAACCAGACAATTTCCCATTCTCAGTACTGGTTGAAATGGAGAATATGTATGCTTTTTCTTAGCTAAAGGCGGTGTGCCTTCCATTTTCCTGAGGAGTCACATGAAGCAGGGCATTGGCCTCACCTGCCATGCAGTTGGATGGTTTCCTAAACCCGAGGTGATTTGGCTGGATGGTCAAGGACAGGTCCGGAAGGAACTATCAACCACAAAGATGACAATGATGCCTGCAGGCCTATACAGTGTTGTAACTTCCATGAACCTAAATCCAGGCTCTGACATGGAAGTCTCCTGCAGGATAGTCAACAATCTGCTAAATACAACGAGTGAGTCCCGAGTTCTGATCTCAGGTGGGTGAGCTCTGTAGTCACCTGCTTGCAAGATTAAAAAGACACTGTCTAAATGGCATGGGTCCAATTTTTATTTCATGAGCTGGCCTGAAGATGTATTCCCAGAATCAGTGTTGGAAAAAAGTTCATGAGAACTGGAGTCTTCCACCTTTATTTCTAGTTGACTCCACAGCCTTTGACAGTACCCAGTAAATCAGTTTTTCCTCTTAAAAAGGGGTCAGGTAGTATCAAGACTTTCTGTGTTCAAATTTACATGAATTTACACAAATATGTGTTCAAAGGCAGTCAACTTGTTGGAGCTGAATTAAAACAGATTAAGAATACAATTGTATGCATGTACAAAATTTACATATTTCCTTAGTGATGGTCAAGCACTCTAAAAGATTTCATTATCCAGAAACAGGTTACCAGGCCATTTAATAAGATGTGCGCTGATGGGTTTCACAGAGCATAGCTGAAAACAATAGTTATGGTCACAAGAGTTAGTGATAATTTCAACAGCTCACAAATGTTTTTAGTCTATGTTTTTATCTTCCCTCTTTTTAATATGTGCATTACTGTGTAATCATGGTGTGGATAATGTCATGCCTCCCCATATTCTGTAGAACTTTACACATTTCTTTTTGCTGGGTATATAGACAAGCATCAGGTAGTCTGAAGCAAGCCTCATAGGGCTGGACCACAAAAAGAACTTCAGCACCACAAAGCCAGTGTCTAGGTCTGGAATGGGAAGTAAAGTGCCATGTAAAGCTCTTGAAGAAGCGTATGAGGGAAGTCCCTTTCGGGATGGCATCAAGAAATCACAGAACATTTTGTGTAGAGGTACCTGGAAAGAGAAAAATGGGAAAAAGCCAACATGAGGAATATCTTAAATCTTATTCTCCTTCTTGGCTCACACACTATACTCGGCAGGATGAATCAGATATTCACTGAATCAAATTAAACAATGGTAAATGTGTCTCTCTTGTCCAGTGGTGATGGTTTTTTCCATCATCTGCTCAGTTTAGTATGAAATGCAACACGTGAAAAAACCAGAGCTGGTATTGCTGCCTTTATCATGACTCATGTACTGTGGAAACCTGTCTACCTATCTCAGACATCTCTTTCATAATACTGAATCTGATAACCAGAGAAAGAGTCTCCTTGGATTAGTCCTGTTGGGGAGGGCTAGATCTCTTCTTCAGCAACTTTACTAGGAAACTTCAAGTAAAATATAAATGCACCATCTCCTCAGACATATTGACTGCATCCCAAGTTATAACTGTATTTATATATTAATCATTAATAGAACAACTCCTTTTGGTCATTTTTACAGATATTTTCTTTCCCTCCATTTCAAAACGGCTGATTATCTTCCTCGTAATTTTATGTCTTAGCATGGTCCTAATTTCCACTGTATTCTCTAAGCTGAGAAGTAAGTATTTCTTTGTCTGTTATCTCATTCAAAATATAGAAATATCACAACAGTTCATATTGAAATCCATGACTGTAACAAAAGCTCACAAGCAAAATCACCAGTGATTGTTTAATGACCAAATTCAGGAAATGGAACAAAAAAAGGGGCTGGAAAGTACATGGTCTGAACATGGAGGAAGGCAAATTGCATATCCTTACCTCAGATGGCTTTAGGTCTGACAAGAGGAGCTCTGTGAGCTGAACTACGTGTGTAGTTCCCTTTCTATAATTATTGGGGAGATAAGTCCGTAGTGTTGTCAATGACACTAGAACCTAAACAACAAATCAGAGAGCTGATTTCTGTCAGTATTACTATATAAAAACATGCAAAAACCGGTTTTTTTTCTCTTTTTTTTTAACCAGATAACCACAAGAAAACAGTTAGATCAGGTAAGTAATGAGGAAGATGAAGATTATGATAATTTGTAAGTTGGAAGGTTTATTTGTATTAAATTACAGAACTAGTTAGCAGTTCTAGTTGCATCCAAGTGTTTTGTAGTTTTTAATTTTATTTTTGCACCACACACTGTAATAAGTTCCTGTATGAGTTTTTTTCATTTGTGCTTTATAAACAGAATCTGTTTCCTTCTTTCATTAAGCTCTAGTCATTATTATATGCTGACTGATACTCTACCATGTCGTACATATTTCAAGGTTTGTTTGCAATTGTTCAAGAGTTAATTAATTGATCAGAAGCATTCCTTGGATTCTTTAGACTAGGAAGAACTAAATGAATTAACCAAGCAGTCGAGAGCAATTCAAGGATCCTACAATTCAAGGATCCTACCTAAGGCCATCTCAAGACTCTGAAAGCAACTTACTCTTTGAATACATCTGTTTGGTACTCACCATCTATGTCTGTACTTGAAAATAAAATGGACCAGTTGTCATAGAATCATAGGATGGTTTGGGTTGGAAGGGACCTTTAAGGATCATCTAGTCCAACACCACTGCCGTGGGGTGGGGGGCATGGCATAGCTCATGTGGATTTTCCTGAACTTTCCTGCTCATCAGGACAGAGTATTCGCAGTCAAACCATCTATTGACAATGGCCATCGGCTCATGTTGTCACATAGATGCTACCTGCTTATTGTTTGGGAGAGTACTAATTCACCCATGCCATAATCATAGCAGGGACAAATGAATTGCATGAATAATTTTATTCTCTGAGGCACATCTGGTTCTGTTTCCTGACCAGGTTGGGCAGTTGAGGATACACATGTCCATGGGACCAGAAGGGGTTTATTCCTCGTCTCTGAACCTCAGTTAGGCTATGGTTGGGCAAGACTCACCTAAGAAGGACTGGGTGTCTCAGAACATTACCTAATTTTTTGTGAACTCCATTAGAAATGAGACATGTCTTGGTATAAAAAATAAGAATTCTTTGGACTAACAAGAAGCTTTGGGAATTTTACTAGGTTAAATGAAATTAAAGTTTTAACCCTACTTATTTCTGTTTGTACATAAAGTACACTCCTGTATGACAAGGGAAGTTTACAAGAATAATTAACATTATGATTAATTTTCTTTATTTTTCAGTGAAAGTGAAGATGGAAATGGAAGAAGGTAAAAGTCCTTTGCATGTGAAATGATGCTAAGATGTTCAGAGATCTCAAAAATACAAATTCAGGGAAACAATATTCAAATATTGATTATCAGTATAGCAATTGCAGGAGTAGCAGCCCTTTTCAATATTAAGAAAACAGTGACAACCACACATCATCCCACACGAGGTCTATTCTCTAGTGAAGACTGCAGATGTTTACAAGGAAGTAACATAAGCCAGCAGTGACCTTTTTGAAAACTCAAACCAAATCCCTGCTTTTGGATGGAAAGCTCTTAGCAAGCTTCTATCACTCCTTCTCTTCCTGGTGACCACTCTTCTGCATTTTTCAAGATTATTCAGACCTATCTTTCATCAGCTGAGTGGCCCTGTAAACCCTGTGAACTTTATTCATGTTTCTCGACTGGGAGCTTGGATACCTACAGCTCAATCCACTTATGTACATACAGGTGCCTTGGAGCATTTGTGATGTCCTTGGTCATCCCATTTATCTCCTAGGTGCCTCACTGGAAGGAAGGAGATACCTCATTGATCTTTGATTGTATCTGACATATACAATTTGAACTAACAGAACTTCTATAGGAGACCAGAGGTCTTTTAGAGACACCTACATGGCACTTGGGGTACCCCAGGGCATCTCAAATGCACTAGGTGCCTATGCATCTGATACCCCTCTTAACTGTAGTCAGTTAAGGCATTATTTAAACAGGCTCTGAAAGAAGACTTCTACCAGCAATACATGTAAGTCTTGTTCTCACCCTGCTTAATGAGTTTTTAAATAACTTGTTTTATTTAATAATGATGAGTTATCTAAATGTAGTAAAGTTGAAATAGTGTGATACATTCATGCA
>VYZV01041136.1:10154-23975 GCA_013401275.1 Pandion haliaetus | reverse complement strand
TTTTTTTTTTTTTTAGTCTTCTGTGGTATATTTGTGACGTTCACTGTTTAATATAGATTAGTGGGGGGAAAGAAACATTTAATCTACAAACGCTTCTTTTTTGAAAGAAACCACTGTCTTCCTGTAATAATTTAAGTTACTGGCTAACATAGAGGTCATCTTCTTAGAGGCTTTTTGTTACACACATATACTTCAATCATCTTTCTGCCCATTGCATCTGAGCACTTTAATCATGAATGATTTTGTCAGTCCGGTAGCAGGAAAAGGTAAGAATATCTTGTCAATAGTTTTTGATGTGGGTCAGGCGCGGAACTGGAATGTAATCTAGATCTTCTAAGACCCCGTTCAGTACATTAATAAATATACAGATCATCTCCAGTTAAACCAAAAATGTCTGTGTGAGCTTTTAGTTGTTGTTTAAATCCAGTTCCTCCTTGTCTGGCATCACTGTTGTCCAGTGTTAGATCTGCTTTCTTCCTTCTCTTTCCAGAAATGTCCTTCCTGTCTGACTTCGGGATCTTCACCATGGGCATGTGGTCTGTTGGTCTTGGAGCCATTGGTGCAGCTGTGACAGGGATCGTTCTTGCTAACACTGACTTATTTTTGTCCAAGCCAGAAAAGGCAACGTTGGAGTTTTTAGAGGAGATAGAGCTAAAAACTTTGGGATCAGGTAAGATTCTGGATGTTTCAGCCCACATTCTTCAATAATTGGGCTTTTATAAGAACTTTTGCAAAGCCAGGGTTGGAAGATATTTTCTTAGTCTTTCCCAGTTATAACACATAGTTGGGTGTCCTTGATAGCCATTAATTCTGGTGAAGGAAAAGCAACCAAAACTGCTATTTCTGGATGAAACATGACACACTTCTAAAAATCAATAAAGCAGTAATAACCTGTTAGGCATATAGATTTTTTTTTTATTTTTTCAGATAAACTGTATTTGAATGTAGAATTCTCCGCAGTGCTTTATGTTCGCCTTAAAGCATTAATCGTTATAAACAAGAACGGCTGATATTATTATTGATGCTGTTTCTCCTGTATAAACAGAACAAAGAACATTCAAAGCGGGTGAACTATGGAAGAAGAATGGTGCAGTGATCATGGCTGTGCGAAGACCTGGATGATTTTTGTGCAGAGAGGTACTTACTGGGCCTGGGGATTAATAAGGAAGAGTTGAGCTCTACTTGCATAGATGCTCTTTAAAGAAATCATTTTTTACATCTGCCAGGGACCTAGCCCGTGGTAATTAGAAAGGGAGATTACACAAAATCCAATTGGTAATGAGTCTTATGAGCTACTCATATTCTATATGTCCAAAATAAATCTCTGTGATCAAGTAGTCTCTGGTTAAAAGCAGCCCAAGACTGGACTGGCAGAAAGCCATCAGATAAAGCTCATCGGCAAAAAAAAGGTGTGCATAAAGGGGAGTCCCTTGCTGTTGTAGATGCTGAACGTGAGTCAGGAAGGTAAAGAGTCTGAAGACAAGGAGTTACTGTTCCATAACAAGGAGGGTTGGGAAACAAAATTTGATCCTTACGTTGGCATTAGGCTCCTTGGATGGAGGTGGGAGTAGATACTTAAAATAAGTTTTGAATGTACCGTGTGCCTGGGAACAGCCATAACTTGCACCTTGGCCGTTATTTTTCTCATAGCTATGGGGAAAAATAGCTATTATAGTGTTACTCACTACTTTATAACATGGAGTAATTAATATCACAACCACTTAATTAAGGGATCTGTTCCCATCAGTAGTAACTGCTTAAGTATGTGTAGAATTCATGGAAGGTTAAAGATTAAAGTACTTTGCTCTCTGAACAGGTGTAGCATAAGCAGGAGGAGATCGTGCTGCATGCCTGACTCTGTGCCTTTTGCATACAGTCAGACAGGAATTCATTAATGACTTTTTTTTTTTAATGCTAACTTCCTAAGTAGAAATAAAGAACGCAATTCAAAGTATTGTGATCTTTTTTCTTTCATGAAAAAATTGAGGAGAGAGAAATTCAGTTTTCTAATTCTTACTTTTGGTTCAAAACTTCAAATTTTTGACAGAGGCAGTCACACTACTGATCAGCTAATTAGGGCAAAGAATTGTTTTGTATTTTAATTGTGAAAGTGTTTGAAAAAGCTTTTAAATTGTCTGAACTGAAGTTATTTTTGATTGTTGTACACTCAAAGCATTTTTGTGAGTTGACTCTTGCCTTTCTCCTAAGAGAACAACAGTTCAGTTGCCCCTTTTTCTTTTTTTGCCCATTAATGTTTGTCTGTAGTATGAAAGGTGCTCCTTTCTCCACTGTCACTGACTCTGAGCTGGCAGAATGGTTCAATACAGGTGACTTGCCATATCTGTTAACTTGCAGGCAGTAGATTTTTTGCTTTTTTTGCAAGAGACAAAATACACTTGGTTCCCACTATCTTACACCTTGGAAAGGATGTTGAATTTTGTCCTCGTTGACAGCATCAGGAAGGAATATATACTTCCAGGAATATATATACTTTCCTGGACACAGTGGTGGTGTTGAAAAGTGGCCATTCTGCCTCATTGATCACCAACCTGGTATCAGTGGTGAGGACACACTTCCATTATCCACTGCAAAGGATGTCACAAATCCTACTGGAATGATGCCTTTGGATCCTTGAGAATTGAGGCCTGTAGACTTAAGAAACATGGACTCTTTTATCTTTATCATTTGCATCCTAAATCATCAGTTTCCTTTTTTTGTTATTTAAGGTAGACTATCTGGACTAACAGGACTGCATTTCTACGTCTCATAGTCTGGATCTCGCCATGTAGTGATCCAGTGCTCCAGTCATTGTGAAAGTGCCATGGGCTTGCTAAATATTGTAGGTATCAACTCAAGCAGTCGAAAATAGCAGACGAGCCATAGTATCAGAGGGACAGGCTGAAATGAGAATTGTTCTTTTGGGTTGTCCCTGCCTTGGTGGAGAGAGGAAGTTTTCTGCTAGGGTGTGCTTGTCTGCTTTTTACAAAAACAAGAAAACAGTTTCACAGACTAGATGAAATAGTCACAGCCCCGTGATAAAGCTGTACAGCTGTTACGTGATATAATTTGCCCACAAAAATAGACTTTGTTTTCTCTTATTATATAATTTTTAACTAGCAATAAAGAAAAACAAATCAGGTCTAGTCTCAAGATGCTGCTTGAAGTCTAATCTCTTGAGAATTATTAAACTTTAACTATGCTTTTAGATCATTCCTGCTCTCTCCCCTCCCAAAAGCCAAGCAAGGAGACACAAAATAAACCACACCAAACTGCTGAAGTGCCTTTCTCCAAAAGGCTAATCAAGATTTGATGGTATTGCTGTCTCTCCAGAGGCAGTGATTTCTGGCTTCACAGGGGACCCCACTGCATTAGCATCAGTTCTCAGACATGTTAGGTCACAGTGGAAATCATTTTTTTGTTTTGTTTTTGTTGGTTATGAAAGTTTTGAACTATCTAGAAAATCCCAGGTAAAATTGTTATTAACCCCCCTTTTAGGAAGATCATAAGGCATTTTGTTGAGGGAATACAGAAAATAATTACCAGATCTTTAAGAACAGAAAAGAGGGGAAAGACCTAACAAGTGTAAGCTATGATCCTTTAACTCTCTGTCATGGTTAACCCCCAGCCAGCAACTAAGCACCATGCAGCCTCTCATTCACTTCCCCCCCATCCCAGTGGGATGGGGAGAGAATCAGAAGGCAAAAGGTAAAACTCGTGGGTTGAGACAAGAACAGTTTAATAGAACTCAAAGGAAGAAACTAATAATGATAATAATAACAATAATAAAATGACAATACTAATAAAAGGATTGGAATATACAAAGCAAATTATGCACAATGCAATTGCTCACCACTCGCCGACCGATGCCCAGTTAGTTCCCGAGCAGCGATCCGCACCCCCAGGCCAACTCCCCCCAGTTTATATACTGGGCATGACGTGACATGGTATGGAATACCCCTTTGGCCACTTTGGGTCAGCTGCCCTGGCTGTGTCCCCTCACAACTTCTTGTGCCCCTCCAGCCTTCTTGCTGGCTGGGCATGAGAAGCTGAGAAATCCTTGACTTTAGTCTAAACATTACTTAGCAACAACAGAAAGCATCAGTGTGTTATCAACATTCTTCTCGTACTGAATCCAAAACATAACACTATACCAGCTACTGGAAAGAAAATTAACTCTATCCCAGCCAAAACCAGGACACTCACTGCTCACTACTCTGTGTTTGCTTGTGATGCTGATTCATCCTTTTTCATTTCCTCTGAAAAAGGCAAGAGTAGTGAACTGGGAAGCTGCCCTTACCCTTTCACCTACTGATGTCTTTCTCTAATGTCTTTTCTCCTGTCTGTTCACCCCTGTCTGTCTGCTACTCGATACTCAGTAAATTCTAGATGTCCTGCAAGCCTTTGAGTTAAGGGGTGTTCATGTAAAGTGTGTCCATTTTTTAACGCGTGGAGTTCTTTCTAGGAGTTTTGTCCAGTAAAAATGACCTTTCTCCACTGGAGATGAGAAGAAACGTATGTCAGTGTGCATCTGACCTGTTGGAAACCTCAGAGGTCTTTGCATAGACTGTGCAAGCTGGGATTCCTTCAGCAGAACAAAAAATCCAGCTGATGAGTGGTGACACCTTACTCTTACACACCAGAAAGAGCAGTATTGCTTCTGGGATACTGAAGGTGTATGAAGAAATTCCCTGATTATTTTCGCTGGGGGATCTAGGAAGGAGAATGCATCTTCACTCCATTACTTGTTCTGGACTTGTATAGCCTGCTCCTGCACAGAGCCCTCAAAATACTTTGCAAAAGGGCTGATATTGATGTATTTCTACTTGGAAAAAAGCATTAGAAATTCTGGCCTGGGAGAGTTAAGTGATGTGCAGGCAGTATCTTTGTACTGTTCTGTAAACACTTTAAAAGATAGTTGAAGCCCTAGCATGGGCAAGGTATATCTACAGCTTTGAGGTTTTCTCTAGGATTGTAATATTTTATCCAGTAAATGCTCAAAAAATCTCTTTTCTCTGTGCTTAATGAAGAAAATTCTAATAAATCTACTGAAGACCTGCCTAGGAGTAGAGCTAGCTTAAATGTCTGATTTACAGGTCTGTTTCTGTTTTGTGGCTCAAGCTAGAATTTACGTATGTTTCTGATGCTCTTGAAATTCAAGGTGAAGCTTTCCAACCTCCATTTACTACCTGAAATGTTTGGATTTTTTTCCTTTCTTAGGAGGCTTCTGAGCTCTCCTCTCTGAAACCTCAGCTGTCCAAGCTGGGTGTCCCTCTCTATGCTGTTGTGAAGGAGAAGATAGGGACTGAAGTGGAGGATTTTCAGCATTATTTCAAAGGAGAAATCTTTCTGGATGAAAAGGTATAGTGAAGTTGGTGTTCTTTTGTTTAAAAACAAGCTTATGAATGTCTTCTTTGAAGAGCTTGTATAAATAATACAGATAGAACGTGGTCTGAATGAAAAAGGATTTAGTAGCATTGTAGCTTAAGTTAATTAGCTTTCCTTTTCTATATATATATATCTCCTGCTCAGCTTACAAACTGCTCTGTAGCTATGCACCGATAACATGCTGTTGCAGGATTATTCCTCTCCTCCCCTCTAACAGGTAAACAATATGGCCTATTAATATTTATTCCTTTCTTCCACTGTGTGACTTGCTGATATTTATGATGCATGAATTAAGGTCTGAAGGTGACAGACATAATTAATTCATGATGTACAGGCCAAATTGCAGTGATGTGGCTTGTCCCAGTACACTGTCACATGCTGTATTGCCAGTCTCATGTCCTACAAAACCACAGCCCTGGCTTACTCCTTAACCCAGAAGACACATTTAGAAATCATTTGGCTTCTGACCGAAAACCAATACGTAATACTCAAAATCAACTAGAAGATACCTTTATTTTCCCTCCTCACTCTGCCTGTGTGAAAGGATTGGGCTGATTTAAAAAAAATCAAAAAAAAACCCAAACCAAAAAACGCCCCCCAAAAACCAAAACAGATGGCTGGTAAAGTTTCAGGACTTGGCACCACTGTTACCTCTTTTACTAGCATTTTTATTGCCATACTTCAAAAATAAGAAAAAAGATGTTTATCACAAAGCACCCTTGTTGTCAGCAACAGGGATGTAGATGTACACGGGGCTTAAATACCTGTGGATCAGCTTAAAATCCACATGAATGGTGGCAGTACCACTCGTTGGCTGTGTGGATGTAAGTGGTTAGGTAGTGCCTTAAAGAGGTTATTTCAGGTGCAATTTCTTTTTAGTTCTGCCTGGTTAGCTTTTGTGTGTTGTGACCTTTCTTGGATACAGGGTTGGCTGGTTTCTTAAATTTCATTTGGCAGGAAAAGTAATTTTCAGTTTGTTTGCTGAGGAATTTTCTGTTTCCCTGCAGAAAGGCTTCTATGGGCCACGTAGACGAAAAATGATGATGTCGGGCTTCTTCCGCTTTGGAGTCTGGCAAAATTTCTTCCGTGCTTGGAAAAGTGGATATAGTGGTAACCTGGAAGGAGAAGGATTCACCCTGGGAGGAGTCTATGTGATTGGGGCAGGAACACAGGTACTGCAGGCCACCTAGGGGAGGCTTTTATGTCTCCTGTGAGACCAAAAGTTTCTTTTCTGGAATTGTTCAGTTGCTGGTCAGTTTATTTCCTGTGGGGAGACTAGTGTATGAATTTCTCTCTTGTGTCTTTGACTAGGGTGTTTTACTGGAGCATCGTGAGAAAGAATTTGGAGACAAAGTCAGCCTTCCGTCTGTCCTTGAAGCTGCTGAGAAGATAAAACCACAAGCTTCATAAGCGGAAAAATAGTTGCGCATATTTCTGATCGCGGCTTGAAATGTAGAATGCATCTGTTTCTTGAATGTGCAGCTTAATTGCTTCTTAACTATTTAGTGATCAACGCAGAGGAAAGATTCTCTATTCAAACATAGAAAATGATGAAAATCATCCTGCAGGCTTTGCAGCCTTTCAGGTGGTCAGGATTTCCACTGCTCTTTTGTGTCTGACTGTATTAATGAAAGGCTGGGTCTAAAATCTGACCTAGCCTAGATGTTTCCAGTCAGAGACAGTCGGTTGAAAACCTGTCTACCTAGGGGAGCAAAACTCTTTAAGGCTGGAGTAATGAAGTACCAGCTGAGGTTGAAGGTTAATAAAACTTCATATAAATGAAATGCCTTTGCTTTTTGCTTTTTCAATGTAAACACATCTGTGTTTCTAGAAGACTAAATCCTGTCAGTCTAGATTATTCTGAGATTCTGCATTCAAGATGTGCCACTGTGTCTACCTAGTAAGGTTCTCATTAGTTAACTACTGGCTCTAGATCTTCCAGCTCTTTGTGTGATTCCCTGCAAGGAAGATTGAAGACATCTAATGTTCACATCAGAAGGTAATTGTGGCATGAGGGCAAGTTCCTTCTCATGTTTAAGATTCTAAAAGAAAAGGAACAATATCAGCAGATTAGGTAGAGTTTCCATCCTGGCTTGTGTTCTGCAGTAGAATGCCTGGGCTGTTACTCCTAAAAATAGATGTAGCGTTGCACAATATGATCCATGAGAACCGGTACCATACATAGCCAAATATGCGTGCCTAGACTGAAGTATGAGCAGGACAGCATGAATTTTCCAAATGTGCTGATGTTTCAAAGTCTAAACAAAATTTTACCAATGCATTTAGAGAGGATTATCAAGTGTTGCATATCCTTCATTAGCTGGTGTGTATAAAAGGCTAGGTAACTTTGGAAAAATGCATGGGCTACAACATACTAAGCCAGCAGAAGAAGTAAAAGGAAGGATTCTTTTGTCCTGGCAGCATGTCAGTCTGAACTGTTGTTCTGCTTTCTTTTGGCCTTAAAATTAATGAAACCTTCATGTATCGTTGCTACTGAGGGGAGGGATACTTTGCACCTCTGAAACTTTGGTAATATGCCTGGTGTTGCTCTTTGTGCCAGTGCCTATCCATCTGTATTGTTGAGCTGTCTGCAAAAAAATGGTCATACATGATGCTTACTGAATGAAACCTAAATGCCAAAACCTCTTAAAACTTCACAAACACTGAGGCCTGGCTTCAGTCAGTTGTGCAGGCTTTAAAATTGCATCATTATGGATGAAATTCTGACCTTTTTTTGTTTGTTTTTTTTAAGTATTTATGTCCAGGCAGAACTAATTTTAACTAAAAGTATTTATGTGCGCTTCAGAGTCTGTTCTTCACAGTTCCCTGAAACAACAGTAGCAGTGAGGATTTTGAGTGATTCATATGTTCACCAAGATGTTTCATTTGAAAACTAAATGGAAATTGGACTCATGTATTAGCTGAAGTCTGTGTTTGACTGTTTTGGGGGATGGAGGAAGGAACAGGAGTTCAGAGAGTAGAGCAGCAAAGTCTACAGCAAATTGACTACATGCTAGGGACTTTCTCTGTAAAGGCTCTCTGAGGAGTCACGGACAGGTGCAGAGAACCATGTATTGTCTCCATGTTCTGAGCTGCCTGGGTAAGTATGCCCATAAGATGGTGTCAAAAAGCTCTTGGGTGCTGAAAGGCATAAAATGACTGGCTGGAGGTGGGCTCCTCTGAAAGGCATCCAGAGCAGCCAGACAGCTGTCAAAAGTTTGCTCCTGAAATGAACAGTTGTGCTTGAGGGGTTTTTGTCCTGGATTTTGCCACTGAAAGGAAGTACCTGTATCACGAGTGCTTGCCTGACACAAGGCACCTAAAACTCTTCCCTCTACAAATCTGCAAAGTTCAAAGCATTGTGTAAGTGGCCACTTGTCTGCAGTAGGCCTATTGTTACTTTGCAGTGCAAGTGGTAGGAAACACAAAAGATGCTAAAAGAAATGGGTGTGAGCTGCTCTTTCTTACAGCTGCAAGATGCTACTAATAACAAAGATCTTTCTTACAATAGGAGGAGAATTCTGGAGCATGGCTCCTGTAGAGTTTTGAGTTTTCTTTCCAGTGGGAACAGGAAAGCTTTGCCATTTGCAGAGAACAGATTTTGCACAGAGACAGGCAAAGAAGGTGCTGATCTTAGACCTGGATTTCAGGCCTTGTTCCAAGGGCTCTTTAAGCATTTCGTATAAACATGAAATGTGAAAGGCATAAACAGTCCTTGGAGAATGGGTTGGAAGCCAAATAAATTCCAAGCAATTTAAGATAAAGTGAAGTGCTTTTAGAACCTGCTAAATCTAGAGAGCGTCTGCTTACAATTTTCTGTATGTGCAATTGATTTCCACCCACTCTGACAGATCTGGTGGCTGGTTCTTCTGTCAGACTGCAGGAAGTTCTAGATGATGAGGAGGATGGCACAGGGTCGCAGCCCTGCTGTTAGCCCACCCAAAGGGACTGTTTTGTGATCTCGGAAACAGAAGCAGGAAGCCATCATGTCCAGCATTTAGAATGTTTAGCTGAAGTACAGTGGCTGTTAAACATACAAATCACTAATGCTACAACATGATGAAATGGTCCTTTACCGTACAAACATTTTTAGAAAGACCCATGAAGTCCTTTTGAGAGTGTTTATTAAAATACTCATGGAGACTGAAAGTTCTCTGCTCTTGTCAGCTTCAGCTAAGGCATATATACGGTAACCATGTCAGACCTACATCTGGGAGAGTGTTTTCCTACTGTTAACAGTGATAGTTCCCGTAAACAGCTAGCAGGATAGTGTACTTTTTGATTCAGAAGCTATGTAAGCTTACACACATTTCAGAGTTTTCTAACCCTGTCCTTCAGAGACCGAGTCAAAATTTGAAGCCATAAAAGGTCCAAATGGTATTTGAAAATGTTCTGAAGAATTATTATTGATAAATCTGGGGTTTTTTTAGCCAACCTTGGGATTATTTGGAGTTCACTCATCCTTTCTGAACTCCATGTTGACAAAATACAAATGGAGAGGACAGAAAATACGTGGTGCCTAGGAGCTAGGAACGGCTAATAGGAATTGGAAATGGGCAATCTCAAGGAAATAAAAATAACAGCAAAATAGTAAATGAGGAACAAATGAATTCTGTGTGAATTTCCAATGTTGGAGACCGCAACGTCTGACTTTTTGTAGATTGTTCATTGAAAAAAAAAAAAAAATTCATAGTTGTCGATTGTATTGTACCAACAGCTACCTCTGCTGGCCCAGTTCCTTACATGCATTTAATGTTTTGATTTTTTTTTCCTTTTAACATAACATGTACACAACAATAAATCACTTCTCAGTGCATCGAATATCACATCACGGTTTAACACTCAGCTGGTTACTGGAGACCCTTAATAATTGAAAGTTTGTTCTGGGCTTGAGAAACAAAACTCCCCTGTAGTAATTTCTCTTCAATCAACTATCCTTTGTAAGCCCGTTCATCTTTTTTTTCAGCACAAAAGCAGGGTTAATAAAAAAAAACTAAGAAGGAAAATGCTGTGAAGTCAATGAGATAGGTGTAATATAGGAAGGCGCTTTTTACTTGAACTTTTAAAAATACCGATTACATTTCCTGTAATCCACATCTGTGGTGTCCTTTTAAAACCATTAGAAAGATGGTTTGCCTCAGAGGGTGTTTCCTGTTTATTTCCTGTTCTGCATTTTTGTTTCCCCGTGTGGGTTATCCATTCCCACGGCGTGCAGTTGGTGCCATTTGCAAATACCCACAACGAGAAGGTAATGCCAAGGGATCGCTGCCATTTTCTGATGCGTTTCCTGTGATGCACTGTGGTTGAAAGAAAAGAACGAGCAAATTTCTTTTTCTGTCTGAACCGCTGGATGTCACTGCTAGCCCAGCCAAAATGAAGGTCAGCGCTAAACCAGAGTTTTTTTCTGCAGTAAAAGATTTGCATAACAAAGGTGCCAGGAACAGACTACTGTAGATTCCGATTAGGCTAGACGAAAGCTGTTAGAAAAGTCTCCTGAGATCTTTTACTTGTGTGGACGTTTTCCTTGTTAATGTAAGAAACTTAAAGGAAGGATATACCGTATTGAATGATACAGCCTGTGGTATACAGATATTTCTAAATGAGTGTGGCGGGAATAAATTATTAACAGGCTCACTGTAATCCTTACTAATGTCTTATGCTTTAGTAATATTAATTTTAGGTACTGCCAGTGTGTGAGTGGCTCCCATTATCCCACAGCCTTCTGTCAGAGGCTGATTTAGTGGAGCCGGAGTAGACAGGCGCAGTAGCCACTTGGTAACAGCAGAGGGAGCTGGGGAGATGGCAAAAATACTGTGGAGACATGATGAGTAAAGTTAAATCGCTGATTGCAGTCTAATCGACTCCAATTTTATTTGATATTTGAATAGTTCCAGCCTAATTTATTCTTCTTCTAATTGATCTCGAAAATGTTATAAAGGTTTTCCCTAAAAAACTTCTACTTCCTCTTTTAGGGCCAGCTACTGATTTATTTGTATTTGAAGTTTAAAGTCTCTCAGTAGCTTCTGTGGGCTTTTTTCCCTGCACACCCCTTTGTCTCTTAACCTCATAATTATCAAAACCACATGACAATTCCAACTTTTAACTAAGTGCTAGGGCAAATTGAAAGACTTTTAAAAGTCAGTGACTTCAGCAGTAAAAGGGTGTAATAATACTGCAGGAATGAAAATGGAAAATCTGATTTTTTAGTGAACTTGTGCAGGCCGATGTTCATATATGGTTTGTCAATGCTTTTTTCTGGCCACTACAAAACATTTCCTGAAATCAAGGAATGATCTGTTATGAGGAGTAGTTGGTGGAAAGTGGTGTGACCAGAGCTATTCAGTTCCACTGTATCTGCTCAGCGTTATCATTATCATCAAACACAACTTTTCAGTGGACTAAATTTCTATTTATGCAGGGAGGTTTCTGGAAATCAGAGTTAATGTTTCTGTGATGGATGAGATTTTTACCCTAATTTTCTTGGCAACACAGTGAAGCACACAGAACAGAGATAATGTCAACGGCAAATAAATGGGACATAGGTTGTTTGAACTATCTCTTTGCTAACAGTGAATTCGGTCAATTCAACTACTCTGTGAACTGCTAACACTACCCATTTTACAAGACTATTTTAAATTGCAAGAGAACCTTATTTTACTGATGAATGCTCTTCCTAATTCCACAGTCCTTACATCCTAAACCTGCTGAATTTCCCATTTCCCCTGCTGAATCTTAGCAGTTACTATTTTACCCTCTATCTTCCCATCTCTTACAGAAGCAGCACACTGGAGCTTTCTGCCTTGGCTCTGGACTTTCTGGAGATGTGACTCAGTGCTCTGTAAGATATCTACTTTTGAGATGGAGAAAGGATGCCTTCTAGTTCTTTCTGCCACCTGATAATCCAATGACCTTTCCTAGCTCCCCTTCCTCACTTGGATCCTCCCTAAAATTCAGGCGATTCTTCTTCTAGCATCTTCTTTCAGCTTTACCAGTCAAATCAATTTTACTTCCATTTCTAAGAAGTCACGAGCAAGCTTTGGGGGCACTGCNNNTGGTGTGACCGCAACATTCCCCCCCCCCCCTTTTTTTTTTTTTAACATTTCTTGAACAACTGCATGTAGGGGATCAGAAGGAGTCTTGATAACGCAGCCAGTGGTTGGGTGACACACAGGTGTCTATCTGCTTTCTCTTACTTCAGATGGGTGTGGGTGAGGGGAACCATGCATTTATGCCATATCAATTCTAGCATGGTTTTGGTTGTCAGCCTTGACCTAGTGGAGAATTATCACAAAAGAGAAGCGCTAAGCTCAACAGTTCCTTTCACCATTTAGCCGAGCACTTGGTAGGACTGCTGCTGTCTTTGTGAGCAGTGCTTGTTCGTGATCCAGGGGTAATAAGTCTCCAAAGTCCAAGGCCTGGAGCAGGTCAAGAAACTGTAGAGAATATACGAAGGCCTATAATAATGCCTCTGGTGTTGAATCACCTTCCTTAGCCTTGCCTTCCTGCACACAAATGTATTTTCATAGTGAGGCACTGAAGAAAAGTTTTGCAGTGTATATGAGGAAGAGAATGAAGGTGACAGAAGCATTTCTCTGTGTCGAGGGAGATCAGAAGGTACGAGAAAGAAGGGAACAGGAGCAGTGCTAGGAAGTTAGGAGCTAGGCTGGACAGGGGAGGGAGGGTATGTCCCACCTGCCAGGCGATGACTACCTCAGGTGTGAGCTATCGCTTGCTCACCACATGGGTTTAAAAACCGCGACTCGGCCCCTCCCTCCCTTCCCTCCTATCATCCCGGCACCTTGAAAAAGAGGTGCAAAAGCCCTAGGACGCCTGAAAACTCAAAATACCCTTCGGGGTAATTTTATTTTTCTTTCCTTCGCCTTCTGCCTTTCCAGGTAAAGCTCGATTGTGCCTTCCATGTTACCCTGAAAGAGCCGTCCCTGGGGTGCTGGTTCTCGCTCCAAAAGTCCCTGAGGGGGCAGGAAACGCGGTTGAGAGGACGGGCCGGCCGCGCGGGCCAGAGCTGAGCTCCCTCAGCCCTGCTCGGAGGCGGGGCAGCCTCTTCCGCAAGGCGGGGGACGCGGCCATCTCGACCACAAAACGAGTCTCAAACAAAAAAAGCTGAGGCCGCTTGCTGAGCGGCCACGGACGTCCTCCGGCTGAGCCGCCGAAGGGGGCTGCGGGGATCGCCCGCGGCGAAGTGGCGGCGGGAACGTGAGGGGCGGCCGTTCCCCGCGCTGGGGCGGGGGCCGCCGGCGCTCGCAGCCTCCGCCCGCCCTCGGGGGTCCTCGCGGGGCTCCCCCGGCAGCTCGGAGGGCGCCTGCGGGGGCCGCAGCAGGCGAAGCCGCCCGGAGGCCCGCGAGAGCCTGCGATTCTGGAGGGAAAGCGGGGCCTCCTGCGCGTCCCCTTTGTGTGGAGTACGGCTGCGTACAGGGG
>VYZV01041135.1:25134-38005 GCA_013401275.1 Pandion haliaetus | reverse complement strand
TCTGGAGTGAATTTGTTCCCACTTGACTCAATCTTCCCTTTCCCCCTCCTTCCCTCCCCATACATGTGAAACCATTGCCCCTACATTCTGACCCCTCAGAGACTGCAAATCATTTTAAGTGGAGGAAAGGTTGAGCCCCAGCTTTGTGCTTGATGCATTTTGTTTAAGTTGCTCGTGCTGTTCCAACATCTGTCATATCCTCCACAGCAGTGCAATCAAACTGTCAAGGCTGAGTGAAGTTTTGCTGATCCAATCTGCTCCTTCTGTGATTCCTGTCAAAAGCATCAGGAGGTGGTAGATACAGTTGTGTGCTCTTTAAACAACAGATCTTTATTTTTGCACATTAGAGGAACTGTTATTGTTTGTTTCTCTTGAGCTCACGAAGCATTCTCTTTGCTTGCAAAGCATGTTCAAATGTGGCTGCAATCACAAGCCATGCTGCACTTTCCAGGCTCTGCTGTGTTCCTATGGCTCCCCAGTTTTATATCCCCTCTTCCCATGTGAGGTCAGAGCACATAAATATCTCTCGATCTTCCTGGTGTCTGTAATTCCACAATACATCTTGGAAGCACCCAAGAGGAAGTTACTTTTTGGATCCTGCATTATTATTAATGAGGTAATTAAGCCAAACGGTTGTGGGGGAAGGGGAAAAGAGTCATATTTTTAATAAGTTCCCTTCTGGATACTGCACTGTCAGTTGCCAGATGAACGTTATTCCCTGTTAACGATACCAAAAGGATCTGATACTAATTGATATTATTGACACTAATATCACTAATCACCTTACCTAAAAGGACAGGATGTTCTTTCATCATTTAAAAAGCAGGTACCTTTGATGTACCTTAATAACTGTAAGAAGAAAAAAATTATTCCATTTGTGCTCTGTTAATATGCAGCATGTATTTTTAAACAGCTTTCCAGCATGATGCACCTTTTCACTTCTGACTGAAGCCTTAAACTCTTGCTGTGAAATGGAAACTTATGGTTTTATCATTCAAAAAAAGGAACCTGAGTATGAGGTGAATAGTATGGTTCTGCCCCATTTCTGTGTTGGCCTTGTAGCCTATGGCTTTGCCATCAAGGCAGAAAGTCTTCTAATTACAGCAAAGCACCAATGAAAAATGGAACTTAGGATGCCACTGTGCCCTCTTCTCTGATACTTATATTGGCTGGTGACTCCTGCTGCGATGAAAAAGCAGGTTCAGAAACACTTTGATTCATTAAAGAAAAAAATGTTTTAAAAAAATGAAAAACCTAAGATAACAGACTTTGGTTCCCTAATACATTTGCTTCTTTAAAAATCTCCATCTCCAAACCTAACTGGCATGAAAACATGTTTAACTTTCCATGATCTAACTTTACCCCCTTCCAAAGCATCCCAGCCAGGGACTGGGTTATTTTCTCTTGAACAAAGAAGAAATCTGAAAGCCCTGGCAGAGAGCAATCCAGTGCTGCATATAGGAAAGAGAAAGGATTGGCTCCAACTTCCAGCTTGGATACTGAACTTTAAAATACACACACACCAAGCAAAACCATAGATTAATTACAAACAAACACTTTTCTTGAGTCCAAATGTGCAAGGTTCAGGGCTCTGAAAATCCCACTTGGTATGTGGTTGTCATCACCAGGAGCTGCTCTTTTCTCTTTTACCTTTTTTGGCTTCTATTATGGCTGTTCTGTAACCCACCCTTTTCAGTTAAAGTTCACAATGTAAGACAGATCCTAAGAAGACAGTCTCCCAAGCAAACACAATGAATGAAATGGACGCTCAAAGCATGCTTCTGAAAATCTGTCTCATGACCTAAACACCTACTGTAAAATAAGCAAGCAGGTAGAAAAGTCAACGGCAGTACTTCCATGAGACTGAAAGCTTATGTTGTGGATTTAAGCCCAGCTGGCAACTAAGCCCTACACAGCCACTAGCTCACTCCTTGCTGGTGGGATGGGGGAGAAAATCGGAAGAGTAAAACTGAGGAAACTCATGGCTTGAGGTAAAGACAGTTTAACAGGCAAAGCAAAACCCTGCACACAAGCAAAGCAAAACAAGGAATTAATTCACCACTTCCCATCAGCTGGCAGGTGTTCAGCCATCTCCAGGAAAGCAGGGCTCCACCACACATAACCGTTACTTGTGAAGACAAACACCATCACTCTGAACATCCCCCCCTTCCTCCTTCTTCCCCCAGCTTTATATACTGAGCATGACATCATATGGTCTGGAATACCCCTTTGGTCAGTTGGGGTCAGCTGTCCCAGCTGTGTCCCCTCCCAACTTCTTGTGCACTCCCAGCCTACTCACTGGTGGGGTGGGATGAGAAACAGAAAAGGCCTTGGCTCTGTGTGGGCACTGCTCAGCAATAGCAAAAACATGTGTTTTGTTTCCAGCACAAATCCAAAACACAGCCTCATATTAGCTACTATGAAGAAAATTAACTCTATCCCAGCCAAAACCAGCACAGCTTAGCAGGTTGGTTCTACCTGGGAGGGCTGTTGCAGCTACTGATTACATATCTTCTCACACTGTGTTAACAACTCCGTCTGACTCCCGTTGATACCGAAATTTCTTTTGGATCACATCTGTGTTGTATGACAAAGTCCAGTTGTGAGCTTTTTGGCAGCTGTACAGAGTACTAAGTATCCACTAATTTGAATTCTTTTCTGAGAGTATACGTCTTTGGGGAATTTACTGCTTGCTTATCTCCAAATTCAAGTAATATGGCACACAGAAAACAAAATTGAAGGATGACTTATAACAGATGCTGCAAACAAGAATTTTGCTGGTCACAGGACCTCTCCTTATAAACAGGATCCATGACACCAGCTGAAGTGAAAAGACAGTCAGGGAAGAAACAGTTGCAGTCTCTGAGGAGTAACCACCCTCTGAGGAAGAGGAAGAGTAAAATAATGAGTTCCCAACTGTTATCTGAAGTTGAACTTTTAGCAGTGCACCCCTCTTGCACTTTAAAGGAAATAGAGCTTGGAAAGCAAAATAGCGAAATAGAAAATGGGACTCTTTGGCTGGCAAGGACCAGGAATCTTTGCCTGGCGAAGACTGGGAAATAAGAACATCCCTTTTTTTTTTTTTCCAGGTTGGTAAAAGAGGAAATTAAATCTGAGTTGGCCAATTAGCCCCCACAATCCCCAAAGGCAAGACAAGATCTTTTTGCGGGAAAGCCTTGAGGTGAAGCCAATTCAATTAGTTTCCACAGCAAAACTGTCAAGACCCAAAAAACTAGGTGGAATAATGAACTGATTAAAACCTGTAATTGCAATTCAATGGAGGAAATCATTAATCATGGAGATGGCAACATTCTCTCATTTCCAGACTGTAGCTTGGATGAGTTGCCAACAAAAGGGACTGTAGGAATAAAGGGCTAATGTAAACTGGAAAAGGAGCATCCTTGATAGAAATCCACATGGTTCCATGACTGATCTGAGGAAAAGAAAAACCTTCTCTAGACAATAAAAGAGTAGTAAAAAAAGATATAGGCGTATTCTTTTCCTATTCTTAATTCCTCAGCTCTCAGTGGTTAACACCACGTATTAGAAAAGCTCACAGCCTGAGTGTCAGTGATGCATCGGACCACACTCAAACCAAACTCAAAGTCCTTTCTTCCACCTTTAATTTCTTGTGTTTCTGATATTTTCTCCTCTTACCCTTTTCTTTTGCCCATCCCTCTACTACAGATGCTTTTGGTCTCATCTTCATAATGGTGGCAAACTGCTTGTGATGTTCCCAAAGCAGTTAGTACCCGAAAGAAAGGGCTAGTCACTTTGCCAACTGCAAGTCCTCCAGAAATGTTTAGATACCACCAGCATCCATACCCTCTGCTGATTTCTCAGCTGCAGCAGATGCTGTCATGGCACACACTGCATTGCAAAGGGAACCAGAAAAAGAAACCTCACTTCTATTCAAACAAAAGCTGATTTTAATAAAAGATAATATTTTTATCTAAGTTTTGCAGTTAACTCCACAGTTCAGCCAGGTCTTCATGCCATGGCTCTTCATCTTCAAAACCTTCACCCAGGTCCTTTCTCTCCTGCTATCCCTTCAAGTTTAAGCCATCATGATTAAGCTCAAGAAGCCGGCAAAGTCAGTCACCCTTTCTTTTGTCAGCCTAGGATTTTCCCTTAGCCTCCTCCTTTATATTGTATCTCTAAAGGGAAGGGTTAGACTGGGGCTACCACTAAGCCGCTGGAAGTGTCAGGCCAGACTGGAATGAGAGCGTGCAGGATGATAAAGAGAAATGGGGTGGTGACAGAAACGGTGGGAAGAGGTCTAAAAAGCCAATATTGCACCAAGTGTGTGTAGCATATAAAACTGATCAGGAAATTAAATGCAAAGCATGATGGGAAAGGACTGCTTCATTTATGCCAAACCAGAATAAAGTTAGCAGAAGAGGAAAACACTGGGTGTTACTTCATTGATAGAACTCCTTTGTCAGCATGTCACTTTTTAAAATTCCAGTGAACCCTGCAGGTGTTGTAATTAACAATGTTACCACTAAGTGGCTCTTTTACAAACAAGGAAGGTTCAAAACCGGGATGTGAAAATTGTCCTGCCGGGAAGAAGGGATGTGAAGAAATAGGGTGAGAATGAGTGAAAGCTTCTCTTAGCCTAGCAGACTCTTCCCCTGGAGAGCTCTGAAAAAGAAAAGCTTAATTAATTGCAGCACCATTGAAGCTCTGCAAAGAAAAAGCCTATTAGGTCATGAGCTCCATCCTTAAGACTGCAGTCCAATTCCCATTGAGCTACACAGGATAGTGCTCAGCGACTCTAGCGACAAGGTTTCTGGAAAGACTAACTCACTGAAGCACTTCTGTATTGAACAGCAAAAGAACTCTGATAACTTTGGGAAGAAAAAGGCACGATTGCAGATCTCATGGTCTGCAAGACCCTTCTCAAGTACTGGGTCTTTGCTTAAGACATAAAGTAGAAGACATAAAAAAAGTAGAAGGTGGAAGAAGGAACAGGGAAGGTGGATGTTCACCTTCTCTTTGGTTCCATTCAAATTCATTCTTCCCTCCAAATATGTGTTTCCAATCAGAAGACTGTTCTCCACTTCAGACGTGAGAGCTGCAGAGAGCGGTTACAGGTAGACTCTGTCTCACAAATTATTGCAGCAAGCAGAAATGCAGCTTATTACAAACAAGCTTTTGAACTCGCTGGAGATGTACTGAGCAACTCTGCCAACTATCTCACTTTAAGAGTGAAAAAATACAGCCTTGAATTAATGTGATGCTTTAATGGACTGGCTTGCTCCCTCTGCTTGCTTACTTGCTTGCTTGCTTGCTTATTTATTTATTTATTTATTCTGGAGGCCAACTGCAACTTCCAAATCTTGCTCTTAATATGTATAAATCCATTATTTATTTATTCTTAACTCATTTTGCCACTAATGATCTGGGTAGTGGCTTGCCTGTCAACTAACCCATGTCAAGGGAGGGAAAAAAAATCAACACAACTTGATTTGAAGGCTGCAGCTTCTAAGCTGTGGGAGCAATGTGGGAGTTTAGAAGTGGGATACTAACTCCAGGGACAATTTAGAGGAATGGGGGTTTTTAGCATGAAGTGAGGGTGAATGTATTCCTTTGCCATGGGGAAATGAAGACCCACATTAAGCAATCCACACTCTGGACTCGACAGTGCCTCCTGAAAGACCAGAGGGGAGGTAAAAATATAGGCTTGCTCATTTCCATTTGGAAATAGCCTTCCTAACATTTCACTGATTGGAAAACTCTTTGCTGCCAGGCTGCCTTGAGGTGTGGTGTTTTCAAGGTGGTCTCTGAATTCTTAGCCCTGTGTCCTGGTTTCAGCTGGGACAGAGTTAATTTTCTTCCTATTAGCTGGTGCAGTGCTGTGTTTTGGATTTAGTATGAGAATAACGTTGATAACACCCTGATGTTTTAGTTGTTGCTAAGTAGTGCTTATCCTAAGTCAAGGATTTTTCAGTTTCCCATGCTCTGCCAGCGAGTTGGTGCACGAGAAGCTGGGGGGCAGCATGGCCAGGACAGCAGACCCGAACTAGCCAAAGGGATATTCCATACCATAAGACATCATGCCCAGTATATACACTGGGGGGAGTTGGCCGGGAGGGGCCAATTGCTGCTCGGGGACTGGCTGAGTATCGGTCAGTGGGTGGTAAGCAATTGCATTGTGTATCACTTGTTCTTCTTGGGTTTTATGTCTCTCTCTTTTTGTTATCTTCCTTTTCATTACGAATATTACTATTATTATTATACTTTATTTCAATTATTAAACTGTTCTTATCTCAACCCACGAGTTTTACTTTTTTTGTCCTATTCTCCTCCGAATCCCACCAGGGGTTGGGCGGAGGAATGAGTGAGTGGTTATGTGATGCTTAGTTGCCGGCTGGAGTTAAACCACGACATCCTGTTATAGTGAATAGTATCAACAGGATTCTCAAGCACCCAACAGCCTCCTATCCCACAAAATTAATCTGATCCCGCTTCCTGCACTGAAGCTTATTTCAAGCCTTCATTTCTTCTGACTTTACAAGAGTAGGTGGGAACAAGCTACCTTATGTTTATCAAGGATAAAAGGATGCACACAGGCAGTCCTTGACACACTTATGCTGAAAATCCACTGTCCTGCTCACTTGGCAGAAACTTGTTCACAGAGCCAGATCATAAGAGGGACAACTAAAGGGAGCTGTAAGGTTGGTTAGGCACCAGGATAATTCTAAAGTAGCTGGGGAGTATATACTGAGCACTAAAAGGTGAAACTGTAACACTGAAACAGATCTCTGGGTCTCCCAGACTATTTACACACCCTGGACTAACCCTGGATTCTCTATTCCACGATCCTAGAAAACCAAATACTTTAGAAGACAGCCAACACCAAGATCCATTTTTTGGAGTCTCTAAACTCTACTGTTGCTTTCTGGGTCACCTCACCGGTCTTTCTGAAATCTCTAACACTCCTCTGGGTCCCCCAGAGATCGTACTGGCATATGTTTACACTGCCTTTCACTTTTGTTTTCAAGACTTTGGCCATGTTTATTGATTTATGCTTTGGTTCACAGCACTGCATTTCTGCTGAAGGTGACCCCATGTCTCCCCAGATTGGAGTGTTACTCTTTCGAGGTCATGCTCTAATGCCTGCCTGGCTCCTGTAAAACATCACTCTCTGAACTGCTCCTGATGGGTCTTTTGGTCAAGAGTTCTGCTTATAACACAAACATGGTTCGAGAATGAGCACAGACTGACTACCTTCATGAGGGAAAGCTGGGATTATGACAAAATTATTTCTGTTTTAAACGTCAACACACAACTTCTCCAACTGGCTTTCCTACAGCTGTAATTGCAAACGTTTTGCTCAGTGTAATCAAGCAAATATGCCTTGAAAAATCATGAGCTGGTGGAAGAAGATATCCTACAGACTTAGTATTAGGGAAATGGAACTTTCTGCCTTCAGATTACAGGAAGAAAACAACTTTTGTCTTTAGAAATCAAATTATCTTGCCATTTCTCAACTCTCCAGCTACCTACCAGCTACTGATAGAGCTCCACTGGAGCCAAGCTTTCAGAGAAAGTGTTCCAACAGATAGGCCCAGCAATTGATATTCGAACTCTTTATTAAGCTTTTAATTTTAAAACATATTAAGCATGAAAGTAATGTCACCTTTATGGTCAGTATTTAATATTGAGATAGGAACCAAAGTTTATTCATTTGGGTTCAAGATTGTTAGCAGTACCATCTAGCAGACGTGACACCTCAAACACCAATATGTTACAATATGCCTTACGTATACCCACTTCATAGTGTTGACATCCTAATTTCCATTACTGAGAAACTTTTCAAACTAACACAAACTTTTCCTTCATTCATCTAAGCTGTTGTTGCTTGTGCTACTACAGTTAGAGAGTAAATAATTCCCTTCCCTGAACAATTTGTATTGTTCCCTGCAAGGTGTTTATAGACATCAATCATATCCCCCCAAGTTCTCTCTTTTCTAGACTACATAAATTTAGTTCCTCACATCTCTCCTCCCTCTGTTTCTCTAATCCCTCCAGGGCATGGCATTATATGTATTTTTTCCTAGTTTTTCATATCCCTCAGAAACTGTGGAGGGTGAGAATCGCATACTATTACTAAGTGCTACAAAGAAAAGCAGAGTAACTAAGAGTGTCTGTGTTTAAAATAGTCTGAATAACAATAGGCAAGGTATTCCAGTGGTATAAAACAGCACAGCCCTACAAACACAATACAAACTGTGTTGATATATATCAGCAGAAGATCTAGTCATAAATACATCCTTTATACATCCTCACAAAATTTCATCATATGCTTTGCTAAGGATTAGGGGGAATTCATGAAGAAAGACACCGTATTATTTATAAATTATGGTAGAGAGAACAGACAGGAGGACAGACAGAAGGAGAACAAGAAAATCCAGTCTAGATTTTTCTCCCAGGGAAAAAATGCTTTGAAGGATAATGGAGTGAGGGTGTTTGAGTCACCATTTTCATACAGTAACATAACACTGCATGATAGGATTACAGTGTTCATATGAACACATGACTTTCTGAAGTGATGTAGATCCATCAAACTGCAATGCTGAGTCATGTATGCCATGATGAATGAGATCTGTGTGGTTGTTCACCTGATAAACTGAAAGATGTATCCATAAAAATAGTACTACTTCACGAGTTTGCTGGCAGCCCTCCATGAAATGCCACCTCTGGCTGTGTACAAACTGCTAGGAGGAGGCCAGACCAGGCAGACATTCAGGAGGGATGGAGCTGGCATGGATCACCAGTTCCCAACAGGCATTGTCCAATGCAGTCCTTCTTAGACGCATTTTCTTTTCTTCGTAAAAGGAAACAGCAAACTTTAATCACCTCCTACCATCAGAAATGTTTTCAGGACTTATTTCTACAGGCTAGACAGCTGTTTAATCTCCAAAGAAGGTAATGTTTGATTCCTTCCTATGTTTAATAACACCCATAAACTATCAGCATAATTTTGGAGTTTTACATCTTTTGCATAAACTGACCAGATTCAGACTCTGCTCTGCAGGCATTTCATCCTGCCACAAAGATCACCAATGAGCTCCAGTGTCTTTGTAGTCACCTGCAAGTTTACTGAAAGTGTTTCCCAAAGACCCATGACATCTGGTGATCCAGGCACCACTTTCCCAGCATGCCTCAGAATGTCACTACCTCTCTCCTTTCCTGAGAAATCACTCGCATTTTTCAGCAGCTCCTGAGGATTGCAACACCAAACAAAACCCCAAATAGAAGAATATGAAAAAGAGACAAGACAGTAATACAGATAATATTCTGCCATTCTGTGTAAAAGTAGGTTTCATCTTCTGCTGCAATAACGTGCTCAGGTTTAGTCGCTAAAAGGCCAAGCAGAAAGAGACACAGCGGAGGGCAGCAAAAGTAGATTGCATTATTACACAGGGGGAAGAACATAATCCATTAGAAGGAAAATGAAAAGCTTTGGGATGATGAGGGGTAGAAAGCAAAAGAGGGAGAGTAGATATATGAGAGCACTGCAGATAATGTCTAGAAGGGCAATTACTTATTCCCTTTCTCTCTACTCTTTCTCATAACACAAGACCTGGAGGGCAATTTGCAATTAAGGGCCACCTATTGAAAACAGACAAAAATGAAACACTATTTAGCATGTAATTAACCTGTGGAACTCACTCCCACATGGTATTCCATGGACAAAGAGCTCAGACAGAGCCCAGGAAGGATTAGATACTACTAAGAAGAGGTAAGATAGCATTTCACATTCCACCAGCTTGGATAAAAGTAAAATACAAAGAGTATCAATCCTCCTGCTTCAGGGCCTAAGTTGTTCATTGTGATCCGCAGCAGGTAAAGCTCAGCAGGATGTGAAAGATGCAGTTCTGCCAATGAAAGCTTTAGTGCACTGCCCTTTCCTATGTGCTTCTTGTTACTTATCTGAGATGCTTATATGTCTCCCACGGTTCTAGTATATGAGTTCATTACAATCAGTAACATATTCATCATCACAATAGCCTGAGAAGGTACAGAAGAGCTTTTCTCCCTATTGTACAGACTGTGAACAATGAGACTTAGGGACATGCTGGAGGTCACCCAAGAGAAGGGAGGAGAACACTGTACGGCAAAGTACACCTGCTCCATGCATCCATCCTGATCATTGGACCCTACTACATCCCAGATCAAAGAGCTACCTGGGAAAGGAGACAGTAGCTCTATTCCCATGCCCCTTTCAAACATAAATGTCCCAACAGTAAGAATACCAGCAGTTTAATTAAATAATAGCATCCCTAGCAGGATCAATGCAATCATTTGTGCCAGCCAAACAGTGACCATTGTTTCAGGGACCCAGTCCTCAGGTGGTACCTCCCAGCAGGTTTCTCTGACCTTGTTGATACTTAGCACTACACCAGGAGTTGGTTTGTCCTTTGGGATGAATTCCAGCTGGCAGTGCTGGATGGCATATGGTCCCTTAGCATGTGATGTTTCCCTCCTGCTGTGACTTATCTATACAGTTTTTAGTACATGTAGTCTACTTAGGGTCAGGCCATGCAGCTGCTGCATGTTTGGGTTTTTTTACCTAAGCAGTCCCAGCAAGTCCAGTGGAACTACTCCCATGGGTTGCACAATCTGGCATTCTTTTAAAATGACAGATGTACAGAAACTGTGACTTTCTGCCATGTGGAGATGGGTCACACATCTCCTTTTTCAAATGGCTGTACATGTACTATACCTCTGTGCCACTTTTGATATTATCATTTATTTTTAATATGTATCTAACTAATAGAGGGATTTATCAGTTAATCTCTGATGGTAAGAAAACTACAGCACTCCTTTAACATTCTCATTTCGTTTTGGTTTTTTTTTTAACCTCTTCTTTTCTTGGAGCAGTTTTGCCCCAAGATAGAAACTTAAAAGGTCCACCATGATCTTTGCTGGAGAAAAGACTCCACTTTGAATCTGTGATACAATGAATACACAGGTCATTCTGAGAATAAAACATAAAGACACACTAACCATGAAAGTTTTATTTCCTTTTCAAGTGATAAGCACGTACGAAGGAAAGATATTTTTTTGCTACTTTTGGCCCGTTGTGGAACACTTGTTAAAAAATGTTCCTTGATGCTAATCTCCAACTGGTGTTTCACTTATCTTGAACTCTTAAATGTCACCAGCTTTAAACTGGTGCTGTGAAAAGACTAACTTACATATCTATGAAAGGAAGAGCTCTATTTTAATCAAGTCTCTTCCTTCCTTCCTCCCTCCCTTCCTTTTTTCCTTCCTTCCCTCCTTTCTTTCCTTATTCTGCCACTGCATTTCTGCTTTGATTTTGATTTCTAATACAAAAAAGGGCAAGAGGAGCATCTATACGTTATACAGAATACGACTACTCTTAATTTGGCTAATCCTCTGTTAAACTAACACATTTTCCAATAATCTGATACAGCACAAATTTTTAACCAAATTTAGCTTGTCATAAGTTCTTCTACTTCACCAGGGCCACAGCCAACTTTTCTTAACTGGTCAGTGGATGCTGAACAGATGCCAACAGCACCCTGAACAGGTGAGTAAGGTGCTTCTTCAGAAATGCAAAGACATGGGATGGGAAGGAAAAAGTGGATGCTCACAAAGATTAGGAACAAACAGTTTCAATGTCACCTGCTCCAATGCAACCTGCAGCTCTATACTGAAATGTTACCACAAACTGAAAAACATCTGTCACTTAGATTGCTCGTGCTGTGGCCATGAACATGATGCAACTTTAATGCACAGTAAATTTCCATGGCGCTCCATTTCAAAGTCAAGTAATGCAGGGGATTGGGATACACTTCACATGAGGGGAGCATCAAACAATCAAGGGTCCAGCTCAGGATGCTACTGACAAAGACCAGTAGGAAATTGCTTCATTAAGGTATCTTGCTAAGAATCAGTAGATCAAAAACCTAATTAAACACATTCTACAACTCATGTTGCAGGGAGATCATAGGCGAATGCAAATTACAGATTGCTTGATCATTGGCTTGATGGGCACAAGAGATGCACAGCTAAGTCATGCAGCTGGACAGATGGATTCAAGGATAATGATGACATCACCCCTTTGGGAAAGGACAGACTCAAATTCCATGTTCAGCAAGACTGCCAGAAATTATCAGTGCTTCACATTACTCCTTAAACCTGAATCATCATTAGATTATTGCCTCTGAAGTTCACACTGAAAAAGTAATCTGGTTCTTTAATAACACATCTAGGTACACCACCAGTGAGCCGACATATCATAAGAGGATAATTATATGGGTAGTTCTTGCCTTTCTATTAGTGTCTTACCCCTTAGATCTAAACAGCGGACACACTTTCTATAGTACTGCTCATCTAAGCATATCAAAGTGCTTTACAGACGTTCATTAAAGTAATTACCAGCTGGCACGTGTGAATAATTTACGGAGTGGTAGAAGTGAAACTCCTACCACTCTCTCACTTTGCTTCCCTGCTCTCCGCTTTTTACCCTTTCTCTTCTTTCCTCTTTCCTCTTTTCCTGGCCACTGTAAATTAGGAATGACAGTAATTTGAATATCTTCCTAAATCACATCTGTAGGTGCCTATACCTACAAATATCTGACCTTAAATTTGGAAGCAAATCTAAAACAGAAGCCTAAGACAGAGATCCCTTCCCAGAACCAGCTATGCCTCAAACTATGAGGGTTTCTGCCTCCAGCTGCTTTTTAGCTTACATGAACTGCTCCACCAGCACTAACTTAGCCTTTTATCCAGGTAAAACATAATGGGAACCAGTAAGTAAGTGTGAGCTACAAGGCAGTAAGTGGGAGAGAATCTGACTCTAAAATACACCCCACTAACATGTTGAGAAAGC
>VYZV01041135.1:298-24651 GCA_013401275.1 Pandion haliaetus | reverse complement strand
TAAAGGTGTGACACAAAGCCCAGTGAAGTACAACGGCTGAACACAAAGAAGGAAGGAAAAAATACAGCAGCTGTCTACCAAGCCAATATGAAAAGGTTGAAATGTTAAATAACCAGAAAGGGAAAAAAGAGAGAGCTTTCATGGCAGGAAAAAGAAAGGGCAAAAGAGAAAGAAGCAGCACAATGGCAACATAGTCTTATACACACAGGAGGAAAAATGAAAAGTGTCCAATGATAGAACATACGGACAAAGAAAAATAACCCCAACCACAGATGGATTACCAAGGCAACATATAGAAACCAAACAAAAATTAAAGACAAGAAGTGAACTGGGTGAATTGCTTAAGATCTCCACAAAAAAATTAAAACCCCAAAACACTTTGGAAAAAAGCAAAAAACGTTTTCCAGCTTAACAAAAGTGTTCATTTTCTAAAAAGGCCATTTTCCAACACAAGTTTTCCCATTCAGCTAATGTCAACCAGCTCTAGTTATGTATTCCAGGCCCCTAGAGAAAAACATAATCTATCTGTGTTTGAAACAAGAACATCTTTGTTCAGACCTTAGGCCAACAGCAACCAAGGGACCCATCAGTGCTGTGGAGAAAAGCAACAGGAAGAGAACAGTAGGGGAACATTAGAGCACGCTTTGAAGATCAGATAGTGCCCAAGCAGTCAGTATACCTGAGCCAAATAGTCACTTCTAATATCCATAACTCACCGACATAACGACACCTTCAAAATATTTCAGAACATCTCCTTCCATGCCAGCTGCTACAACAGCTTCCGCTGGAGTAAGCTAAGAAGCTTCTCCAATATGTAGCCATGTAGTAGTTGCAATGTGCTGTTTGTAGAGTCTTTCAAGGATTTCCAGGTCTTTAGGAAGCTGATCTCTAGCAGATCAGCTAACTCTCTGCAATGAGGAATGCATAAGCAGCTGGACAATAAAGGTTCACTGTTTCAGTCCAGCTCATGTAATGCTTCAGTCAGGTGGGACTGCCATCAGTATCTCCACAATTGCTGTTTCTGCTCTGTACACAAATAGAGTTTCACCAAGCCAACCTTCCCTTCCCAACCTTCCCAAGAGCCCGCACCTGACAGCGCAGCACAAAATCCCCTCTATGCAATAAAGCATTCACCCAGGAGAATGGCTGGAAAGCTGGAGAACACTATACCATTTCAAAGCTTTGAGCCCAGGCTCTTTTTTCTAGCTACCACAGCTGTGATTAGATGGAAGTAACACTCTGTAATCAGAGCCGCCAAATGGACGGATCAATAGAGAGCTATCAGCAATTAGCACCGTTGTAACTGCCTGGCACATTTTTTATTTATTGAAGCAGGCGAGTCAAGATGCCTGGGGGATAAGCAGTTTCTGGCATATAAAGATATAAGGAGAAAGGGAGAAAAGGGATAGCATTGTTCATATTGGAGACTACCCCTTTTCCCTCCCTTCATTGCTCTCACAGCTTCGAGGCATGTGAGCATGTGTGTATTACATATCATTACAGAAACATCTGATTCGCAGCAGAGGCCAGGTGGCACAGTAGGCTAACGCATCTTTCACCTTTGGAATCAGAGATGGAATAAGTTTGCCAGTCTCAGGGTATTCCCATGTGGATTTTTATTTGCTTCAGACCTGTATGTTCACTTTCTTCACCCAAAGGAGTTTTCATGACTGAAAGAACCGGCAATGTCACGGGCCAGGATTTAGTAGAAATGAGAATTGCTAGAGGGGCAGAACTGGGGAAAACAGATATAAATCAAAGACTTGGATGCATTAGCAGACCTACACAAAAAGGCTGTGAAGAGAATGGCTGGAAATATCCAAGTTTATACTGAAAAGAAAAAGAGCTGAGGAGAGCTCTGTGGAGGCCTGGGACTAGAAGCTGCCATTCAGAACTGTGAGATAGAAAATTGCTGTGGCCTCTGACCAGCAATATCACAGCTTTCTTTCACCTTCTTAAACAACAGGAAAACCACCCAACATTTCAATAATGAAACAAAACATCTTACAGCAAGTACTGATTTTTAAAATACGGTTCTAGCTGTGCGATCTATCCCAGTTGTTTTTGCTCTGTTGGTATTAGCTGTTTCTTGAGGCATGATTGCTTCCAGTTTTGAATGCATTAGTGTTCAGCTCAGCTTTAGGGATCATCCTACAGGAGAGAGGCAGGGTGAGTTTTTAAAAGAGCCAGATAGTAGTATTATTTTTACACTAGCAGTTGCTATTCTTTCTCACAGGAACACCTCCCTGCTGGTACTGCTGATCCAAGTCAGCCCTCACCCTGAAGGGCACTTTACTTCTAGTCTGCACTTCACATATAGCTGTAAGAGCTCAACCATGAAAGGAAGCAGTAGGCACATCCTATATCCCAGCTGTAGGTCCCCGCCTCTCTGCTACTTCACCCAGCTGGAGGAGTTTGGCTTCACTGTGCCCTGACTGAATTAACCCAAGTTCAGGCAAGCTCAGCATGAGCCTTCTAAGTCCCAATAATGATGCCAGAAGGAATCATTTAGCATGCTGTCATTAGTGCAAATACATAACCTTTGAGTTCTTGAGGGTAATTTCAGCTCTGTTTCCATAGCTGATAAAGAGTCTATTGTGTACTGACTTGAGGCAATTGCAGCAGGATATTTCAAGTCAATCTCAACTAAGCCTGATAACTCCCCCCTACCTCTGCCTCCCTTATTTATACCCAACAACTGGACATTGCAAGTCAATGACCATCGACAATATGACAGATGGATCTACAGACCTAGCAAATCTAATATCAACTGAACTGACAGTGCGGGATTCTGGCTACCAACACAGGAGAGACAAATGTTCCAGCTGCCAATAGATGTGCCCTTGCATCGACCTTGTGTGAAGCACCCTCAGCCTGAGGGAGCAATAGAAAACGATTAAAATTCTTTGGAGTGCCAAATTCTCCATACCTTTCAGCAGCTTCCTCTCCTCCTTCCTCTGGTACAGGTGGACAACTAATCAGAAACCCCTTCATATGTGTTTATACAGCAAACAGCTAAAGCTTTAAGGAATTAACAAGATGGTAGGGGGGTTTTGTTGTTTTCTGACAGAATCAGGGATCTTACCTCTTTTTCAAAGCCCACAGGACCAAATCTTTGAAATATTTCATTGATTCTGCAGTTTCCTTTTCCAATCTTGTTTGCAAAAAGCTCTTGAAATTTCTCCTGCACTTGAAGAGGGCATTTATAGTTGTCACTTTTGCCTACTCTGAGCACCATCCTCCACATGAACAGCTTCTCCCTGGAGTCAAAGGGGACATCTGATACTTTCCAAGAGGCAGGTTTGCAGTAAGGATCCGCTCACAAGAGAGGAGCAGCGACTCTGTGAAAGTGCACTCCAGCTGTTCTGACCCACTTAAATGTCCCTTCAGAGTATGCTTCAGCTGACTGAGAGGAGCTCTGGCCAGACTGTAGCTAACCCCAGGATCTAGTGCTACCAGTAGACAGAGGTTTAGCACAGCTGAGAATCAAGCCTTAGGTCCCAACATAGCTCATCCCTACTACTTTCTAAACCCACAAATGTCGATTAGTAGTGAATGCAGATGGTGGTCTGCTTGAAGCAATCAGAAAATGACAGATCACTTCCTATAGCCCACCCAAGAGCTACACAACAGCAATGATTTTGCATTAATGTGGGCCCAGGCTGCAGCTGAGACGATTGTCTTGAAGTGCAAGGATCCCAGTTTTAGCTCTAATGCTTCAAACCATGAAACCTCCCACAATTCATTTTGCAGACTAGCAAATTAATTGTTCAGCCATGGGAAAGCACTGACTGCCTTACCCCTTTCAGCTTCCCAGAGTCAGACTCTGAGAGTAGGGAGCAGAACACGGGAGCACTGTGAGTGTGGACTGGGCAATGGGACAAAATGCAAAGTGAGAAGAGATCTGCTCAAAATAAGAGTTATAAATATGAAGAGCACTCACTCTCTGCCTACATAGTTGGTAGTATTGACAAATCATATCTCCTTTGCTTTTTCCACAATTACACTATCAACCAGACTTCTGGAAGCAATAAAAACTCTTTCTCTAGTATTGGTATACACGGAGATTTGAAATTACTTTCAATGATAAAATGTGTGTTTGAATGCTCTCACTGGCATATACTAGGTCTGAGACATTAGCATCAAGAGATGCTGTGAATGTGTTGTGGTCCTTCACTGCTCTCAGAATAGCAGATGGTCTCTGCTAAAAAGGGTGCTGTGATTTGCTGGTCAGAACCTCAGCTTAAAAGGGACAAAGTACGCCCGAGTTCGAGAATGGCTTGTTTCTTCATTACAAGCTCCTTCACCCATCTTCACAGACCCAGGCCTGTAACTAATGACTGCAACAAGTTTACCAGAGACACTGCAGAATTCAGTGCTTTAGCATAGCAGCAACTGCTCATCGCTGAGTGTTGATTATCTTGTCACACCAGAGTTTCCTTCTCTTAGGCAGAGACGGTTAAGTTATCTGGAGAATGCCTAAAACACACATTTTTGAGAGGGAACTGTGAGGTGATGGATTATGGGAGACTGCCAACTGTAGGCACTGGAGCCATTAAGACTTACTGAGGTCTGATTACAGTTTTGCATAGCGTAAGGGCACATCTGAAGAGGTGTAATTTAAAGGCTCATTGCTCGCTCCCTACCCAGCATTGTGTGAGAAGGAAAATCTGCTGGAGTCTGGTCCATTTGAAATCACCTGTTTGTGTTCTACTACGGAATAGTCTACAAAATCTCATGAAATACTAAGCAATGAAAACGCTTGGCTCATTCTGAATTGCTTCAAAGTGATCAGCCAGCAATTGGAAAAATAGAGCTGGAATTGATGGAACATTCCCTGATATTTGCTTTTTGTAACTCCCCTGAAGCAGGAAGCCTGCATTTCATTACTCTCACTTTCCTGAAGAGAACTAGCTATTTTCTTATGCATTTCCTTATGCTGTTTATTTTCTGCCCTGCAAAGCTACCACTAGTGCATGCATGTCTTGCAATGCAGGATCTATATAAACCAAGAACTGGATTAGGAAAACGAATGTCACCTTCTGCCACTGAGAGATAGAGGCAGGAAACAAGCAGTTTTTATTTCCATAATGACCCTTGTTTCTAGCTCTGCTCTGTTACTTAGGAGCAAACTCATTCAGAAACAGCAGCTAGGACTGGCAGAGCGTGTTTGTCCTATTAACTTAGATGCCGGCTCTATTCTGACCCAGACAGAGAGCTGAACAGCTGATTTAGGCTTTCTGAGTTTTCACACGTGTGGGCCAGCAGGCCCTTTAGTTCAGCAATATATCATGAGCCAGGGAAAGATTTGGGTTTTGCCTTGAAAGTCCAATTCCTCACCAGGTTGTGATGAGGGCTTGGGGTGGTTTTGAGGTGTTTGCTTTGTGTTTTTACCAGTGAAGCTCTTGTTAAAGGGAGAGACAATTTTTATTCTGACTAGCTTCCACATCCCAGTGCCAAACAACACCCACTCTGACAGAATCTCTTTCTTTTTTTCCTGCCAGAATCTATCTGCCAGCCTCTGCCATGTTGCTGTTCATATTCTTGTCTTTTTAATCCAAGAGTCCCTTTTTTCATTCACTACTGTCAGACACCTTAAGCAGGAAGACACAGACCTCCTAAAAAGACCTCAAACCTTATACATATCCACAGTCTGGTCATCAGAAAAACTACTGCACTGAATAAAAGACAACTGTCTTCAGCCACAAGGAGTAGGCTGAATCCCATAGCCATCAATTAAAAAGATGCACTGATTACCTTGAGTGAGCATATTTCACATGTAGACACAGAGTATCATACATTTGCTAGAGAAAATCTGTGTTTCCATGAGCAAAGCAGAAAAAGCCCCAAACTTTGTGATCCTTTGTAAATTCAACAAGCACTTGAAATCCTCTTTGGGGTGATGAGTATCTACAGGACACTGGCAAGGCTCTTTGCATCCTGCCCCAGCTCACTTCGTCTTTCTCCAATTCAAAATCCATCCCAGGAATCTGGAAGCATTTGTTCTCTTCCCCACCAGCACAGTAAAAAGTCAGACTAATTTCCTCCCCACCAGAAAAAAAGGCAGTTTCACAGTCAGGACAGTGATATCTTGATGGCTAGGCCAGGTAATACGAATTTTGCTCTGCAGCAGGAGCTGGTCCTCAGAGGCTATCAGGAGCTCCCAGTAGTCTGGGCCACAGCAGAGGTGCTGGCCCTACCTGTTGTCCATGCTGCAAAGCTGGTCTTATAGTGGCAAGCTTGGGAATGCACAAAGTCTTCAGTTTCCTTGCCCAGCAAGCCCCTGCCTTTCGGCAGCAGGATATTATCTAGCAGTTACAAAAGGGGGCAGAAAGGACTGTCGGATTTAGAGTAAGTGTTTAGTTTTTGGATTTTTTTTTTTTTTCCATGAAACAGTGGATTTCCTTTATTTTTTTTTTAAATTACAGACTTCTTGGCTGCTGGAGGTGGCTGACTAATAAGATGGGAGAAAGAAGGAGTGAGCAGGTATTTTAAAGGTGCCATTAAAAAAATTTTCTAAAAATACACTGTGACTCAAATCATGCAAGTCCTGCTGAGATCAAGTGGAACAAGCATCTAAAGAGATTACATGAAGGGGAGGAAGGAAAAATAAAATAAAATTAAAATAATTTCATATGGGGTAACATCTTCCTTAAAAATAACAAAACAGAAAGGCTGGGAGCCACAGGGGAAACACCAGGCATTTTCACAGCAGTTCCCTTAGGAGTTGCTTGCTTTCCTGAGACTCCTAATTAATTACACATGCTAGTGAAGAGATATAATATGGCTTAAAATAAAATAAAAACCAAAATTTAAAATTAAAGAGATAAGGAGAAGAAAGACAAAATTATTTTGTTAATCCATGTTTGAACTAATTTAATCAGAAGCTGACAGGAAAATGGTAAGCCCTGCTGTTTGTCACATTCAGCAGAGATGTCCCCACTGTCTTTAACTGACAAAACATTTCACTGCTGACCTCCAGTGGGAGGAGAACATTTCCTTTAATGTTGTTGAGTGCAGTTTCAACAGGTCTCAGTACTTATTACAATCTGCTCCATGGTCAGCACTCCATCAGCCTGAACAAATGGGATTGTTGTGAGTCTAAAACTTTTATTTCTTTAGTGGAGTAGGAGTATCTGGCTCTTATAAGCTGCAATGACCTCCAAGACAAGGCCAGCCCAGGCAAATCTGGGTTAAAAAAAGACTTTTGGCTCACTGAAACAAAGGTGAAAAAACTTTTCAGTTACAGTAATTTCAAATAGTTGAATATCAGATTTCTGCCTTACAAATCTCAAGTGTTCTGATCCATGGCCCTGAGTAATGTATAGAGTTCACAGAAACCACCTCCAACCTCTATATGGCCTCTTCCCCTTCTTTAGACCTTCTAGAATGTATCCCGCAGCTGGTGTTCATTTATTGAGTTTTATTTGGATTTCTCCAATAAAAAACCAAACAAACAAAAAACCCAAACCTGGATGCCCTTGACTCCAGTTATCAAAACAAAACTAGAACAGCAGCATATCCCAAGAGCCAAAAAGGGTATAGGTCCTCCCAAGCAAAACATAAAAGTTGTCATATGAGCAAGCCCATCTGCACAAGCAGATGCACTGTGCTCCTTGCATTCTGACAGCAAGTCATAATCCCAGCTACTCTGGACCAAGGAAGGGAATTTATTCCACTGCCAAAGGCCCTTCATAGAGAAGGCTTTTCACAGAAACTCAAATGCCTGCAGTGAGCAGAGCTCAGGTAATACAGTGCAATAAGAGTGCCTCTCTCTTTTCTCAAGTAGGGCATTTCAAACAACTTAAGAATTTAAGTGAGAGGCAACCTCTCAATTGAATCTGAATATTAACAGGCAGGCAGCTTGGGTCCTGGAGCACACACAATACAGGCTGCCACGAAAAGGGATACCCTCTGCACCAATGTTGATTATACTCTTTGATCACATATTGACAGCGCAGGGGGTGCCCCGCAGCGAGTTCTCACTGAAGCAAAAAAACCAAGCCAAATAATAAATAATCAGAATAGCCATCTTTAATTCTAAAATAAATGGTAACAATACCTAGCTACCATCTCTCAACATGCTGCTATAGGTTCATATGTCAACCACACAGGATCCAACGTCCTTGTGAGATTGAGTAATCGTGCTTTAGGTGGCAAAGGCACACCGTCTCTTCATGGCTTCCAGTCCTTTCAATTTATACCAGGGCATTCTATCTTCTGCCTTTATACTATCAGAAACTTCTTATTTAGGGGTAAGAGATCAATTATTTTCTCCGAACACCACACCACACCAGCTCCATCACAGGCTTGCTGGATTTTCAAGCAAGCATCTCTGAGACTCACCTCAGACTTACAAGGATATTACAGACATCCTTCAAATCCCTCATTAACACTCTCATTTGCTGTAATGCCTGTAAAAATATGGAAATGACAGGCTATAATTTCTGAGTATTTTGCTGATTAGTATTGGGAAATAATTTCCTCTCTCCTCTTTTTGGTCCTGCCCATCTGTGCTCTCTTGCCTTATCCATAAGCTGTGAGCTCCTTGGGGAAGAAACAGCCCTTCCTTTACAAGTATGCACATTGCCTAACACAGCAGGGTCCCAGCTCACAACCCTAAGATGCTGCAGATACAACTACTAACAACAGCACCAGCAAGCACAACCCATTTCTGCTCCTGCTCACTTGCATCTGGACTGAGTGTCAGTATGTAGCCGGCATGTTTGTCCAAATCTCATTTCACAGGAAGCCTAGGGGCAAGAGTCATCTCTCATCTGCAGAGATGTGATCTCTCTTTTCCCTGCCCATTTCCCTGTGGCAGCAGACCCTGGCTGCTCTTCACCAGTTGAAGACCAGATGTGCCACTGGTCTGATGCCAGTTGGCAACTCTTATGTCTCTGTAAAATAAGGGCACTGAAAAAAGCCAGTTTAAAACCAAAGAGCTTCTCTGGGACCAACTTGAAATAGAGCAGTTAGATATGAACAGTCATGTAAGGAGGGATGGACTGAAACCACCAATTAACCTCAAGTAGGTCAAAGAGCTATTGCAGGCTAACACATTCTAGTCACAGATGACGGGCTGAATTTAAAGCAATGGCCTAAAAGAGGAAATCATTATACCACATGCCTAAACTCCTGCGTCAACCTGCCTTCAGTATTAAGTGTTTTAGACTCTCTGTTTTTATCAAGCCGTATTTCCATGCACAGCACTGTGACTCTTGCTGTGGCAGCACAGACCTGACATCTGCAGTTAAACTTCACTCTTTCAAATGCATACAGAGCTATGTATTGCAGGGTATGAAACCCCACTTAGTTTTCATCAATTATTAAGAACATTGCTGCTTTAACTTTCTTCTGACTCTCCAGATAAACTGATTGTCTGGATGACTGTTGCTACACAAAACTGTAGTATTTAATGTTCTGTCTTAATTAATATCTCTGAATTTGGATCTTTGCAGGTGCATCTCCAGTTCTCCTGACCAGATTTGGGTTGGCAAAGGCATTTCTCCTTACAAAACCACTTCAATCTTCTTGTTTTACAGTAACTTTTCACTCTCACATTTATGGTTTTCTCATCTAAGGTATGTGCTATAGACTGGAGCTCTCTGAGCTTTTATTACCACCAGCCTTTTAATCCACAACACACCAATGTTTTCTTCCTTTATATTTTGTTCAATATATCAACATTAAAAATCTACATTGTGGGATTTGCTTGTTGTTTGTGATCTGTAAATTGCAACAGAAGAATTGTGCTACATGACCCCACACATCCACCACGAATAGCATTGCAAATGATGTCTAACTAGAGACACTTTTTTTCTCTTGCCATGTCTCTACAGATTACACTATTAACTTAATTTTATAAACAGCAACTCTTCGGCACTTTTCGTAGTCCCCCATCCATCCAGCATACTTTGAAGAACATGCCTATTGACTTGTGGTATAGTTTCAGCTAAAGAAGTAAAATTCTATGAAATGGGGGTTTTGTACTATACTCAAAGTTAACTTCACCTCCCATTCTTTCTTTCAACACATGAATGAACCTTATGTTCACAGGGTTGGTAAGAACACATAAAGGGCTGGAACAAAAAAGAACCAATAGACCAATAGAGCAATATCTGCTCTATCACTGCTGGACAGTTTCCCTGTAGGACTATGTGCAACTGCTTGTGCAACTCTTCTCTAGCAGCAATCACATTACCCAGGTCAGATTTACACGTGTCTCATCATGCACATGATGATGCCAGGTCAGTCACAGCAGGAAAGGTGACGATCTCTCTAGGTAAATATACAATAACACACAGAGGAGACTGCTCATTGGCAGTCAAACACAACCAAGCTCCCTCCAAAACAAAAACAATGAGCCAAAATATTATTTTCTCTTCCCATTTACAGCGTGAATAGAAGACTGACAAATGCCCTGATGTTGTCCAGCCCTATGATTCTAAGATTTCTTCTTCTCTCTAAAACAGAGCATGTGAACAATCTCTGTCAAATCACTCTGCAAACCACAAGCCAGGTTTATACCTGTAGAGTGCACAGCCTCAAGCACACTTCCTCAAGGCTCTTTCTGTCTTTCCTTCACATTCTGGCATCTTCCTCCCAAGCTGTCCCCAGCAATTCTGAACCTGTCAAAAAGAGTTTTTGCTTCTCCGTGCATGGCCTCTATTGTATGGCCCTTGCATACCTGATAAAGGTGTCCTGAGAAGGGCTAGAAGTAGGGAGGGAGGGAGAAGGCTAGGAGTATAATAAAGACTGTAATGCACAAGAGCTATGTTTTGCTTCCCACAGCTCAAGAGAGGTGAAAAAAACAGCCAGGGCAAAGGCTAGACTGTGTCTGTTTAAGAACAAAAAGTGTAACAGTGATTTACAGCCACTTTTACTCCAGAATCTGACCATTCAACTTCTAGCACAGGACCAAGATAATGAGAATTAGGCAAGAGGCTCCTGAGGACAGAAGCACTCTTCCTGCAACAGCTGATAAAAGTCAGGTGTAGGCTGTCATTACCTTCTCTTGCTCGAAGAGCCCTTTTCACTTCACCAAAGCAAAATGGCATCAGGGCTAACACAGAGACACATTTTGATCATTCTGTTCTATGTTTCTTTCACTGACAAATAAGATGTTACTTCTTCAAGTGTGTTCTCTACTTATCAGCCTGGTTTCTTGTTTCACATTGGGTTTTGCAGACACTGTACTTTAAGGAGTCAGAGTACGATGGAGTGCCAGCTAATGCTTGAATAAAACAGTCTCTGACTTCAAACATGAAATGGAGAAAAAGAAAAAAATATGTCTTGTACAGATATGTCAAACTTTATTCTCAAGCTGGTACACTTCCTTCTGGGAAGCAGCTAGAATCCATTTGAAAGAATCTTCAATCTGTGCTGCTCACAAGAGGAACGGGTTGCTACTCCAGCTTTTCTCTACTGGCATTAGGTCACACGTAAGGAAGAAAGGGAAATTTGTATCACTTGGTACTTTGAATCAACTCTCCACATATCTTTATTAAAGGAGCACCTTGTCTAAGGTAGGTTACTCTATTTTCAAAACATAATAAAATTCCTTGAAGCATTTGTAAAGTAGGACCTGAATTTATGCCCCCCTCCCAGTTTTAGAAGCCTATTTCCAGAACTATTCAACCTATATTACTTTGATATCAACATCCTCCCTGAATGGAATTAATTCCAGCTGAGATTCAAATTGTCCACGGGAAGTCCCTTTCTCCCCCATGAGGTGAGGCTGGACAGCCTGCTAAGGAAGCAATGTGTTCTCCTACATAGCCCTATCATGGGCTTCATATTAGGTAGAAAGACTCAGTCCGCAACCTCCCAGAGTGACACCAGAACATTGTAGTGCAAATTCACACATAGCTTACTGCATCCTGCCTTCTCCATACAGAGATACCCTTAAACCATCCCCTGTTGATATGTCTAGACTAGGATGGGAAAGTGGCAAAGGAAACTCACAGGGATGCATGACAAGGAGCTGGACACACTCTTCTTGTCAAATGTGGGCTGAACAAGTTAGCCAACATTTTGAATTAATGATGCTACCAGTTTTTGAGAAGCACAAAACAGGGATTAAACTGGTCCCTCTGCATGGGGACAGACTGGTCAAGGACATTTCCAGTAAAACTCAGATTTGTGGACCTGATGTCTTTCAAGATCATAGGATTTTACCTTCAGCTAAAGCTATATTATTTCACAGAATCTCACAGTACTTCCAACTTGATCAGTATATAGCTCACACCTTTGCAGACACTTCTTTCCTCTGCTACAGGTTGCTATAGGAAATTCCATGCAGAAGCAGTCATGCTGACCACCAGTTAATGTGACTAACTGTACAGGCAGATAGTGACAGATGTTGTGCCTAGAAAGCAACAGGACTTTGGCATGGGAACATTTCTTACAAGCTGCAAATATGCTTGTGAGCAAATCATCTCATGTGAATATAAAAGAACTAAAGAAGTACTCTACTGAACCATAGCTTGTTCTACAGTTACCCCAGCAGCTACAAAAAAATAGTAATAACCAAAAATAATTCAAAATGCATTAAATATAGTTCTGGGAAATACACTGGAACTAATTTTTAAAACCATCTCTTGCTTTTCAAGCCATGGCAACTGGAAATCTCTACAGAGGCTTGGATTACACAGAGCCTCTGCGGACTGGTGGGCAAGAGACAGGTGATGAGGTAAGAAATGCAGGGAGGTTCCTCACAGAGCTTTGCAAGTTATCACATGGATAGCACACAGCCATAGATGTTCACACTCTCCATGGCTATGTGTATGACTGTCTAGGAAACTACCATACTAAATATATCAGTTAATGCAAAGGGAGGATAGTAAAAGCTAGCAGATTAACAACCCAGAGCAGAAACCCTAGCTCCACTGCAGTTCCAGAGAAAAATCACAATAACTCCTTAGGGTGAGGTTTTCATCTCACTCGAGTCTGTGAGCTAGTTTCTTTCAGATCAAATAAAGAACTGGCAGTGGAAGATGAAGTTTTGTCTTAGTCTTTGCAAGTGAGACACACAGTTGAGTTATGGGACCCTTATGAGCTATGATACGCTGGCTGAATAACACTAGTTTTGTTTGACCTGAATTTTTAGCAAATAAATTGTGACCCAATTTTTTCTTGGTGCTATTTAAGTGAAAAACTTAATCTCTGATCAGTTTTGCAGAAATAGGATCACAATGGTAGATTGTGCAAAAGGCCATGAAATCGACAAAACCATAAATGAGAACATACAGTAAATCTAATAAAAAAATCTTATTCTTGTCCATGTTACTACTAAATCTTCTGTCTCTTTTTATTTGGCAGAGGGGATAGACAGCCTTCCAGGCTATAGGTTGCTTGTCTTTTAACTTGGTACATTTCTAATTGAGAGACAGAGCGTACAGGCATAAAGAAATGAAAAGAAAAAAAGAAAACAAAAGACAGGCACATGCTTCAGCCTTTTGTTTCCGTAACATCCACTGATATTTCACTACTTCTGTGGTTTTTCACTGCATTTAGAAAGTCATTGAAAAATGTTAATGGTCTGGTGGCAAAGCAGCCATTGGGAATGAAGAATGAGCCAGCGATGGAATGAGGGTGTGCAGCTAATGATTTCCTACACGAGCTGATTAAACATTGCCCTTCCATCTCTTGCCACCTAATTCCCTCCACCACTGATTTATGGAAAAAAACCCACCATGTATGGCTCCTGCAGTGTTATTAGCTGGTAACAATTTAGCACCACAAGAGGCTTTTTCCCAGCGTCTAATTTTCCTATAATGAAGAAGAAAAAGAAAAAAAAGAGAATGCAAAAAAAACCCCATTGCAATGTCTTTGCTTAAAGGGTGGGGGGAAAGGAAGCAAGGGAAGTTAGTCCAAAAACCTAATAGAAATATCAAGGAGGGCACCAGGTTCTGCATTTGGGATCCTGTTTATGATGAGAGGATCATTACTTCACAGAAATCATTATCCTTTTCAAGGCACAGAAGAAGACAAGTACAAGTTCCTATAAATGGAATCTGTCTGGTGCTATTTCAGTGGGTTTAAAAATAGCTCTACACCTCATTTTCCCTAATACAGCAATGCCTGCTGCTAGGCCCTTTCCAGTACAAGATTCACGACATTTCTTGAAAAACTAAGCAGAGAAGATAAGGGAAATCTGCCTTGTTTCTTTTTATGATTTTTAAGTTTGTCTTTTTCAACATTAGGCCCAGTTCTAGAAAGAGAACCATACAGACAGTACACCGTACTTACAGAAACCCCTGCTTCAGTTAGCTGCACTCTGCAGAGCAGGAGTACAGATGTGGAATATCCTTTGCACAACAGAGGCTGTGTAATTGCAGGAGTACATGAGGCATCGGGGAAAAGCTGCAGTCAACCACCACTGTGATCACTCTGTGTTTCCAGGCTGGACGAAGAGATTTTTGTAGTGGGATTCAGTAGAAAAGGAGTTGCCACAGGTTTCCACCCTCTAGGAGGAAGTAGCAGTGCATTGGCAAACAGTTTACAGCAGTTCAGATGCTATTTGCTTGTCAAACCATTTGGCACCTTAAAGCCAAATGCTTAATTCTAAGCTGGTCAGTTAAGCATCCTCTGTTTTAAACAGAAAGATTGATTCCATCTCAGACTGGATCCTGCTGATCTCAGTGGAACCAGCACTCAGCCACTTCAGTGCACTCAGCTGGCAGATAACTACTCACTTCCTTTTGGTTGGGTGGGTGTTCTGCTGGCCTGACATGCTGAAGTGGTTGTGAGAGTGAGACAAAAGCCAGAGCCAGTGACAGAGGAGAGGCAGAGATGTGCAGCCAGGAGTGGGCAGCAGTTAGATTGGACACCATCTATGTATGAGTTATGAGGTATCTCAGCAACGTAGGGAATGACATACTAGATCAACGCCATACATCGATCTGTGCCAGGCATTTTAGAGGGAAACACAAGATATCTCCTTTAGTAAGAGATGATTTGATCTGCCCTGCTGATTTTTTTCCCTTTAACTCTATCAAAAGCAGTCTGGGTTTGCACTGAAAAAAAAAAGGGATTATTTAAGCTCGTTCCTAAATGACTGCAAATTTCATATGGATTTTAAAAGTTCTATGTAAAATCTTAGTATTCTTGCTATGCAAATCTTACTATTCTCTATGTGAATATTTTAGAGCAAACTGCAGCAAAGTTATTAGTGAAAAATTATTTCACCAATATGAAAGATGCAGTTTGCAGAGGTCACTCACTGTATTGCAATGGAGTAAACTTCAATCAAGTTGGTCTGAATTCAAGTTCCATATTATATTACTGGTATGACAGACATCTGACAAGAGCTGATGGAACGTTTCTCAGAAATTAATATAAAATTGAACCCTGGTACCTAAGGAGGGGTCACAGAAGGGAGGGATAAGGGGCAGAGCAGGGAGACAGAGCTGGTGACAGCATGGTGGAGAGCACTGGTGCCATGAATACAGAGGGGACAAGATTTTGCTGGCTTCTGTGAGGGTATAGCAAATCCCAACCCCTTCCTTGGTTGCAGAAACCTAGCTCTCTCCTGTACTGCAAGGAGGCCAGGCTAGCTTTCCCCAGCACTCTCCTGTCCCAGTCAACTGCTGTGCTGCCTATGCCTAGAGCTGGTCTCTGATTTCCCAAAACTCACTTAAAGAGATGCATTTTTTACTGTGTAGCATCTGAAACCACAAGATTATCAGAAACCAATCAACCTTTTTGTTGCATTTGAGTATAATAAAAAATAATCAACATTCATAAACAAGCAAATCCACAGGATCAAACTGAGTCTCATTTAGATTTGACTAGAAGCCCAACAACAGTGACCGCTGTGCCAACTGAGGACTTTTTTTTCCTAAGTTTTCCAGTTTCTTGAAGAAAGCCTTGTATCTGGATTACACCCAGTACAATGACTTCATCTTGGCCAGGGTTTTAGCTGCCATGGCTACAACAAGGAGCCAGATCCTCAACAGGGAGAAATCAGGGAATTCCATGAAAACCCGTAGAACTGCATCTATTTAAACGAGATATGAGACTTATAATTTCATAAGATCAATATTGAGCTGTAATTGAGGACGAATTCAAGAAAAGAGTTAGACTTTTCTTCTTATTTCCCTCTTGAGATCAATTGAACATATCTATTTGAATTTTCGAAAGCAAGAGAAACAAAGTTGGCCTAGCTATCTCCTCAATTATGGATAGCAGAAAGTAGTCACCTATATCCACATATATTTTTTAATTCTTCTAACTCTCCGTACATGCATTTTTTCTTTCCTTGGAACAGACACTGACACTGGAGTCCATCACTCTGCAGAAATATTTCCCAGTCTGCTTTCTCTTCCCCAGACAGATATACGGATGATGCAATTTCCCCCACCATCATTTCAGAATGAAAAGCTTTTGATAAATCTCAGATTGCAAAGGCGTTTGTCACTCTCATTCTCCCTGACTTGTGCACTGAGGATATGCTACAGCAGAAAACAATCCAAGAGAGGAAAGAACATGTATGTGTTATGTGTGGAGGAGAGAGAATGATTAAACAACAGAAAGGGCACAGTCAGATTTCCCTAGAGTTCAAAAACTCATGTTGACCAAAAGGTCATCTTGGCATTGAGGGAAAACTAAAAAGTTCTAGGAGGAAGGCAGCAAATAAACTGTTTTGCATAAAGATATTAATTCCATTAATAGTTATGCATTGAAATAAAAGGTGCAAAACTGTTCTACAGCAAGATTTGTGCTTCAAACTGCACACAGTATGCACACAGTTTCAGGGAATCGCGAATTCAGAGCGCCATGTTTCTCTTTATATTTATACAATGTCAAACTATGATGTCCCCAAACCTTAACTGGGGTCTGCAGGCCCTATCATAAGAATTATAATAAAAGCAGCTAAGTCACTGCAAAGAACATACATCAGTGTAAGTCAATAAAAAGTCTTCTCAGCTCTGTTTCAACAGGCTGTGTGTGCAAAGGTAAAATGAAGAAATGCATGATTTACTTTCCTGGATCCAGTCCTGCTCCCACTGAGGCCAACAGCAGAACTCTTGTTGACTTCACTTACAGCATAATAGTGTTTATAAGAAAGAAATATTATTTCCCTGTTGACAGTTCAGTCTTTGGGCAATGCCATAAATAAAAGCTTTGTATTCTCTTCCATGCCTTTTACCCTGTTGCCCAGAAAATGCAATTCTTGGATTTACAGTAGGTACAAGACAGGTGAAACAGTTCTGACGCAAAATGGCACGAGCTCACAATTCAGACTATTTACAAGTGACAGGCCAAATGACAGGGGAACGATTTGCACCAGCAAAATTTCATGGGCAAAGTCAGGTAAGAAAGCCTTACTTCGGCATGTATAATTGTGTGAAAGTTTAAGAGAGTTAGTCAAAACTCAAAATTTCTAGAATTTCACAAAATTAGAACATACAACTACTGTGATTTTTTTCCCTGAAATAGATATTTCATAACAAATTATATATTCTGCATTACTAATACTGAAGTAGTACAAAAACTGGAGAAAAATAATAAAATTAATAGAACTTTTTTTCTAAAAAAAATTTTTTTTCAAAAAGGATTTGTGTCAAGAAAATATCTGTTCTAGGCAGATTCTTGGAAACTTCTTTGATTTCCTGAAAAAGATCCATTTTACTAAAGCTGTGTTTTCTCATGGAAAATGGTTTCAATTAAGTTTTCCTGAACAGCAATATGTCATATCCCATATGCAAGCTACAGCTGAGTGCTAGTGATTCCCATGTTTGCTTAGATATTTATGGCATCATTTATAGCTACTGCATTATGGTGAGAAATATTTTGACTTCATTCTTTAGATACAGTGTAATGGGGCCTAGACAGCTGACAAATGACAAATCGGAGCTCATCTGTACTTACACTTAGCATCTTTTTAGGATGCATTTCAACCACCTGGCTGCATTGCTTCCTCAGACCTGCATGCTGCATAGGGTTGCCAGTGATCATTAAAACCACAGGGCTAATCTGCAAACCAGAAAATCTCTTGTGGCAGAGATAGCAAATATCAATTGTATCAAAAATCAATGCAACAGGCTCCGTGTAAATCCTGGCCTAGATTTCCAACATGTCCTTGGAAAGTATTTTGATCATCATATACCCTTCCCATAGTTTAAAAAGAAATATTATGCTATTGCTTTCATAAATTGTACATCTACGCCATCAATTTACAGAAGGTGCAGCATTGCCTTCCCCTGTCCTCAAAGATCCTGTACCAGATGTTCTTGCAGTCTTGGATTATACAGAGAAAAGTCTGTAAAACATCCAGATTACAGATTCTTCCTTGAGTAAAATTTCCATGAAGCACTAAGATAGCGCTAACTACTTACTGAGGTTTCAGAAAACACTGTGTTCAAAAGTGACTGCTGCCGTTCCATTTGTATATGCTTTACAAGGGTATTAAAGGTCTTTATTGCAGCCAGCAGGTTTCTGATGGCCTGGTTTGAGATGCACTGACAGTTGAGTCAGGCTTTCCAGCAGAAACGCTATGTGTGTTTCTATTTCTCTTGTAAGCATTACCTGTGGGACAGATCTTTCTTCTTCCCTCCCCTTTCTCCTCCTTTGTCTTAGTGCAGCAGTCCTTAATCACTTAGCTCCTAGGAAAGTTTTGGATCAAGTTGGTGCAGCATGGAGCAAAGTCAGGTGTGGCTGGAGCCAAGCAGTTACGAACCATGCACTCTGCTGCTATCTCTTTGAAGGGAAGTCTTAAAAGATCTCACTGTAGAGGCCACGATTTATTATTCCCATTTCTACAGACAGCAAAACCAAAGCACAAAGATGTAAGAGCCAGTACTTTAGGTACTTTATGAAAAATGCATGAGCTGCTGGCTCCCAGCCGTTGGATGTGGGGGAGAGCTCAGCCTGGAACAGCCCATTAGTTTAATAAATGATTGTTGTTGAGTGGTTTTAGTAGCATTTTCTAAATGGATAAGGTTAAAAAAGTTTCAGAAGAAGCAGGACTAGCAAAGCCCAAGTTCCTATTGATTCACCTAAGCCACTTCCCGCCCTGCAGCAGCCCCAGTTCCCCAGCAAAGTCCTCCATGAACACCAAAGCACTGGAGCAAGTCCACAACAAGCTGTAGGTTTACTAATATTGGTATGCCAAGCAGCCAGTCAGCCTGCCGCTGCAAGCAGGACACTTCCCAGCCAAGTTCTGCCTGCCCTCACCAGTGGGGCTGTGACCAGGGGTGTCTCTGCTCTGTTTTAATACAGTTTTCAATACCTGTTTTCAATACAGTTTTAGGCTCTTAATAAGATTTTTACCCCCTCTTCCACATTTGATTGCAACTGGATAATGCATTCAAATGTTACCAGGGAAGACAAACAGCACTGTCACCATGATTTTTTTAAGCAAACCAAGTGATCAGCAGTACTGGTGACATTCACCAGTATCCCTGTTGGCTAGACAAGGTGAAGAGTGAATGTACAACAAAGGACCAGTTGTATTCTGATTTCTGAAACTGTCTAATAAGAATCTTGTCCGAAGACAAAGAAGGTGGTGCTGCCCTGTTTTAAGTCTTTTATGTACCAGGAATTTAGCCCGTGGTATCTTCAGTCTCTATTTTCATTAACGTTTGTTCAAATATTAATAGTAGATTCATCAATATTTCCTTTAATTTACAGAAACATACAGAACTGCAAACCACTGCTTCATTTATGTAGCTAGAATATGCCTGCTAAAATACGGCAGGGAAAAGATCCTGAGAAGAATGCATTAAGAAACAAGGAGTGCAGTGGAGTGAGGAAGACAACCTGATGTTCACAGCTTTCTACTTGCCATCATGCTGCCAGCCCAAGGGCTGGCCTTCCTGCTTTTAGATCTGGCACTTGGGTTTTCTTGTCTCTATCTAGCCTGAATCTACAGGTTGAGATATTAAAGCCAAAGCAGAATGATTGATGTTCTTGTGTTCTACCATAATTTATTGCTTAGTTTTTCTCAAACTGTCCCCTGATTTATCTGTTCTGTGGTTGTGACTCTCAACTGCTCATTAGTTAGGAAGGTCACTTAGAAAGGAAATTTTTCTGCCAGCTTCCACTATGTATCAGCTCTGAGTTCTCCTAGTGCTCAGAGAGAAAGCCAACCTAACCTTCAGTTACTTGTCTCTGATAATTGATAATTACTAGGTAGGGACATGGATATACATATATATAAAATGGTATTTTTCTTAATATTATTTTGCAGTAGAGCTTAGCAACCTGAGAAAGGAATGAAAACCACTAAGGTAGATAACTTACGGATAGAGAGCTTTGACACAACAGCAATGTTCTCTGGGAAAACACACTCCTGTGTTCCGCATATGTGCACATGATTAACACTTGATGGTACATGTAAGGTACTCCCTCCCTCATTCACCAAACAGCAGGTTATTTCATATGATGTCACCTGCACTAACACAATACTGTGGTCATCATGGAGCAGTGGATGTGTTGTAATCAGCTGTGTTGTTTTGATGTCAAATAATAAAATGCAGTATCTCTTCTCAAGCTCCCAAAGAGATTTTCCGAGCACCATACACCTAATTTAGTTTTTGGCAAGTGAATATAGGCAAAGAAAACCCAGTTTTGATTAAGAGTAGTAAACCAGTACTTGCAACTCCTTAAGAGTATGATCTCATCATTTCTTATAAACCAGGCAAGTCTGAGCCTGGATGATGGAAAGGCCTCTAAGGAAAACCCAGATCCTGTAAAGAGCTAGTAATTCATATAGGATGGTCCTGCTTGTTAGTCTGTACTGAACCAGTGTCCAACATGTAGCTGTCTTTTGGATAAGATATAAAATCAAAGTCTTGATAACCCTGTCCTTTTCTGCAAGTACAAAACTTTTAAAATCCAGGATTCTGACCAAATTCTAGTTAAGAAGATTACACTCTGCCCATAAAATGCTACCACTGTTTCTCTCTTTACCTGTTAACAAATTCGATGTAGATCTTGATGGAGTAGAGCAGTTGCTGTGTTCCACCCCAGAAGTGTTGCATTTCAGCAGGGAGTGAGCAATCTCTTTGTATGCTGTGAGAAAAGCCCTCTGGGATTCTTTCGAATGAAAGCAGCTAAATAAATCTCAGTTATTGCTATTATGACTTTCTCCAGCATTTATCCACAGAATAAATGGATAAGTAAGTTGATTTTCAGGCTGCTCTTCATTATTTGCTGAACAAAACTACCTGAAAGTGCTTCACTATTACTTATACAAAATTTAATTTGGTGACTAATAGACCCAGGCAACTAAAGCGGGCAGACCTCTATAATCAACATAAGGAGACTTATATTTATTAGGTAGTGACTGGAGACTCCCAGGGACACAAAGGTTCTATGAACTTTCCAAATTGCATACTGGGCTTTTGTAAGGTTCCCAGGACTCATTTGAATTCACATAACTTTTCTTCCTCTGTAACTCACGTTCACGTGGCTAGATCCTCGTCCCCACTTTGACTGCTTTGAAATGCAGGAAGAAATCCACTGCTGGCTTCTTTCATACATGGCTGCCCACTCTTACAGCTTTCCCATAAGGAAAAAAGTCTAAAGAAATAGCTTGTGCAGCCACAATGCCTTTATGGCCTCTGTTGCTTAGCTACCAGAAAGGCCCTACATGGCTACTGATAGCTGGCACAAACACGAGCAGCTTGACACTGCTTTTCTTTGCACTGGGGGCCTGCTGGATCCATTCTTCACCCTGCTGGTGTTTTATTTATATTTCACTGGACTTACCCCTCACTCCTCTCCCTGGCTACAGTTCTCAAACGCAAGCCAGTAGAAAATGTAACAACAGATAGCCCAGGTCTAGCTGAAGAAGCTTCAATCTTTGATAACATCCAGAGGTAAATGAACATACTCCTCCTGCTTAATACTTCAGGAGAGGAGTTGAGAGCACAAGCCAGAGAAGGATCATGTTCACTTACTTCTCACACCTTGTCCCAGGAAAGTTAATAGTAGGAACATTCCAAAACCAGAGCAATAATGTTTTTTACAGTGGGATCAGATTACCAGAGATTCAACATTGGCCTTCTGCCAGACCGTGGGTAGTCATCCTTTCCCAGCTATTTCATGCCTAGCCCAGAAGTGTTCCTTTCGCTGTATGAAAGCTTGCAGGATGCAGCTGACTACTATAGCAGGGTAATAACACTCTTTCAGACAATAAGTCTATTCTGACCCAATGAGAAAGGATACTAAGAGCAACTGCTCAGGAGAGATGCTTTCAGATCAGGTTACTTACCACAGAATCACAAGATGAACCTCTAAGGAAAGTAGTTTTTCTACTACCTGATGATCATTCATTACATATATTCCTAACCCCTGAAGGATAAGCCTTGCTGACTGCGCCTGTCTCTTCAGATACTCATTCTAGCGCCTTTTGATAATCCCGGGGTCCCAAGCAAATCCATATTAATAATCCATGGCTGACTTGCCCTTACACATTAGATGCTCAGATAACCTGGCATGGGGATAAATAAAGAAATACACAGACACCTAAAAGGCAACCCTTTTGTAAAAATTCCGAATACACTTGAACTCCTGAAATGCTAGAATGATTCCCAAAGGTCTGGTGGACCCTTGCACTATAAAGGTTTATAGCATCTCTCATAAATCCTTGCCACAGAAGCAACACAGTAATATTGTAACACTTACTCTACAGAGCCTGCCTGCAGCCCAGTTACTGACTCAGGTCAGGTAGTTATCTATATTGATTAAAGAGCCTGTGCAACTTCACTAATTAATTTTCATAATTAGCAGCTACCTTTTTAAAGTTAGTTTTACCTTTACAGCTATCCATCTCCCTAAACAGCAAATGGGAGGTGGAAGTATCAAGCTTCTATGGAAAAGGGCTTCTTTCAAAGCCTTATCTAGACTAACCAGATGGAAACAGAGACTATAACAGAAACCTGTAAAAATTCCCCTTAAGTGTGGTTCTAAATTATTTGCTACTTCAAGTTCTTTGGTCGTAGAGGCAACCATAATTCTTTGTATAACTAAACTTTTGAAGATAGTTTCCTATCTTCCCCCTGCTAGGATGGGGAAGTTAGAAGAGACCAACACATCCCTCCTCCCTATGCGATGCGATGTCAGGCTGTTCAGAAGAAATCAGGTCTTTGTGCTACCAGGGACAGATAGAGATCCTGATCCAACTGCAAGAATACAAGGCTCTAGGCCAAAAGAGAAATACGAGTGAGTCACTGTACAGGGATCCACCATGACTCTGTGATGGATGGACAGCTAACTCCAGAGTGGTCATGTACACAGAGGGGAGCTTCCGTCATACACACTGAGCCAAGCAGAAGGAGAAGGAATCACACAACATGAACTATTAATCTAGTGCTGAAATCTGAAATGGAGAGGTCTGTGCATCTAATGGCTAGACACTAGCCTCTGTCACAACAACTAAAATGACAGCCAGTAGATGGAAGAGGTCATAGTTTAATCAATTCTCTCTCTCTCTTTGTTTTACATAACTGAGGGTGATAGGCAGCTAATACATTTCACAGCTATGTGATAAATTGCACTGTCACCTGCACTTTGCCTGATACTCCTTCTTTGTCAAGTCTATTTCCACCATCCCTACTCTCACTCCAATGCAACTGCACTAAAAGTCACAAATGTGTCAACTTCTTTCCTCTGACAAGTGAAATTTTTCCATCAGTTTTTCTCGTGCACAAGATCTAGGATGGGATACCTGTAGTGTTAAACCAGTAAGAACTTCATGGCCCCAATCAGGAGCTCTGTTACTGCAAAAAGGAATGTCTCAACTTTGCCCTATGGCTGGCTGTGTTTGTTTCTTGTTGCAGAAGGGCCAAAGCAGCAGAGTTTACAGCCATGACAGTTTTGAGTAGAAATAAAAATATTCAGGGTTTTTTTAGTGTTCATTTTCTCTTTCCCTAGATCTTGTATAATTCAGATTCTTATTAGCTTAATAATTTGTTTTTACAGGCCATGTGACAAGAGTTCCCTAACACTTGGAAGGATGACTTTCCATATTCATTCATGTCTTTGCCATGCACAATAAAGCAGCTATCCCAAAAGAAAAACTAAAAATAATTTTAACTTATTGAGACTCCCTTAGCTCTTAACAGCATAAGCTGTAGGGAGACTGCATGACAGGTGTATTGCCTGTAGTCCATCAGCCTCCCAGATCAGCCACTCTTCAGGGACATAGCTTCTTTCTAGGCCTTACTCATGGATTTATGGAAACAAACCGGGGTGGTACATGCAAACACTGAACTAGTGAATTGCCAGGGTCCTGAAGTTTAGACATATCCATACAGAGTAGAATATAAACAGGAGCAAATTCTAATTCCACAAAGGGCAATATTCTACTTACATATTTGGCCAAATCATTACCTTTGACA
>VYZV01041134.1:35655-69645 GCA_013401275.1 Pandion haliaetus | reverse complement strand
CTATCCTATCCTATCCTATCCTATTCTATTTGGTATGAATTAACCATTAGCAAGTCTGCTGTTAATGAAAGAACTTAATAAATTTCATTTTTAAGTTTTAAAATTAGCTTGTGGCATCATTCTTCTAGATATTCCCATCACAGTGATCTCTGATACCCTAGCTGATAAAGATCTAAATATATTTAAGTTTAACATGGGTAAACAAAATAAGTGGTTGTTCCTATAAGAACAAACTGTGAACTTTCTATGCTAGCCTGACTGATCACAACAGTGGTTTCTCTTCAGTGTGATTAAGAAGGTTTCAATATAGATTATAATATTTATACAGTTATGAAGTTCTAAAAATTATTATTAGTTAAGCAGAAATATGATCACATATAGATGAGAAAGCATAGGTGAAAGAAAATAATTTCAAGCAACATTAAAGAACATAGAAAACTTATGAAACAACACAATAGAAGTATTTTTTCTAAGATTATGGAATATTCCATTCTTATGAAATAATGTATTTCATTATAAACGATCTTTAATTAATGGCAGTGAGATGGTGAAGAATTAAGATAAGAAGGTACCAGCAGAAAAAGTTTTTTGCCAGTTTGTAATATGTTTCAGAAACAAAGAAGGCAGCTCTGTAATTGGATCTTGACTGGATGGGAAAGCACTAGAATTATCTCAGTGATGTTGTTGCACATAACTGAGGGGAAGTCCTGAAGGACAAAATAAATGTATCACAAACAAATAGAGTCCTCTGCTTTCTTTACTGGACACTGTCCTACAGTGTTAAAGATGTTTAAATATATTTTAAAAATTTACCTATTAAAAAAATATCTTCAACAAAACCAGTTGAAGAATATATTGTAATCTGGCTTACATCTTCCTCTTGAGTGTCTCTGTAACAAATTGCTTTCAGCTGCATGCTGCCAACTACTGAATAGCTTTTATGGGCATAGCATTGGAAAGGTGGTATGAAAACTGAGAATGTCAGGGTATGAGCTGACCTCTCGCTACAGGAAAGACATTGAGGTGCTGGAGCATGTCCAGAGAAGGGCAATGAAGCTGCTGAGGGGCCTGGAGCACAAGTCTTATGAGGAGTGGTAGTGAGGTGGGTGCTGGTCTCTTCTATCAGGTAACTAGTGATAGGACAAGAGGAAATGGCCTCAAGTTGTGGCAGGGGAGGTTTAGATTGGATATGTGGAAAAATTTCTTGACTGAAAGGGTTGTCAGGCATTGGAACAGGCTGCCCAGGGAAGTGGTTGAGTCACCATCCCTGGAGGTATTCAAAAAGCATATAGACAAGGCACTTCGGGACATAGTTTAGTGGGCATGGTTGATGGCTGGATTCAATGTTCTTAAAGGTCTTTTCCAACCTAAGTGATTCTATGATACTATGATTCTATGATTCTCTTCTCTTGACTCATCTGAAAAGCAACCTCAGAGGAGCATGTCCCTTAAAGAAAGACCATCTCTTCCTCAGGGACTGCCCTAGTGTTGGGTTTTTTTGCACCTTTTTTGTTTTTCTTTCTCCTGGTGATGGCACATAAATATTTCCACATCATGCATCAGCTTTTACTTCAATCCAGCACAGGAAGGAATAAGGCTATCAGTTCCACCTCTACTCATCCTCCTTGGGAGTGGTCATTCCCAAAAAATTACTCAGAAGGGGTAATTTCACAGCCTAGGAAAATTAATAAGCTGCAATTTGTCTGACTTCTGTGATTTATTCTCAATATTGATGGAGGGTCACGTTCCTGACTCATATCTACATAAACTTAAATTAACAACATTGGAGCTAATATCTTACATTAGCCCTGAATTGCTTCCTAGGTATTTGGTGAATTCAGTAATGGAGAGAGGTTAAACTAGCATGGCGCTTTGGAGAGAATATTACTACTGGGTAAACATTACGGTGCAACCTGTCACAAAGTGATACACATTTGTATGGCACTCCTTTCCACATGAAACGAAAAAGCAGATTACATTAACTTGTCAGGAAGAAAAGATTCAAGGTGACATAATGTAAATGGACTAAGTGCATACTGTTTCTGGTTAGTTTAAAGCTAGAGACAGATTTTGTAAATGTAGAGAAAGCAAGTTTCTGATAGAAAACAAATTTTTACTGCTGCATTAGGTGGCAACACTCCTTTGAAATGAAAGTATCACTATGCTTACCTAGTATCGTAGTCTCAATATGCATTTACTAATATGAATTTGTAGGCTAAGAGACACTGGGTTTGATTTCTGTTCGCTTAAATAAGCAACACACTTACAAAAAAGTTCAGTTATTTTCCTGCAAAATTTGAAAGCTTTCATTTCCAGTAATAAAACTGAGCTGACCAGAAGTATGAAGCAACAAGGAATGGCTCAATTGTATTAATAGTTTGAAAAGTTTTGAGTTAGATATGAGACAATGGTGGGGTAGCAGATTATATGTATGCTCTTTAGTACCTCTTCTTTAGCTTGTCATTTCTAGAAAAAAAATTCTGCAAATCATGTGTCCTCCAGAATATTATTTCAAGTGTGCCTTTCACCACTGTTGGACAGATGGTAGTTGGTTGATGACAGTGGGGAAAAAAAGTCACAAGTATTTCTAATATAGAAGTGTTTTTCTCAATAAACGAATACTTCTGGTTTTATAGCCAGTTGTGGTGCTCTCTCCACCCAGGAGGAGAGACAAAACAGAGAGAAAAAGAAGATGATAGCAAAGCAGCAATAATAGTGACCTGTTATGTGTAGCTAGTGATGGCCTCTGTTGTTTGTGGGTTTTTTTTTCTTTGATATGCTCTTCTCCTTGAGAGACAGTTGTGTATTCTGCTGGAGAAATATATGAGATGTGCATCGAAGTGAAAGATAATACAGTGAATTGACTTGTGAAGTAGTGATGCGGATATGAATGAGGTGTGAGCAGCTGAATCTCCCCTTGTGTAAAAGAAACCAAAATAGAAAGCAAAGGAAAAAGAAGTTTTGGATGGGGTTATTAAGAAGCTTTCTTTCAATGCGGAGACAATGGAGCAAGCCTCTCTTCCACAATCCAGTTTCTTAAACTGGCATTAGCTTTTCCCGTTATTTGATCACAGAATGGATTTTTTTAATTAAAACTGTGTAACACATCCTCAAATACTTTCTTTTAAAAATAACAAATAATCCTAACTTACTTCAAAATAATATTAAGACTTCAAAATCAAGAAATATTGAGCTGAACTATTCTAATTATTATTTTCCACTTTGCACACACTATGCCATTACAACATAAAGCTGTTTTCCATAAAGTCCCTGTCTCATCCAATGAATGGGGTACTTATTCCATACATCTTTTTCTTACTATTTCTTCAAAGTTTCATGAGATAATGAAACAGTGATTGATATCAACATCTCTGTAATGTGACACGGACATAGAACTTCATTTTACAACTGTGAAAATAAGTACAAGGTTGTCAGAAGTATCTAGTAAGTATCATCAACTGTATGGTTTTTCAGAACACTTCTCATAGCAACATCACAGGTTCAAAACACAGCTCTGGTTAACTTCAGGTTTCTGTCAGGGCTTCTGCAAATCAGTCAATTTAAGTATTCAGAAATGAATCATACCCAGTTGTTTAAAGACCCATTCAACTGAGTTTTTCAGAATTGTACAAGAAATCAGTAACTGAGACAGAGAGAAAATACGATTGTTTATGATGGGCTTAACAATTCTTTTTTCACCATTTCAGACAAATGTACTGAAAAGTCGCAATCAACTCCTTAAGCTGTTCCATCAATCTACTAATCTCTCACGAAGGCTGTAAAATTAATTGCAAAATAAAAAATATTCCACTAATAAGGAATATTTAAACTTAACCTGAAGTAAGTGCACAAAAAAACCCCAGAAGCAACTGAACAACTGCATTTCCATAATATTTTCCAAGAAGTTAAAAAATTACAGTGACTAAATTTTCCACAGTTTGTATTCACAGAATGATTCAGGCTGGAAGGGGTGTCAGAGCAGGGTCAGATATGGGGTCAGATCAGGTTGCTCAGGGATTTATCCAGTTGCATCTTGAAAATCTCCACGGACAGAGACAGAACAACATCTCTGGAAAAGGTGCTCCATGCCAGAGTGTCCTCAGGGTGATTTCCCCTGCTTCCTATAGCCAGTCTGATCCTCTCTTATTTCACCTTATGTGTGTTGACTCTTGCCCTCCCACCAGGCAGTGCTGTGCAGAGCCCAGCTCCATCTTCCCAGTAATCCCCTCAGGTGTTGGGGAGGGGGGGGATGCTGCAGTCAGGTCACCCTGAAGCCATCCCTCCAGGCTGAACAAGCCCCGATCCCTCAGCCTCTCCTCACAGGACAAGTGCTCCAGACCCCAGCTGGCATGGGGGCCACTCTGCCGAACTTACTCCAGTCTACCAGTGCTGTCCCTGTGTTGGGAGCCTAAAGGGGACTCAGTATCCAGATGTGCTCTCTTGAGAACCCAGTAGCATCCACAGACCTGTCATTTTATGAAAAAAACAAGCAGGTTGGTGAGGCATTAAACTTGGTAAATATCACCCTTGGTAAATACTGGTTTAATATAGATTTTTCTAAACTTTAAGTGAGTAAAATAAGCGGGCCTGCTCTTTGCATAACAAAATAGTCAGCTTGATCTATTTATTCCATGTACCTCACTAATGTCCCAAGTAAGAAAAACATGTCAAATTTATAGATTTTGTGGGATGTAAGCAGATCTATTAATGCTCCATTAAACAAGTATATATTTTTAAGTGAGTTTAATGCCTGGTATCCTGAGTTTAGTTGGTGTTATCCTGCACAAGGGACAAGGACATTTAATGTAAGTGGCATGTATGACTACCAAAATTAAGCAGCTGTTTTACAAAGAGATTAATGTTTAATAGTGCACTGCACTGAATTTAGATTTATTAATACCCACTTCACATTATAATGGCAGACTTACATTAACTGAAGTAAAAAAAAAGTTTCTGTAAAATTCCATTCAAGATTCTGATCTCAATTAAACAAAGTTAAATCTACCAGTGGAATGGGATATACACAAGTATAGCTAATAGATCAGTTTGCTAATCCAAGTAGTTTCAGGGTGCTTGACTTCTAGATTGTACAAGTAAAATCTCCTCTCAAGACAATTTCATCTCATTCAGAGTGATCATAATTTGAAAGGTGCAAGAAGCAAGGACATTTAAGCTTTACTGACCATTATTTACAAATTCAGGATTTAGAAGTTCATACTAAAAATTAAGAATTTAGGAATAGGAAATTAATTCAGTGGTCAAATGTAGAAATGCCATATACGGAGAATTTAGGAGACCATGTCTTCGGGTCCAAAATGTATAAACATTTGATGAGAAAGAGCCTGATTATGGACAAAGCAATGTATGAAGAGAAAGGGCATTTTGGCTAACTTACAGTAAGAGCAAGATGCACTGGCGTGTACATTTAAATAGACGTTGCACACAAGGAATGAATAACTTGTTCTTAATGTCCACTGGGGATAGAACATGAAGTAAGAGGCTTAAATTGAAGCCTTAAGTTTGATTAGACATTAGTAAAACCTTTAACTGTAAAGACAGTTAAGAGCTAAATTAGATTGAGGCTGTGAGATTTCCACCATTGGAGGTATTTACCAGGATTTGAAATAACTCTGTCAGGAGCAGTTGGGGCAAGGAGATGAAAAAGATGGTCCCTTTCAGGATTATTCTTTCATATTTGCCAAATAATCTAAGATTATTTTTTTGCTTTGATGCATTTTCGGAAAGTAATTACTTCACATGTTGCATGCTGTGAAGTCTATGTTACTCTACTAGAAGAGAAACCCCAGTCAATATCCTGAGACTCATTTTTCTAGATGCTGTAGAAATAGGAAACAGCCATGTCTCAAAAATTTCCTCAAATAAAAAGGGAAAATAAGCAGGCTATATAATGGTATTTGAGTAGAGCATTAAGAGGGAGATAGTGAATACAAAAATGTTAGTGTTAGAAGCATAAGGTTACCTGTATTAGCTAACTTTGATGACTTCAAAGGTTTTTATTAACCAGTGGGTAAGGTACTCATGAATTCATGCGCAAGCTGTCTGCCTCACTATTATTAGCAAGTTAATTTGCAGTCTTGTAAGCAATTTCATGACAGAAGCCAAAGACTAAATAGGCTTGGGGAATTGCCCCTCAAGGTTGTTCATATCTGGGTTGGGGGGGCTGGGAAAAACCATGTTCACTGCTGCTTGTGCTATACTTCACTCAATTTAAATAAAGGAATTACAGGGTTGTCATTGTGCAACCCTTCATGAAGAAGAAGGTTACACTGCTGATGATTCTGAACTATCTCAGCTATTGAGCTGCTTTTTAAAGCTATCTTTACTAAGAAAAATATGGGGAAATGTTATGGAAAATTAGGAAGTAATGAAGACCATGTCATTGCAGCTGATGACAAAAGATATTGAAGGCCATTGCAATATATTGAGTCTGGATGTTAATCTGCTAGACTACTGCATTTTTCAAAGACTGGATTTATTTTATGTAACAACTCCATTAATAATCCAAGAGAAGGCACAAACAGAACATTTGTTATAGGAGGTGCTCCCATCACTGGAGTGAAAAGACACATTATGAAAAAGAATCTAGAGAGGAGAGGGATCAAGAGAGGAAATACAGTAAGATTCACTGAGAAAATATAGTCCTAGAAATGTGGGGGGGGAAAGCATTCCCTTCTCTCCACAGTGAAAGGCATCACACTTTTTGAACAGATGGGACAACCCTCACAAATGCCATTTCAGTGTTATACTTATGTCAACAGTCACTGCAGTTAGTCTTAGGATCAACCCCAAAGCATACTGGCTTCCATTCCCTCTACTGAACTGCCAGCCAAGAGGCAGTTCTCATCACTCAAAGCTATGATCTTCTAAGGTTTCTAAAGCTATGACTTTTAAACTCAATTAATTTTTTTTTCTTTTTTTAAAGTCCAAAGCATCAGAACAAACTCCTCTCAAATTTCATTGTTTTTCTCTATTCACACTGGTAATGTCACTCATCCATCCTTCACTACCTGGCATGAGGGCCTGCAGCTTATGGCTGCTCTAAAAAAACATGCTCAGAACAGAGATGTGAGACAGAGATACAACCTCTCATTATATCCAACACTCATCTGTGCACTTAACTGTAATCACTCTCCTACAGAGTCACAATCTTTTCAAAAAGGAAAATGGTTCTAACATCAGAATTGAGACTGCCATCCATTGCCAAGACATACTATCATGAATTATGCATTGTGTATCTCATTTGCTTCAGAAAGACATTGTGTAAATCAAAGCTTTTCTGTGTACCCAGTACACAGACATGAAGCACTAACCAAGTATTATGCTACCAGATGGTTTAGGTTTGTTCTTTAAAAAATTGCTCCACATGTAAGTACAGCACAGAAATCTGAAAAGAATAATTCTACAGAAAACCTCAAATTTGCGCTCTCTCTCCTTATCTTTTGATTGCATTTATCTCAGGTTTTGAAAGGTCTTGCTTTAAAGGATCTAGAACTTTAGAAGTGTTTAAAAACAACTGGTTTTGCAGAACTGAATTTGAGAGCCTAGAAAGCAGATTTATCAGTAGGAAGAAAAATGGCAGAATTTTAGTAAAGAACTCTCAAAATGCTGCAAATTACCATATTCACTTTCAATTATAATGGAAGGACATTAAACCAAACCTGTTTAATGTCAACTAAATAGGACTGAACCCTTGAACAGTAACTACAATGCAGCAGTAGCCCCTGCAGCCTGTATCTCAAAGTACTACTCAGCTGAGCATGATGAGAATGAACTGAGGACTGTCAGAAACAAGATTTACCTTTCTGTTTGATATATGTATGGCTTTCTTCTGCTTACCTCTTAATAACTTCTACAGACAGAGGATGTTACAAGCCTGTTGTGTGAAGTTTTTACCGAGAAACTGTAGAAACACCTGGGAAGTAAAGATTAGGTCACAACAAAGGAATTATCTTAGAAACAAAATGTGTCCTGTGAAGCTCTGCCTAGCCACAGAACTGGAATGACATGATGTAACAGGCAGACACATACTACAATCCTTTCCATACAGCAATCAAATTCCAAGACAAAACTAGTCTTGGGCCTCACTACTATCATTTGGAAGGTGGTTCCAAAGCCTTTGTCACTCTAACAGTTACAAATCTAATTCCAGGCTGAATTTACTCAAAGTCTATATATGTGTATTTATTTGCCGTTGGGTCGTAATGCTTTTTACATTTCCTCCTTCTGTTCACTCCCATCACGTGCTATAAGTAGAGACAGTGACTATGTTCTTCTCGCAGGCCTTATTTTATTTTGGGGTGATATCTTCCCTGTTGTTCACCATTTCACAGATTCATTCAGGCTGGAAGGGTCCCCAGGAGGTCTCTAGTCCAACACCCTGCTCAGAGCAGGATCAACTGTGAGGTCAGACCAGGTTGCTCAGGTCTTTATGTGGTCAGGTCTTGAAAAGTCTCCAAGGACAGAGATTGCGAAGCCTTTCTGGGCAGCCTCTTCCATGAGTTAAGCCCCCACAGTGACTTTTTTCCCCCTTATTATTATTTTCGCCCAGAATCTCTTTTGTTTCAATCTATGACTATTGCCTCTTCTCCGCCTCTTCTCCTCTATCTGTGCACTTCCATAAAGGGCCTGTCTCTGTCTTCTCAGTAACCCCCACAGGTACAAGCAGGCTGCTCTTAGGTCCCCCTGAGACCATTTATTCTCCAGGCTGAACAAGCCCTGGTCCCTCAGCCTCTCCTCCTTCAGAGCTGATTTTTTTTATGATCTATCCAGCCCCCACCACCCTGAACACATTTATCTATTTCTGATTTTGTCTTATGTCTTGGTTTTTTCCTTTCTTCTCTCTGCCTTACATGCCATTTTGTTTTGGTTCCATGCTCTGCATTATTATCTTTACCGAAAATCAAGGCAAACAAGGATTTTCTTTAATTTCTGCCTAATTCCCATTACATAGCAGTCCCACTACTTCTTTCATTTTTTTCTTATTTTATGCACATAGCTGGAGAAACCGTGCTTTTCATTTTAATTCCTCCACAAACTTGACTTTTGGCAATTCCTACTTTATTCATTACTGAGCTCTAAAACAAGGACTTAATTTCCTATTTCTTTTTCTAATCAGTCCTTTTTTCCACTGTCTGCTTAAGCCTAATATCTTTTGAGAGAGTTATTAATCTGAAATTGCCTATATGTTTGTCCCTCTTGTAATGAAAGCAAGCCCCAGATTAAACCAAACCAAACCAGATCAAACCAAAATGTAACTCAAGTAAGCGTAACAACACTGAACTAAATTATACCAAACTAAGCTAAAATAAAGAAGAGAAATTCAAAATGTATGTATGTCAACAAGGATATTGGACGTAACCCTAATTGAAATACACTGGTGTACCTCAAATGGGAAAATCTACACAGAACATGTTGCTATACTGTAAGTATTATTCTGCTTGTTAACAGGAGTAGGCAAGAGATATCAAGCAGAAGACAAAGAAGATGACTTGTTTATTTTTCAGCATTTGTGTTTTTAAAGGGCTTTGTTAGTTATTATTCAGCACCTCAAATAGACTATCAAATGCTAAGAAGTGTAACACACATGACTATTCTTCCAACTTGACTTTCAAATCTGTGGGAGGTATCTATTTGTTAGCAAATTAGCTAAACAAAGAAACATAGAATCATAGAATGGTTCGGTTTGGAAGGGACCTTAAAGATCATCTAGTTCCAACTCCCCTGCCATGGGCAGGGACACCTTCCACTAGACCAGGTTGCTCAAAGCCCCATCCAGCCTGGCCTTGAACAGTTACAGGGATGGGGCAGCCACAACCTCTCTGGGAAACCTGTTCCAGTGCCTCACCACCCTCAAAGTGAAGAACTTCTTCCTTACATCTACTCTAAATCCACCCTCTCTCAGTTTAAAGCCATTACCCCTTGTCCTGTCACTACATGCCCTTGGAAAAAGTAGCTCTCCAGTTTTCCTGTAGGCCCCCTTTAGGTACTGGAAGGCTGCTATAAGGTCTCCCCAGAGCCTTTTCTCCTCCAGGCTGAACAACCCCAACTCTTTCAGCCTTTCCTCATAGGAGAGGTGTTCCATCCCCCAGACCTTCTTCATGACCCACTCCAACAGGTCCATGTCTTTCTTACACTGGGGGCCACAGAGCTGGATGCAGTACTCCAGGTGGGGTCTCACCAGAGCGGAGTAGAAGGGCAGAATCACCTGCCTTGATGTACTGGCCACACTTCTTGGAATGCAGCCGTGTGCACAATTGGCTTTCTGTGGTGCAAACACATGTTGCTGGGTTATATTCAGTTTTTCATCCATCAATACCACCAGGTCCTTCTCCTCAGGGCTGCTCTCAATCCACTTATCACCCAGCCTTTAACCATTTTTGGGATTGCCCCAACCCATGTGCAGGACCTTGCACTTGGCGTTTTTGAACTTCATGAGGTTTCACACAGGCCCACTTCACTAACCTGTCCAGGTCCCTCTGGATGGCAACCTGTCCCTCCAGCATGTCAACTGAACCACACAGCTTGGTGTCATCCACAAACTTACTGAGGGTGCACTCAGTTCCACTGTCCATGTCCCTGACAATGATGTTAAATAATATTTGTCCCAATACTGACCCCTGAGGAACACCATGCGTTACTGCTCTCCACTTGGACATCGAGCCATTGACCGCAACTCTTTGAGTGTGACCACTCAGCCAATACCTTATCCACTGAGTTGTCCATTCGCCAAATCGCTGTCTCTCCATTTTAGAGACAAGGATGTTGTGTGGAACAGTATCAAATGCTCTGCACAAGTCCAGGTAGATACGTCAGTTGCTCTTCCTTTATCCACCAGTGCTGTAACCCTGTCATAGAAGGCCACCAAATTTGTCAGGCACGATTTGCCCTTAGTGAAGCCATGTTGGCTGTCACCAATCACCTGTTTTCCATGTTTCTTAGCACGTGGAGGATCTGCTCTATGATCTTGCCAGGCACAGAGGTGAGACCAACCAACCTGTAGTTCCCCAAGTCTTCCTTTTTACCCTTCTTAAAAATGGAGCAATATTAAAATTTGCTTTGGTTGTTTCTGATTAAATGGCCACTACCAGTTGAGAAGGCAGCATTAGTTGGGGAAGAACAAAGCATTTTAGTCAGTGTAAAACCTCTCTATATTGGAATTTATTTTGAATTATTTTGAAGTGCACATCTACCTGTGCATCTTACTTCAGTCAGTAAAGCATTGCCTTTTCTGAAAAAAAACCTATGTCACATTGTTCTCACTGGAAATATATGAAAATGCTTTGTTAGAATAGATGGCAGCAGGAACAGGAAATAAGTGTGAATTGAGGTTGTCAATGAAAGCATAAAGAAAGGTAGTTTCATTTGGAAAATATATGACAGGAAAAGCAGTAAAGATATAGGGAATACAGGTAAGCAGACTCAAGCCTATGTGGTATGGTGGTTTGTTCCCTTTTGTGATGCCTTGTACAAGCTCAGAAACACTTCTGATTTTTGGTTTTAGAAATTAAAGGCTATGCCTACCGCTAATCATCCAGGCAAGAGTATGGTATTGCCACGGCTTTAGCAGGAAGAAAGGTATTTAGAAGGATGAATAAAATATATACCTCAAAATGGGAAGACAGCACAACGTCACAGGTCATCTCTTTGCAAATTTGTGAAGTTCAAAGCCAAAAAGTTCAGTAAGTTATTTAGATATCCTAGATTTGGAATGTTTTCTTTAATTGTCTTCAAAGCTCTAAAGTCTTAAAAGCTGAGTAATACCATTAATAGACAATAAACTTGCCAGGGCAAATCTGTTTTATTATATGACTGGGCACTGTTTCCATTTAAGTCCATCTGATAAATAAGTATTGACAATAACTTGATGTTGGCCTGTTACACTGTGGGGTTTCTTCTCAGTACTCCCCATGTTGTGATGCAGGCACCAGGGAGCCAGATGTGGATACAGTACTCTAGTAAGAAAGGTAAAAGCAATAGTACAGAATAAAGGTGAAGAAAGGAGCGAGTTAGACGTTTAGGTAGCAAAAGATTAGAAAAAGGGTCGGGGGAAAGGGCAAGAAACAGCATATAAAATCAACAGCACATATGGTCTTGCAGAAATCCATAAAGCCTGAGAGTCTGTAATCCTAAACTGCAAAAGCTATTAGCTAAATTCCCTCTTGGCTACCTCATAGCTGACCTATTCAGAGGTCAGTCTATGTAACAGCCTAGACTGGTGAATGCAGGAGGGAAAGCTTATTTTGTACATCTAATGGTCTGAACCCTTTGGTGACTCCAAACGTGAATCAGCTTAATTCTCTGAAAGAATTACTGATTGCTTAGGGGTTTGAGTATTCTTTTGCTTGTTTGTTTTCTGTATATGAACTGATGTACAACAATACACTGGGACTTCAAAGGTTTTTAAATTTGGCATAGAGAAGGCAGGGACTCCCAGAAGTAAGATGCTCTGTGCAGCCTGAATTCAGCCATCTTGTGCATAAACATGGTAAACCAGTCTTTTAAGGAATGATCATGTATTATCTGTGGGAAACAAATATGCCTACTTTTGAAAGCCAAATTTGCATTGGAAATCTTAGGCAATTCTGATGCATGAAGGAGAAAGTATAGAGTAGCAATTTAAATAGCTGCCTAACCCTTTGTTGTTGGGAACTTTTCAGTGTGTTCTTCTGCTGCGTGCACACATTTTTCATGCACGTGTGTAGTTCTTTATAAAGACATCTAAGAGGAAGATGTTCCCTGGCAGCTACATGCTGATACCTTTTCCTTCTATTGATACTCCTCCACTCATCAAGTGGATAGTGTCCATATATCATTTTGAACAATAACAAATAAGTGACTAATAAAATCCCAGGTTTCTTGTCTTTTATTATGCTGATTAGGGATACAAGCAGCATGTGCACTTCCCTGAAAATAAGTGCCATCACCAATATTACTAATTATAGATACCATCACTCCCTCTGGAGAGATTTTTCCAAAGCTTTTTTCTGTTTTGTTCTCTTTACACTTGCTTGCTGTAATTTAAAGCCCACATAAACTCAGTCTGGTTCCTGCTGGCTTTGCTTTTAAGTGAACCTCTAAATTTTCAGTATAACAGAAGGACAGGGTAGGGGATATAGACCACTCAATCACATTGTTTTGTTTACAATTTAATAACAAGGAATCACCTCTCCTAAATGAGGCCTTCTATTGTTAATAAAAATGGAAGTCTAGTCTTTCATTTCAAGTCATCCAAACTGGCTCGATGATCTATTAAAAAAACATAAAGGATACAACTGAAGTACAGAAATATGAAAATACTAGTCTAAGGATTTTTTCTGCAGCCTTGTCCCTTTGTATATGGATTATTCCTTCTGGTCTGGTGTCACACTGGTAGCTCAGGGAGACAGCCAAGGATGGAGCTTTGCCTTTGGCACAAGGCAAGATTGCTGTTCACAGAAGAACACTTTTTGTCCCGTATCACCTCTGCACATATTTCCATCGTTCAACATACTGTTCTCCTGATACCCATCTTCTTCCACCTGACAGACTTTTTAGGTAGCCTGTGCAGATCTCTATCATTTGAATTAATACTGTACGGTAGCAACACTATACTGAAAAGCTCTGCCATCCAGCCAATAGATGAAGCCTGTCAGACCTTTTGCTCTAGTATAAATAACTGCTTGCAATATGGGCAGAGACCTTCTGACCCTCAGAGCTTCCAAAGAATTTTCCTGTCCTTTAAAAGCATGACCTAGAGTAATTGACAGTGCAGACATATGAATAGACATAACCCGCCCCCCTAAAATTCGTCACTGAATAGATTAGACTTCAGTCAGGCTAATTAGAAATTGGGGTGTGCATTAGAGATCTCTGCAAGAAATGGTCTGTAGAAATCTGACATCTGAAAAATTGAGATGATAACCAGTATCATCAATTAAAACAATACGCAGAGCTTCCTAAACTCAGAACTCAGAAGCATGCAAACTATGCAAAACTTTCTACATCCAGCCATCAGTGGAGGAGTCTGTACTAAAACATACAGTCTCATCAATGTATTTCTTCTTATACAGTTTTTGATGGACTTACAAAGCCTAGTAAACTACTACACCACTCAACATTTAATTCCTGCCAGAAATGTAACGCCACCGTACTGTATATGGGACACAACTGGGACCTGCAATCTATTTAGTATACAGTTTTAGAAAAGTATTTCCTTATAATAGAGTTGATAGTAATAAAAATATTAAAATTATTATTTTCAGAGATAAGTATTATCTTTTGGATAAAAAGATGGTGGTCTTGATGGACCTTCATGTTGGAAGACACTGGAATCTGGCCTGGTTTAAAAATCGCTTGCCAACACCCAGAAGCAATGGAATTTCTGGGGATAAATAATACTCAGATTGTTTTTTTCTTAGTGTAGTAGTAATGTTTTTGTCTTGAAGTTTGTTTCACAAAAAGTAAGCCTGAAGCAGATAGCAAACATGGAGTATATTAGCCCCAGCAGTTAAATTTTGGCAATACTAAGCACAAATGAAAGCAAAGACTTATGATAGAAAAGCTAATGCAGAATTAAATATTGATGCTCCTGTTTCTACCATGATTTACGAACCAGCTAGTACTGACAGAAAACATACAAGTTGTGTTCGTGGTTTGACATCACAGTGAAGAATATAATTGATAAAACAAGATACAACATGGGAAGCAAATGAGCAGAGATACTTCAACCTTGCAGAAGAGAAACAAAGGGTACAGAATGGTGACCTACTCATTTTCTATCAGGGAACAGTTCAACGGTGGCACCACTTGCCTTTTGCAACAAGAATGCCTGCACATTATTAGATAGGATTTTGGACTTCAGATCAAATTCAAATTTGTTACAGTATTTTGGTTTCAGTGACAGCCTTGTCCACTGATTTGTATTTTGTTCATAAATCAGTCTGAGATTCAAAAATCCACTTTTTACTTTTTTAGAAATGAAAAAGACATTCAGAATGTCAACAGTAGGTGGCTAACCTTTGCAATGAATTATTGAATTTTAGTAGGATACAGCTGTATTTTCAAACCACAGTAAGCCTGCATGACTTTTTCTGTCTTCTGGCAGTTCTCTCTCTTGGCAAAAGAAAGATTTTTCTTACTGGTAATTTTGGAGGGAAAGCCATCATTTCACAGATCTTGGTCTGCTAAGATACTGACCACTTCCTCAGAGTTATAGATTGCCCTTTATTCCCTGAAACCTCCAAGCAGCTTGCAGGACTGAGCCCATAAATGGCATCTGAAAGCGTTTTTCAGAATTCCTTTACATTCCTTAGATTTCTTTATGCCCTGCCATTTGTGTGCAGTGCTCATTTCAAGCATGCATTTTCAACGCAGAAGATTCTGTCAGCAGCAGCAGATGTGAAAGTAATGACAGACTGAGAAGTGATCTGCAGTCTGATTTTGGAAAGCACTTTATTTGGCTCAGAACAAATTCAGTTGTTTAGAAGACCTGCATCATAATCATATTCATTTTCAACTTCTAGGAAGGAAAAAAAACAAAACAAAACAAAACAAAACAAAACTTTTTGCCTACAGACTGATTACATGGCTAAACTAAGCCCTCTAGGTCACTGTAATATAAAATATAGAAGAAAAAGGACATTTAGGAGAATGCTACTAGAAAAATAAAAGGATCCAGAGGCAGTAGAGGTACATCAAAATAAGTGAGGAAAACATAAGCAGAGAAAATATACCATAATAATCAAGACATAAGGGGTACTAAATTTCTTTCTAAAAGGAGCTAGTGGGAGAGAGGACAGAGGACAGCAGTCCTGTGCATATTTTCACTTCCCTCATCAGCTGTAGCAAGATCCTAACCTTCAGAGAGAAGGGAGTACTCACCATGACCCTCTTCCCAGAGATACCAACTGTGAAAAACTTTCCCAAAAGTCTCTGACATTCATGAAGATTTTGCATCTCTTCCTACTGCAGACTGTGATTCTCCCTCACCCCCACCCCAGAGCTCTTCATTTTGTCTTCTGTCCTAACCCTTTCTTCTATCTCCACCTCTAGCCAAAACTCAGATATCTGATTGAGTAACTTCTTATGTTTGTCCTGGTTGGAATTTCTGAAGCCTGGACACAATCTGTGTTTTCCAAAAATCCATCTGTAGGGGATTTGGATATTGCTGAAGCTTTTGTTTGAAAAACTGACATCTTAAAATAATGAAAGAAATGTTAGCCTTAGGAAGTAGAATAGAGAAAGCAACATGGAATTTAGTAGGAAACAGAAAGTCCTACGCCCTAGGCACTCAAATGCTTGCTAATCCCCTCAGAAATTACTCATATAACAAAACTTGTTACATTCCATTGTTTTAATTAGTCTGTTGAAAAAGAAAAACATGACACTTCCTGGTCTCCAGAACTTTTTCAAGGTTCATGAATAGAAACACAGAAAACCATATTGTTCTTTTCTGTAAAGGTTGCAGATTAATTTCTCCATGTGTATGTATTTCCCATCATACGAGAGCTAAGATAACTTATCAAGGACAAGAACAAGCTGTTAAATCAGAAAAAAATACTCTTGTACTTCACATGAAATTTGCTTGGTATCTTGTCTCAGGTTTTGCTAATCATAGAGAGTCTCAGGTATTTAGAACCTTTTCTTGTATTTTATGTTGTCCACGCGTTGCGCTTCCTGCTTCAGTCAGCCTCAGCTCTCTGACGGGGTTTCTAGTCTGGTAGCAGCTTGCCTTTTGTCCCTGTGCCCCCTCCCACTGCAGAGCTGCTCATCAGAAAACAGTCTGAAAGGACTTCTTAGCCTGTTCTCTCCCAGGACAGTGCCTGTGATACCACAGCACTACTGGGCCTAACCAAACCCGGAAATACTGCAGGTTTTTAGCAGCTCTCCTGATCCAGTTCCACTAAGCTGGCATCTTTGGAAACCCTTCTTGTAATTCCCACGTGCTACACAGCTATACAGACTTTTCATGGCTTGACCCCAAACTGAAGGGGATGAGAACAAGCTCAACCAAGAGCACTTTCAGGACATCTAATACCATGCTAAAGCTGAAAATAGGCAAGGATGAACCTGCACACTCCACTTGCTTGGAGAAAAGGCTAAGAGCCAAGAAAGAAAGGAGATTCATTGGGAAGGAAGATGCTGAATCTAACCGCAGGAAAGGAAGTTACAGATATCTAGGCTCTAATGGAGTTACTAAGTAGTGGAAAAGAGCTAAATGAAACCAGGCAGAGAGCAGAGCTGGAATAATGTGAACATAAAAGTGGCTGTAATGGCCCATATGAAAGGTCTGTGTAGCCTGAAATCCTTAGAAGGGTGAGTAACAGACACTGCAGGAAGGAGCAAAAAAACAGCATAGAAAATGCAAATTTTTTGAGAGAAGTAATTAAATATTTAAGAATATGCCTGAAAATGTGATTGCGTCTGGGTGACATTTGTTATTGGCCACTGCTATATGGCTACTAAACATATTTTTAGCCTTAATAACATTCTGGGTCAATCAGAGCTACTTTTAATCTCGCACCCTTAAAAAAAGCAACCTGTTTTGTTTGCTTTAAGCCTGCCTAAAACTGTCATTGCATGTTCCCTTATTCTTGCATGGTGGAAAACATTGAAAAACTGTTTCATCGTCCACTTCTTTATACTATTGTGTTATGGTATTTATGGACATATACATATTTTACTCATCTTTTTCAAGAAGATCTTCCAAATAGCTGGGTTTCTATTTTTATTATAGATGGAAAGGCATTCTAAATAGAGAAAGAAGTTCTAGATCTTTCAAAAGGGTATTTTGATAAGGTTAATTGGTCAGAAAGACAGTTTAGCAGATAAGAACTAGTTCTTTTTCTAATGTTGGATCTAGAGTATTTATTTCGGACTCGTTGTACCCTGTCACTCACTGTTAATTTGTTACTGGGTTTACACAAAGATCAGAGATGAGGCTGAGATTATTATCATCACTCATTTGTGCAGTGTTTTATTGTAATTTTTTATCTTTCAGCAGGTAAATATTATTATTTTTCAGAAACAGCTCTATTACTTACCTGTAATTATTCACCATACATACTTTATTTATGCTTCCGCCAGCTAAAATGATCGGCAGATAATGCTTGCAATAAAAGAAACACTCTGTTTTAGTATTAACTTTCTAGAGAAAACTAATTTCAGAAGTTCTTCTGAATTGTTTCAGTATATATGGTCTCTGCCAAGCTGGGTATTTTTCATCAATTATCCCTAAGGTTTTACTTAGGCTTTCTTAAAAATATTGAAAGATAGAAGCATTCTTTTATAGAGGAATTTTAAATGGGAGAATTTGAATATCTAATATAACTCTAAAATGGCCAATCTTGAAATGTATAAAGTGCATTCAATAACCAGATCTTATAAAGGGATGAGATATATGAAAAGTTGTGTTTTAAGTTCTCTTTCATGTTTCCAGCTTTTATTTTTAAATGTTTTTATATCGTTGTAAAAGCTAAAACAATATAATCATGTCATGCAATGATGTTCATCTATCAAATTTTCTCTTTCAGAAAATTGCTTGTTGTAACAGCTGGAGATGTGGTAAGTATGCAAAGTATTTACATGTCAACAAATTCTTTGTACCTGTTTTAGCATACCTGTCGTTAGACATTGGCAAAATATCTTTAGGGCAACCCTCTCTTTAGAAGCGAAAGACATAAATAATTACATATAAAAAATGGCGGGGGGGGGGGAGTAATTCCTGTTGCCAAATAAAAGCCATTGCTAATAAATTACACCCTGGCAATCAAACAAAAGATTAAAGTACATCTTACATGTTAGAGAAAACTCTGAACTGTTTCCTGCCAGGAAGAATGCAAAGCACTGTTGTTAGTTGGGGAATGTGCTGTATTTCCTGGAATACATCCACCATGGTCTAAATTTCTACTTTCCATGAAATCTAGAGAAACTGAATACAAATGTACATTTATTTGTGTAGGTAATTCTGCTTTCTGCAGGAACAAATCCAGTATCTGTATTCAACTTTTACTCAGACTTCCTACATATTTCAGTAGGAGGTTCTTCCCTGAGTAATGTCTGACTAGGAATTTTGTGCTTGACTCTATGGGCTGAAAAAATGTGCCACTTATGTCAAAATTGAAAACATCAGGAATATAAATAAATTAATTATTGACTTGCTCAGGAATTATTCCCAAGGGTTTACTAATTATAAGTAGCCATACTTTTAATCTACTCTAAGCACAAAAGTACACAGATCTTAACATTTAGTTTAATATTAAGTTTAAGAAATCTTGGGTTTATTTTGCAAAATTCATTAGGCCAAAAATAATTATCTGATTTTTAAAAGAAAATTTAGAATTTAAAATATATGTGGATATTCAAGACTGATTTTCTCAACAGGAAAGACTATATTCTAGTTTAAGGTTAATCCATGCCAGTTATTTGCATGTAAAACCCTACAGGCAGAAAATAAAGAAACACATAGTAAATTTGAGATAGTAAAGTGTTTTGTTATAATCCAGGAAAAAAATCCAACAAACTCATAAAAATATTCAGAAAAGCATCTCAGTTAGGTTGGTGGTTGTACAATAAAAGTAGAAGATATCCACGATTTACATCAATTTGACAAGCTGAAACTGTGTGATAGCCATGTGAAAGAGGAACTGGTTGTGATGAGCCCACATGGTTGGTATCCCCTATGTTCATGGGAGGCATTATTATAACTGCTTCTAATTTAAATGCCCAAAGAATGGAAATTGAATACGGTTGGATGTATGTACATGGAATTCCATGTACTCAGCACTGTGGGTGGCTTTGTAAGCTCACGCTTCTGCTTCTGACGTGGATGAAATAATTCCATTGGTTTAACACCGTATATGTCAATGAACAAAATGTTTTATACAGTTCTACATATTAATTTTACCCAAATTGAGTAATGAACTGATAATGATACAATCATTGTAGGTAAGCATTCAGAAACAACATCACTTCTTAGTTTTCTCAGTTACAGTCAAGAATAGAGCCAGGCTAATATATATTTATAAATAAACTTACATGAGGTAAACAGAATCAGTCTAATGTAAATTGCAAACCACTCAGAACGATTAACTTCAGCAAGTAGAGTTTTCTTTGACATCGGCTCATCACTGCTTTAATCTCTACCTCATTTTGGTATCATAAGAAAATGAGATTTAAGCAACAAAATAAATACAAATCCAGGAAAATGTATTATTTTGTAATTGCTCATTAGATCTAAAGAAGAAATACCAGTTTGCTTCTCTAGATATATCACCACAAATTAAGACTTGAGATTCTCAACTGCAGAAAAATACTTAAGATATATATATAAAAATCAATTGCCTTTTCTGGAAAAAATACCTGTATTGCCCTTCTAAATATCTGAACTTTAAGTTCTTAGAGATGTGCTAAAAAACCCAAACAAACGAACAAACATACAAACAAAAAAAGCAAAAAGGAAAAAAAGGACAAGGATGTAGTCTTTTCTTGTTAGAATGAATGTTTTAGGTTTTCCATGTGGTAGAGTTTTAAAGTCATTTTTATAATTCGGGATTATTTTTATAAGAATTGAAATTTATTTAGGAAATCCACATTGGCCTTTAAATTTCTTCTATGTTTGTCAGAAGGCACACATAACTATATTATGAAAAGTTTGTACAACTGTTCACTGTTATTGTAAATATGACTACTTAACACTTTCATTATACTAGAACCTAAAGATAAGACCACATCCTACTGCAACAGGTAAACATGATAAATGACAATTTAGACTGAAAAATCGTATTTTTCTGTCTTTTCTAAGGCTGGACAGCTAATTTTGATTTAGATATTTATTAGCTTAAGACATTGAGCATATTTTCTGTTGTAGTCACTTTCAGCATACTATATAAGCCAATATTGCTTAAAACTACTGCCATTTTCTTCAGTAACTATTGAATAGTTTGGAACTTGGTTTTCATTGAAAGTCAGGGGAGCTTGGTGGTCCCGGGCTATGTTTTCTATCTATGTTAACTTAGGTCTTGATTTTGCCCTCACCCACCCTGCACGTTGCGGTGCCACAGGTTGCTTTGGACTCCGGTTCTAGTCTGGCTTTTGCTGACAAATCAGCTGAATCCTAGTCCAGGGAAGCTCTGGCACACAAGGAGTCTGATAAAGATGTATTACACTAGATCATGAGATATCTCTTTTCATAGATGGACCATCTGCTGTTTCCCCAACTTGTGCCATTTCCTTACAAGGAAGATGTCCTCTGGTTTCATAGTTTCTTGAGAAAATGGTTCTTGATATCTCAAAAGCCTAAAGAAACCTACAAACTGAAATGTAAAGAACACAAAGACTGAATGAAGTTGAAGGCTCACAGAGGCTTTATGATTTTTTTCAGTAGTTTCATCCTGAGTTAAAAGGATTATCAGTGCTATGGGAACTGCATGATTCAGAGTAGGATTTTTTTACCAGTACAGTGAGATGATCACTGGGTAATAATGCAATAGAACATCCTTTCCATTCAAAAATTTTCTTGAGGTCTGTAAAGAGGGAGGGAGCACAATACGCACATGACAACCTTGGATTGTTTTATTTAAGTTTGAGGCTTCTGTCTCCCGCAATTTAAACAGATAACTGTGTTACTCTGCCCCTAAGTCTCTGCATGCTTAATGAATGGTTGTGCAATATCATTCACAGATTTATTTATTTTTTTAAAACTTATGACTGGCTTTAGCAACCTGTCTTGCTGCAGTTGCGAGACTACATGCCTTCACTGTGGTCTCTTTCCTGCTTTGATTATGTGTAGTACTGCTGATCATTACAATCCACCCCAGGAAAAATTCTTTGGATTTACTTGTATTTAAAATTATAATTCTGCACATCTTTTTACAATTTTTAAGATTTTAAAATATCTTTACATAAATCCATGATATATTTTAAATGGTGGTAGTGATGATATTTTGAAATATATCAGATCAAAGAAAGCACTGCCAAAAAGCTGTGTTACTTCATGGAGTGTTTCATTAAACAAGTCTGTGGAAGCAGATACCCCTAACTTACCAAAATAAGATGTAATCATTCTCTAATCTACTAAAAATGCCTCCGGCATTAACCTTCCTATATTCCTGGGTGCCAGTTCAGGGCCACAGGTAGTAGTCACTGTACCGCATACTGTAGCTAAATGTAAAAGATTCTTTTATATTTCTGAGGAATGATTCTTTCTAAATTGTTCATACCAAGAACCATTTACTAATGACTGATCAGTGCCAGCAAAAAAATGACAAAAATTATTTCAAATTATCTTAAAGGCAGAAGAGCATACTGAAAGTATCCAAGTAAAAACTTCCATCTATATCCTTTATCTCCTGCTTGAGGCAATCAGCAGGTCTTAAAAGTGAGAGCCATAGGGCACTACTTGTAAGTATATTATGTTTTCACTACAAGATCCTTCCAGGTAAAGGACTTTTTTTTTTCAGGGAAAGGTTTAAAAGTTAACAAGAAAACAGTATCACAGCAGGACCACTAGTAGCCACAATAGTTAAACTTGCTTACATTTTGCTATTCTAATCCTGTGTTTTCATTCTTATAGCAACTGAACCTTTGAATCCTCTCTGGATTATATTGTTCAAATGATGCCTTGCCTAAGTGTAGTCATTCACATATATAGAAGTATACAAAAAAAAATTCAAGCTATGTATTAATTTATGTGATTCAGTTTTTAAACTGTTCTAACAGCTATAAGACTGGAACAAAAAATAAGTAACCTTTGTAAAAGGAAGCGTCTTTATAGTTTTCATCTATAATATCATAACAGTACAACTGTTATTTCTTTAGCACCCTAGAGCTGGCCAAAGAACTACTTCGTGTTTCACACGATTATTTAGCAGGTTTGATTGCTGAATTTAAATTAATAAAAACAAACAGCAAATGAGAAACTCTTAGGGAACTTGACGGATTTGCTACAGTTTACAAGAACAGTCAACTTTAGTCATTTCCTCAGACATTATAGTGTCCACACATTTCCATTAAAAAACCAGTCATATAATTAATACTTTAATGTCATGGCAGTATTTTATTGTATTAAGGTATTCATAGACATAAGAATAGTAGAAAAAGATTTTTTTGTATAGTCTTCAGGCACTGCTCCAAACAAGGGGAAAAGTAGTAACTGATGACTCATACAAACAGTGTTTCCCTGATTCTGCAGAAGCTCCATCCCTTGCTGCAGACTTGTTTCAAGGGCAGATTTCATGTTGGGGCTGCCTGACCTGAACAAAGCAGCCAGTGGCTCTGAGACAGGGACCTGCTCATCCCTGCCTTCACCTCCTGTGCCAAGCAGGGACAAGAAGTGTGACATAGACACTCTGTGGGGAGATCTCAGGTTTTGTTAGGTGGTACAGAACGGTATAAATAAAAACATTCCTGTACGGCCTTTACTTAAAGCACAGGGGTACACCAGACATACCTGATACACACACAAGCCAAATACTTGCAGAAGATTAGAAAATTTTCTAATGTTAAGTACACTTCATAACAGTTAGATTTACAGAATTGTAACATTTGGCTCTCTAACCCCCACCTGTGATAACTAGACATCAGACAACATTGACCCTTGAGATTTATGTTTTCACTTCCTCTTGCTTCAGAAGAATTGGATCTGTGAGAGAAGTTACCTGTGCCACAAGCTATTTTTATTGTTTATTTTAAAGCTGCTCTCTTGGTGAGGGAAATACCTGTGCATTCAGTGGTTCTTTTAGCAAAGCACTGCAAGTGGCAATATTTTTTCTTTTGTTTAAACTGGCTAGGTGCAGAGATTCAAGTCTGGAACTGCCTTTGGGATATGACAAGTTCTGGAGAGGGGATTTAAAACTCAGCTTGAATGATACATAACTTCAGTCTGAATGTGAGTTGTATGAGGCACATAAAATTATTTGAAGCAAAATAGTAATGTTAAAGTTTCAATATTCATACTTGAAAGGACCTTATAATAGTGTAGTTTAGACAAATGCTTTTACAAAAATGCTGACACAAAGCCAAGAATGAGTGCTGCCAGAAATAGAAAATTTTTTAGTATTTCAGGTTTTATAAATTCTTCTTCATGTGCCATATCAGTCCTAGAATAACCAGATAACCCCTACTTGTGGCCATATGTCACTCTGCCAATCTCTCATCTTTGTCTTTAGAATGACATCCTGCTTGGCAGGCCAGGTGATCTCTATTGCAGATGTGGTGGCATAATAATATAGGAAAACTACTTCTTCCGAAGCTGGAAACCTAGCTGTTCCACAGATATGGGCATACAGAATGAAGACACACTTTAAGTATGTACTACAAAAGTAACTATATCTTCCTTCTAGAAACATCCCAATCCAAAATGGAAAACATCCACTAAATAGTCCCTCTTACCAGGAAAGCTGAGAAGGATTGATCTCCACAGATAGTTTAAGGTTTGCAGTCTTTAAACTATAAAGGGACGCACATTTTACTACCTCTAGGGGAAAAAAGGCTTGTATTTAAACAGAATAACAATTATGTTTGCAATTAAATGCCTATCTTTTACCTTTATTTGTTTCTTTCCCTATTATTTCATTGAACCACATTATAGTAACTGCATAAGTAATTCCAGTCAATCCAAGTAACACAGCAGGATGTCGTCATACTTGGACCACATTTCTGAGGGTCTGTTATTGTCATTACTAATGTTGCCACTCTGCAAAAAGCCCAACAGTGCATTAATCTCTCTGCTGCTTCTTCCTGATGTGCTCATGGAAATGTAGCTGTCTCCTGTGATGACAGTGAGCCTTGTTCTTCCCAGTGTTACTGCCTTCCAGCTGACAATGAGCATGCTGGTTTGTTTTCCTTGGTTATTTTAACTGCTTCTCTCCCCAGGATCACTTTCATCTTGTTTTTGTCCATGTCTGAATACCCTTTAGTTTCCTATTCCTCTTTTTTGACTAATGCTAACTATTACACCCTAGTAAGTTTAATATTCAGATTTCATTGATAAACTGTTTATTCTGCCTTGCAGCTGTCTGTAAAGGCATGAGAAAGTTCAATAAAGTTATTTCTGCAGAGCACTGCTGGTATTTTTCTGTTTCTTGCATATCTTCCTTTTTTTTGGTATTTCTGCAGAAAGTGGTCTTTTCCCACATGATTGTGAATTTGATCAACTTTTTTGCAGGTAACATATGGAGTAGTCTCATTTTGTTTATTCTAATATGCGATACAAGCATCAGATATTTGCTTAAATCATCAATCTACTGATTCAGCTTTAACAGACTAATAATGATGACTGTCAGTTCCTCAATTTTAAAACTATAGCTTTCCCTTGATTTTTTGCTTGTTTATAAGAATACTCAAGGGGAAACAAGGTTGTCCCACATAAGTTGACAAGCATCTGGAAATTACATTCTTCTGTCAATCTCAGCTACTGTATGGGAAGACAAATGGTTCTTAAGAGTGGAAACTCAACAAACTTAGGAATATTTATCTGGAAATCGGTATTTTGAAAACAAACTACATTCTTAGAGAATTGTTGCAATTATCTAAAGGAAATCAGACAATAGCATTTAGGTTTATTAAGAATTTCTATTTATGTTTCAGCATAGTACCATTTAAAACATATTACAACAATTAGTTAAAAGATGACAATTGAATAAATTGCTGCCACGAGGCCTGCCTACAAAGAAAAAGTTCAAGCTTCTAGCTCAATTGATAGAAAAGCAAGAGAAAAACAATTATGTCCATGTGCCACCAGTGCTCCTAAAAATCTGATCTGATTCTACCATTTTCCATTGAAAATACTCTCTTCTCAAGGGAAGTGGGATAAAATGTAAAACGATGCCACTTGCTGCTTTGACTTTTACTGACAATTGAGTTTCCATATTCAATAAATGTCAGAAATAGTTTTCAACAGTTAATGTTTGCAAACATTATGCTTTATTTATTTGTTTTTCTCTCTGTTATTTGTCTGTTTTTTTTATCTTCTTGGAACATATTTTAAAACTACCTGGATGACATTTTAAGTTACTGTAATTTCTCTCTGCGGTTATTAGTAATTCATCATTACTAGTACCGCTTTTTGTTATGGAAGTTTGCCTATTTTAAGTAAATAAAAATAACATCAATATTCATGCAGCCCAATTCCAAAAGCCAATACCACTTTTAGGTTCCAATCCTGTAAAAATTTATGCAGGTCTACAGAAACACTTGTTAAACAGAAATGAATAGGATAAAGCACTATGCTCAAAAGCTCTATGCACTTTGAATCAAAATGCTGCGTGCTTCTTTAAAAAACTTAATCTTTGAAAAATTGGGCTTTTCATCAGAATGAAGTTCATACTGTACAAGTCATTTTACTTCAGTCAGCACTGCCCCTGTTAACTGCACATTTTCATGGCCATAGGAAAAATAAATACACTTAGTAGCTATACATGGAGGCGTTTTCTTCAATATCATCAGTCGCTTAACGTAAAAAGGCATTTATGGTGATTCACATTCTGAAAGGTAAATGGAATTAAAGATCAACTGAAAAATCGCAGCAAATTCTGTTTTGGGTTTTTTTTTTTCATTAGGCTGTAATGCTTCTAATAATAAAATGAAAAGAAAGCATTTATTAAGTTCAAAATACTTCCACAGAAGAGGATGAACTAGAAGGCTCAATTATTATTTTGGTTTTTGAATATCCAGCATATCACCAATGTTGCCAGAATTAAGAAAAGCTATGCTAATGATGATTTTGCTGAATACAGACTGTTGAAAAAAGCTTTACACTTAAAAATGTAACTAAAAGACAAATTTCCTGAGAAAACAGCAGTTTTAATTACTGAGTTTATGATACCAATTCTCCTTCAATGAATACTATGCATAGCTCCAATGGAGCTGAACTGCTCTAAAATATGACTAGGAAATCAGAATTCACAAAGGGGTGCTTAGTAAGGACTAAATAAAAGCTCAGCAGAAAACAGCAAGAACATCATGATTTGGCCAATATTTGCTCCTCCTATACTTTTAGTGGGCAAAAGTCTGTTCAATAGTTACAGATGAAGTTGCAGCAAATTTTATAAATAATGACCATAAAACCTGCATAGTTCTTGTCCTGATGCATGCAGATAACTCTTCTTAGTGTCAAGGGGTGCTGACGATGTGTTGGATGAAAAGAATCCTGTTGTTAATGATTCTTGCAATTAACAATACAGACAAATGCTTACTAGTTACTACGGAATTGCATTGGTACCACAGTGATTTCATACACTTCATAGTACAAAGATTTATTAAAAAAAAGAAAAACTTGCAATATTCAAGCTATGCATCCAGAGATTTTAAAGTTTAAAATAGTCTAATACACTTTAAGCAATATACTACAGGTTTGGGGGTTTTTCCCTATAAAAATTGTCTACAATATTGCCACTTTTCCCTCATACTGCATGGAGTTTTGGTTGCTTAAAAGAAAGTCTCCCTGTCCTTCATATTAGGATTAATAAGATTCAACTGTAGCAGGGATACCTTTGGGAATTGGTTATTTATTCAACAGAAAAGTGCTTTTTTTGAGAAAAGAGCTGTTGGAATCTAGGAGAATAAATAATTCAAGACAGCTCTCTTCCTTTTTGTTTCAATACTCAGGTGTATATGTCTCATCCATAAGAAATTCCACATGCTTCTTCAACCAACTTCACATTCACATTGCTGTATTTAACCCTTTCATCTTTATTCTGTGAGGCAAACAAGGGAGATTCTGCAGTCAAATAGAATAAGCATTTCTAAGGCTGCTACCTTATTTGAGAAGGCAGAAAGAAGGAATGTTCACCGAAGAGATAAAGTTGAAAGCCTAAGAATACTGCAAGAAGCTAACACAAACCAAAAGGTTTGTGTTGATGTTACTAGAAAGCACAATTTTAATACTTATTTTATGCATTTTATGCAAATATCTAAAAGGTAATTTCTTGTAGCACAGTTTGAAAAACTTACAGCACCTCTTTTTTCTCTACTAAATTATGCAGGAAGAGAAGGAAAGCTTTTCAGTATTTTTTAACCTAACAAATCAGACTTATTCAACTGCAGGGATCCTGCAACGAGTAAAAATCAATGCCCAAGAACTTAATCTTTGCTCTTGAGGTTAGGGTACATACCATGAGGAATAGATAATAATAAGTATTAAGGAAAACCCCTTGGAATATTTCAATTGTAATGTATCTGTACACTGCAACACCTCCCTGAGAAGCACAGTGTCACATAAAATTATAAAGAGCCCAGAGATAACACAAAAGACCATCTGTAAGCTTTGAACAGATGCAGTCTTTGAATACTTGAGCTTATCTTGGTCTTAACATTTTTAAAGCTCAAAACAAGTGCAGCTTCAGAAACAATACTGGAGTAGGAACAAACTCAAGACTGGGATATTCAAATTCCTCTGAAGTTGGTATTGTGCTCACTGTTATTTAAAAGCATGTATTTGCACCATAACCTTGTGTTTTAAGGGAAAATGGTTTTGTATACATAATTAAAAACCTGCTAATATTTTTTTGCAAATGAAATGCCCTACAAATGTAAAACCTGACTGAGATAGAACAGAACAGAATAGAATAGAATAGAATAGAATAGAATAGAATAGAATAGAATAGAATAGAATATTTCAGCTGGAAGGCACCTACAACGATCATCTAGTCTAACTGCCTGACCACTTCAGGGCTGACCAAAACCTAAAGCATGTTGTTAAGGACATTGTCCAAATGCCTCTTAAACACTGACAGGCTTAGGGCATCGACCTCCTCTCTAGGAAGCCTGTTCCAGTGCTTGACCAGTCTCTTGGTAAAGAAATGTTTCCTAATGTGCAGTCTGGACCTCCCCTGGCGCAGCTTTGAACCATTCCCACGCATCCTATCACTGGATACCAGGGAGAAGAGATCAGCACCTCCCTCTCCACTGGCTCTCTTCAGGAAGCTGTAGCGAGCAAAGAATTCGCCCATCAGCCTCCTTCTCTCCAAACTAGAAAAGCCCAAAGTCCTTAGTCACTCCTCATAGGACATTCCTTCCAGCCTTTCACCAGCTTTGTTGCCCTCCTCTGGACACATTCAAGGACCTTCACAACCTTCTTAAATTTTGGGGCCCAGAACTGCACACAGTATTCAAGGTGAGGCCGCACCAACGCTAAATACTGTGGGATAATCCCCTCTTTTGACTGGCTGGTTATACTGTGTTTGATGCACCCCAGGGTGTGGTTTGACCTCTGGCCCATGAATTGAACCCTGAGGAACACCGCTGGTGACCTGTTGCCAGATGGATGTAGCCACATTGACTGCAGCCCTTTGAGCTCTGCCCTTCAGCCAGTTCTTCACCCAGCACACCGTGAAACCCCTCATCCCACAGCTGGACAACTTGTCCAGAAGGATGTTGTGAGGGACAGCATCAAAAGCCTTACTGAAAATCCAGAAAAACTACATCCACAGCTTTCCCTTAATCCACTAGGCGGGTGACCCTGTCATAGAAGGATAACAAACTAGTGAAACAGGACTTTCCCTTTGTGAACCCATGTCGACTGTGCCTGGTGATAGCATTATTCTTTGCATGCCTTTCAACAGTACCCAGTATAATCTTCTCCATATTTTTTCCAGGAGCTGTGGTTAGAGTGTCACGTCTGTAGTTCCCTGGGTCTTCCCTCATGCCCTTTTGGTAGATTGGAATGACATTGACTAGCAGATGGATTTTACTTCATTAAGGTAGTAGGGAATGGTGGAAAGTTCCCTGTGGGATGGGGTTTGTTTTAGAGGAAAGGGAAGGGGAGGGGGAAGGAAAAGGGGGGAATCAAGAAAGACAGAAAGAGAGAGAGAAAGAGAAAGAGAAAGAGAGGCAGAAAGAAGATAAAATCCTATAAAACCATATCAACCATGTACTATAGAGCTAAAACTTCACATATCCAGAACTAGCTTTAAAGATGGTTATACACTCTCTGTCCCAAAGGTATCATACACCTAAATGGAGCTGGAGTTTCACTGAATAGGGCTAATGAAAAGCATGGATTTAATGATCCTGTACTTACACCTGGATAAACAAAGGGTATCAGTCTAGAGTTCTGTCAGCTCAGTGTACTTTGTGAGCAATAAAATTATAGCCAAGCTATTAATAAAAACTGATTTCTTCAGTTCAATAATCACTTGCTATGAAGAGTAAAGGCCTAAATGGAAAGTAAAATGCATTTCTTGGCTTCTCACATGCCCATAAATCCCCCAAACCATAAGTCTATGAAAGGTAAAAGCCAAGATTAAAAGTAACTTTGTAAAAAGCAGATAACAGACTTACATGTGAACAAAGTTTCTACCCATTTACAGGCTCCTTATCTAAGAATACTGAAGGGAAAAAAAAATAAAAATAGAAATTCATCCACAACAAGACCCACACATTTGCACAGACATAAGAGCAAAGTAAACTTTTCTAAATAAGCAAAAGTTTGTTCACATGGGATGAGATATGAAAAATGTCAGGTTAACTTGTAAAGCTGTGTGCTGGAAAAAAAAAAAAAAATTAAAAGGAGGGAATAATTATAGGTTTTACAGTGTACCTGAAGTTTCTGAAAGAAATGAACCAACCTCATTCTCTTCCAAATACATCCCATTTTCTTAACTGCAGGCACAAATGTAAGGTGCTGTTTGCTTGGTGAGGCTTCCATTTATCTCTAGATGGTCAAATATTCACCCACAGTTTATCTGTTCCTATTCAGAAAAAGGGTCCTGATACCCTTCATCTGGTATTCCTCTTTCCCTTGTGAACTACAAATTCACTTAGAAAAGGCCTGCTTGGGAACCGAGAGGCCTAATGTATACACAACAGAATACAGATAGAATGATATAGTCACTTTAGTCAATCTTTTAGATTTTTTTTAATTTTAGATCACCTACAAATAATAAGCAGTGTCCATGTTCAGCACAGACAATGTGGAAGTATCAATTCCTTGGCATTGACTAGTTTGACCTTCAATAGGAAAAAAAAAAAATCTAGATACTCAGTTCACTTTGTCCATCTTACAAAGATGGAGACTGGATTCTTCAGTCCTGTTCTCTTTTACGTTTTATTTTTCTCTGACGAAGTCTTACTAGATTCTTGCCTGCACACTGAAAGGTTCTCACAAGAAAGACCTTGGAAGACAAGTACATCAAGGAAGATACCGAGGAAGGATCAAAACGATGAATATTTCTTAGAAGTATTAAAAATCTGGATTTAGAGACCAGAGATTTCATTTTTTAAAACAGATGGGAGAATTCCCAAGCAAGGTCAATTAGACCGCAGGACTGTAAAGTCAGCTTATAGCAAGAGCAGCCTATTTATTACTAAATTTTACCGTGAGATGTATTTCAACTTTTTAGAAGGGCTTGACATTTGTCATTACATATAGACAATTTTTCAGATTTATTTTATTTTAAAATGTGGTAAAATAGAATTCGTACCTGCCTAAACATGGTAAGGCATCTAATTCACTGCTTTTAATTTAGTGTATCTTTTAAATTCTTTTGCACAGTAAAATAATAACAAGTGGTGACAAAAAGAACAGGATGAACAAATATGAACATAAAACTGAGACCCCAACTTTGATTCAGCCGAAGTATGGTTCTATTACATCTAGCATTTCAGTATTTAAAAATCAGAATAAAATTAGGTATTTCAAAATTTTCCATGAACAGGAGGTGAACCTTACTTCTAGATACTATTACAAATAGAAAGCAGATCCATTTTCAGACACACAAATTTGAGCATTAAAGTCTTTGCATGCAATTTAGGTGTGGTAACTTTCATTGGCCTATAAAGACATAATCAATAGAGTCAGTGGATTTCAGAGAGCACATGTAAGTTTGGTCAGCTGAATAACTCCAGAAGCTTATGACCATTTTAACTAGGAGCTTGACTGAGTTGTCTAACTATCTACTGATGTCTGAAACATGTATATATGACATCCCCAAGAGGCTGATATGGATGACAGAGGTTTATTTTAATACTTCAGTGTTGCTGGGTTTTTTAAAGATTTTTCACAAATTTGGGGAGAAATAAAAACGTAATTTCTAAGAATGGGTTTTTTTTTTAAAGTGTATGGATTTTTTTAACTTATATTTCATGAAACAAAAAAAATTATTATAGATTTTCTGAGTGTCGCAACTGGTATTATTAATAAATGTGTATTGTTGAAGTTATCTGTAGTCAAGATAATATCAAAACCTTTTTATGTATTAATATGGGAAATTAATTACAGATAATCTTAATACTTAGATATTAGGGAAAAACACAAACAATAGATGGAATTTAAATGAAAAGGCTTTGCCTTCATCAGATATGTTCTTAGAATACAAATATAGGTTTAAGCAGACTAATAACATTTCTGTAATCTATAAATAAAGTCAATGTATAACTGTGAGTGTTTTTTTTTTCCTTTCAAGTGAGTTCAGTGTTTGGATGATGTACACTGGATAGAAATAGTGAAAAAAGATAATGTAACGACCCATTGAAATATTGTATCCTGTGCAAAAAGCAAATGCATACACAAATAGTCCAACCCTTCTTAATGAGAAGAGTAAGTAATTACATAATGCTTAAAAATATTGTCAGTGTGTGCTATGCACCTAATAATTTGTATCTTTCATCCTGGTTCCATGATTTTAGATGTGAGTTTGTTTTTCATGAATACTGAGCACTTACAATTTCTATTATATTTTTACTAGACTTATGGGTGATTATTATTTGAGACTCGTGCTTCTATTAAAAGCCAGGAAAAAAAATGGTGAGATACCTAAATTTATCCAGCCATGTTTGGAAAATTGACTCAGGATAAAGTATGCCTGAGAGAGATACATTAATTTCCTTTTTTTACTATTACTATTATTTTAACTTTATAATGATGACATTTTTGGGGAAGAAACAAGTAAATGAGGGAAATTCTGGTACACTTTTTAATACTTGAAAGATTTATGATAACGTTAGGTTGACTGCATTTTCATAGATTCCAACTTATTTTATTAGTTAACCAAAATTTGCAGATACTTCTTTAATTTGAAAGAGAATATTTACATGGCAGTCTATGCTATGTTGATTTGATTCTTGAGTTTCTATTTTTGGAAAATTAGGTGTTAAAGATACAACTCTAGGACATTTTGAGTTAGACTAAAAGTATTGAATTCTGTTACATGTATCCTGGCCACTGAGTTCTTATTAATACTTATTAATTATTACTATTCTCTAATCCCTAACTACCTTGGCAGCCCAGCTATACTAACTACAAGACCTCACCAGGAATTGTCACCTTCCCTATAGTCAGAATTACTACATTGCAGTCCTGACTGATCAAAATTGGGCTGTTAATTCTTGTCAACAAAACACATTTAACATTGAAAAAAAAAAGTAGAAGGGAGTTCCTGAAAAGATGTTACATAAATGTGTCATCAAGCTTCCATTATACCAACAAAACTGTGCCCTACTAATTCAGACAGAGAAAAGCAAAAGGTCAGAAAGATTTAAAAGTCATAAAAATGTATTAATTGCCAGAGCATTGGGCCATCTGTCGTGAAGCAAGAGTCTTTGTCCTCAGCAGTGGACTCAGCTATATCAATAATGTAACTGCTGTTCAATAGCTATGTGTTAGTTTAGCTCCTCCTGGAGCAGACATTTAATTGAAACTCAGACTGGCAGAGTACATGGCTCCCTGTTGTTAATTGGTCTTTAGAGACTGTTAAGAAGTATGCCAATTATCTCCAGCCCCAGTCCCAAAACAAACAAAAAAAAATTTTAAAAGAGAGAAAATAATAAGGTCACCTTGTCTTTTTATTAATAAGCACACATTAAAAAGTGTCAGTTTTTCAAAACAATGTAAGTCTATGTGGCATTATCTTTGGACACAGACATGAACAGAAGTATGGCACAGCAGTTGTTCATGTACTACTAAGGCAGGTGGCCTAGAGATTGTCTGATAAAAAAAAAAAGAGTAATTTTTTTTTTCCCTCTTCAGTGAAAAATATTTTTTCTAGGACAAAGTTA
>VYZV01041134.1:4362-32380 GCA_013401275.1 Pandion haliaetus | reverse complement strand
CTTTCCTCATCTTAGATGCCCCATTCCTGGAGAGGGGGCTGTCACGATCATTGCATATGTTCACCTGAGGATCACCTTGAAGAATCAAAGGTCTCTGTTTTCCAGCAATTATTTCATATTGCAGCAATTGCAAATCCCTGTTTAAATGTGAACCATGAATGAACAAAAGAATTGTCATTTCTTGTCAGAGATAACCCATGTTCAGAGGAGGTGAATGTGAATGAACAAGAGAAACAAGGACAGAAAGGGAAACCAAAGCATAGATGGTAGAACTGATTTCTCGAAAGCCACTCACTAGATTTGGATTCAGTTTACAGCATTGCTAGTGAATCAAAAAACTCCAGTATAGTTTCTCATACTTGAAACTCTAAGGACACCATTCCTTTCCTGTTGGATTCTTAACTTTTTTCTAAGTGCCAGCAAAGACATACAGTACAGGTTACCCAAAACTAATCTTGTCAAGGTTGGTTGAAAAACTGCTGCTAACCTGAGATCTGTATAAGTACTATACACTTAATAAGAGTATTTCAGTGGTATTTTCCTAAAAATAAAGAAATCCCAATTCTCAGATGATGTAGGTCAGTGTAACTTCACTGATTTTAAAGGGTCAATACTGATTTATGTAATCCGAAAAATTTGGTTGATGTTGTTTGTGGTACTCCAAAGTGTAGATAGTACAGCTTTCATTTTCTAACTTAATCCCTTCTCTTTGAGTAGCTTGCAGCTTCTTGTTGAGATAGTTAAAAATACCATTTCTTTTTCACTGTTTTACCTTTGCATCTGCTTGTTCTAACTCAAAAGAGCAATAATTAAAGGACTACTCAGAAACCTGAAAATCACCTTTGCCTGAAAACACTTTGTGTCTTAAATATGAGTAACACATAGCAACACCTACTTTCCTTGCTGTGAAATCTTTTTCTCATCCTTATTTAAACAATCAGATTTTCCCCTGCTTAAACAAAATATTTTAAATCATCAGGACAGAAATACTTGAAGTAAATAAAGAAGTTCAAGACTATCAATTTAAATAGCTCTGTAGTTTAAAGTTATTCACCATCAAGATATTTACAACTGCCGAGTTCTACCTTAATATCAATTAAGTTATTCAGTTCGAAGTTTTGTTCTAATTCCTTCTGTCACTGGAAAATGGTTGATGACAATAAAAATCACCTCTTCTTATAGGCTTGATCTGAATAAAATGAGAAGTTGGTATCTGCATTACTCAGTACTGACACTGGCTAAGTTTTTAGAAATTAGAGCTTCCGCACAGGCAAGCTACTACAAATGTAAGGGTGCTGTAATTTCTTCTCAGCTTGTCTATATGGTAAGAAGTGTTTCTGTCTTTTTTAGAGGTTCAATTCATTCTTCCATTCAGTTAACTGTCTGAGGTTTCTTTTTGGTTTCATTGCGCTTTAGCAGAAATTGAAGTTTTGTTTCAGGCACTTCAAACACTTACCTACACTACTGAAAGACTTTTTTTAGTTTCAAAAAAGACTTTTTAAATTTAGTTCTTGAAGAAAGTTTATAAAACTTGAGGAGATTTTGAAAATACTTAAAAATCATCAGAGATTGACTAAGTTCAGTTAAAAAGTTGCTTTGGCAATACAAGATAACTTCTAAGCTCCTCAATTATTATTATTAAACACAGTAATATTTTCTTGGATTACCAATCAATTTCATGGATTTTTTTGATTACAAGTTGCCTTAAACAATCTTGATGATACATTATACATTGCACCATTTACTTAAAAGGAGTAATTGAAAACTACTACATCATGATACTAAGTCAGGGGAAAGGGTATGTTGTTTATCTAGACCTTAGTAATGCTTTCAACACTGCCCCCAGTTATCATCCTTATAGATAAAATGATGAAGTACAGACTAGGTAAATGGACAGCAGACTAAAAGGTGGCTGAACTGCCAGGCTCAAAGGATTGTGATCAGTGGCACAAAGAGTGATCAGCCTCCACTTGGAGGCTAGTCACTAGTAGAGTACCCCAAGGGTCAACACTGGGGCCAATATTGTTCAACATCTTCAATAATGACCTGAATGATGGAGCAGAGCATAACCTCGGCAAGTTTGCTGATGATACAAAACTGTGACGAGTGGCTGATATGCCAGAGGGTCATGCTGGAAAAAATGTGCCAACAGGAACCTCATGAAGACCAGTAACCAAAATTGCCAAGTCCTGCACCTGGGGAGGAATAATCCCATGCACCAGCACATGCTAGGGGCCAACTGGCTGTAAACAGCTTGGCAGAAAAAGACCTGGGGGCTCTGGTGGACAACTAGTTGACCATGAATCAGCAATGTGCTGTCGCAGCAAAGTGGGCTAACAACACACTGGGCTGCATACAAAAATAGTTACTAGCAGGTCAAGGGAGGTGATCCTCCCAGTCTGCTCAGCTGTGGTGAGATACATCTGGAGCGCTGTGACCACCCCAGTAAAAGATAAGCATGCGCTTACTGGAGAAAATCTAGCAAAGGGCCACAAAGAAAATTAAGGCACTGGAGCATCTGTCATATCAGGTGAGGCTGAGAGGGATGGCACTGTTCAGCCTGGAGAAGGCTCAGGAGATCAATGTGCATATATATCAGATGGGGAGGAGTCAAGAAGAAGGAGCTAGACTTCTCAGTGGTATCCAGTGGCAGAACAATTGGCAATGGACACAAATTGAAATACAGGAGAATTGAAATATCTTGGATATATTAAAACCCTGACTGGACACAGTACCTGGCAACTTGCTTTAGCTGTCCCTGCTCTGAGTACTGGGGTCAGACTAGATGATTTCCAGAGGTCCCTTTCAACCTCATCCAATCTATAAATAGACATAATTAAATTTATTATATTATCAACTTTTAATTTCATAAAAATTTTGCCATACTAAGCATCTAAACTATTGCTAGCAGCTATTATCCTGAAAGGAAACAATATCTTGTTAGAACAATCAGCAACTTCTCCAAATTATTTTGTCACTCGTTAATTCTTTTTATAAAATGCAAAGACTTCAAAGTATATAGTCATTCATTTTTGTAAAGGACTGGTAAAAAAAAGAAGCAAAACTAAAGTGCAATTACCAAAAAGAGATTACCACACATCTATTCTGGTTTTGAGTTAAGCATATTTTTAAAAATCCACAGCACACACTTGGGTTTTTTTTTTTCTAAAAATATATGCTGAAAACTTTGTCTTGTCAAGACAAAAATTATCTCTATATAACAAAGCATTTTATTTTATAAGAAAATAACTTTTATTCTTTGAGGACATACTTCTGAAACAATGACTTATACCTTCTTTGACCGATGAGTTGTGTCTCACCAAGGAAGAAAATTCACACATTTAATAAATAAGAAACAAGACGCGTAAAAGTACGTAGGAATATGGGTTGCTAATGCTAGATCAGTATGCATGGAAAGCTCGCTCAGTCTCCATTGCTGGAGATATTCAACCTGTTTACCTTCACAGCTGGTTCTGCTTTGAGCAGGAAATTGGGTAAGATGAATTTCTGAGGTCACTCTCAGCCTAAATTTTTCTATGATTCTGAGATTAGATTAGAGCATTCCTGATCAGAACCTCACACACCAATTTCTGCACCAAGGCTATAATTTCTGCTTCAGCTGTGATATTATTAGGAAGAACATCTAGATTCAACTGAAGTGAGAAAGAAACCACCATCACTCTGAGCAAATTTTTGCAATTGAAAATTAACTTCACTTTAGTACTTTACACCTTAAGTCAAATTTGAATTTAAAAACTTGTATTCCAGCTACTAACACACAGTCTGACTTTTCTCAATAGAAACAAAGCAAAAACATATTTCAAATACCTCTTCCCTATATTTAGATAGTCACAGAAAATTGTACACGACATTTTCTTCGAAAAAAAGACTAAATAAATGGGGGGGGGGAGTGTCCCATCGGACATGTTTCCCAGAATTTAAATCATTCCTGCAGCTCTTTACTGACTATATTTGTAAATTGCTTAGACATCTTCTAAAGAAATCCATCACAGAAATGCTGGGTATCATTCCTGTTATTATTATTATTATGGGAACAGATACAATTAGTAAAGCATATTGTCATGCATTCTTGTGATTTGGGTCTGAAATAAGAGTAGCATTTCAGAAACACTCTCAGGAGATTATTTTTTAACTATTTTTTTTTACAGGATATCTGAAAGGTTTTGTATTTTCACTGTGTTCACAGCTACAGTTCAAAAAAAGAGAGGGAAGTGAAATTGTCAGATATAAGACATTGAGAGAAAGCAAAAAAATGAAATGAACATAAAATAACTTTGGAGTAGTTCTAAGCACTTTTTTTTTGGTCAGGATTCTGATGAGCACTTTGGGTTTCCTGCAGTCAAATAGTTATTTTGTCAAGAAAGGCAGAAATTTTGAGAGAGGGAAAAAAGAAAATAAGGAGATATTAGGTAAATGACTAGATACCAGATTAACTATAAGAAAGCAAAGCGGAGGGTGGTTAACTATTACTATTCATTGCATTCCCCTTCTGCACGTATGCTGAAGACAGAAATCCAGAACAGGACAAGGCCAAGTTTACTAAATTAAAAAAAAATCAGGTTATTTGTTGGCTAAAACCCAAAATATCTCCAGATAAAGTTTGTAATACATATCACATAGCAAATAATTATCCGTATTTATGGATATTTCACACACATAAATCACAGTTTAAAAGACTGACTGAAAAACATATGCCAAATCTAGAACATTTAAAGATATGGATTTTTCAAAAAGCAAGTCCTTGAAAATCCAGCTTGGACTGACTTGATTTAAATACTTAAAAATCATTAATTCTGCCCACACATGTCCATTATTTGCCGATATGACAGGCAAATATCTATTAAAGAAACAGTTGCCATCTTCTTCAAGGTTATTTATGACACTCAATGTTTTGAGTTTTATAAATAAGAGAAGAATCCTACATAAAATTTGAGCTGGACAAAGGAGCTCAGGAATTCTTGAGTAGTATTCCTTGCTAATGAAGCTCATACATAGGAAATATAATCTTGGAGTATTTTCATTCTTGCACTAGACTTACATCACCATTTTCTATCCTATCTGCAACCAAAGTTGACAGCCATATATATCTGGGCGTATTAAATCATAGTACGTATGCCCTCAGTTGCAAAATTACAACCTTGAAGTTTGTTTTCTGGTTCCCTTTCTTATGAATCTGGAAAGTTGGAAGAAAGAGGAATTCCCTCTGGGTGGTACTCAAATGGACTGAATTTTGATGTCTTCTCATTCTGTGAATTACCTATCACAGCAGACAAATCCCATTCATTCACCATAATTAGTACTCCAAGGTGAGGTGACTACCTGTTTCATGTACTACAGCGTGAATTAGAGAGAGGAGGGGAAAGAAAATTCTCTCAGCAGAGCTCAACATGACAGACTGCACAAATCAATTTTAATTAATTCTGCCTCTTTAAATCTGTCTGCTCTTTTGGAAAGATTGCTATCTGTGCTAGGCACTATGGCAAGATAATTAACAAAAGCACTGCAGGGTGCTGATAGCACTAGCAGCCAATTTACTTGGCAACATCTTGGTTTCATGAGAGTGCCAGGTTAGAAGGTCCATTGTATTAGGAGTGGGATTGGTGTTCTATCTTCATGTAAAAAATACTCATCTTTTACAAGGAACACCTTGTGAGGTTTTACTTATATGGCTTCAAGCAAGAATTAATGAGAGAGAACTTCAGAAAAACAACTTCAGTGTTATGAGGCAGAAACTGTTTCAACGTAAGATTACTGACAATGAAAACCCAGTGTGTCAGTGCTATAAAGCTCATCCTGGGAAGCATAACCTTATGAATCGTTTTGTTCTGGTTTTGGTTTTGTTTTTTTTTTCCCATGCTACTTGGCACACATTTCAAGCCACCTACTGTAGGGAACTGACTTCTCAGAAACAGTATCTCTGTTACATTACATTGCTTCATTGCCTAGTAAGGCATTTGATGGAGTGGTACAATATACTACACCAATAATAAAATGTTGACATTACTAACAGTAAACTGATCTAACTTTGAGTATTTTTTAGGGCAAACATCTCAAACTGGTGCCTGTCCTTCAGAAATGGTAAAGCAATCAAAGGCAAAATAATGACCAAGTGCTTAAAAATATTATCTAAAACTGTCATTAAAAATTAGATTACCAGTCTGGTATATATATAAAGCCTATCTTCTTCAGTTGCATTTCATGACAATTGAGGGATAAACTGGCATATAGCTTCTGGAAGAATTAGGATAGCAGTTTTGTATGATTTAGATATGGGTTAAAATAAAAAATATGGATTGTATCATACAAAGCATTTATTTGGTACAAATTCAATCTGCTACTTAAATAATTTTGAAAAAAATATATTTTGTCAAAGTAGGTATCATCTGTCTTCTACAGCTGACATGAAAGGCCAACTTAAATAAAAATTGAATTCTGTATTTTGGTTAATTCAAGAGAAATGTGACTGCATGTTCATGGATAATCGTGGTCAAATCTCTACTGATAGTTCACTGTGTGCACAGTTAGTCGTTATACAAACATGGTGTTAGAACACAAACTCTTTGCAACAATGACGGCAATGTTATTTTTACTTAAATAACAATAAAATATTACATTTCATTTCAAGTGGCTTCATTCACATCTCTTGCACAATGCTACAAGTGCTTTGACATATAAGCAGTGCCATTTAGACTGAAACTGATAATATGCTTTACTTTGCTAAATCAGGATCTCTTTATGTACTGGATATAGGTGTCAAGGTTTTGGTACTGGGGAGGATGGCAGGGGTGGCTCCTGTGGGAAGAGGCTGGGGCTGCCCTGTGCTGGAAACAGCTGGTTCCACTTTGCTGGAGTAGATTTATCTACAGAGACTGCAGCCTGTGGAGAGAACCCACTCCGGAGCAGGGGAAAAGTGTGAGAAGAAAGCAGAAGCAGAGAGAGAAAACTGCTATGTACTGACAGTAACACTCCTCCCTCCCCCATCCCTCCCAGTGCTGCCTGGGGAGGGCTTGGGAGTGAAGGACTGAAGCTGGGCATGAGAAATGGGGAAGGAAAGGTGTTGGTTTAATGTTTGCCTTTTGTTTGTCACCACTTTATTTCAATTAGCAATAAATTAAATTAATTTCCCACAAATAGAGTCTGTTTTGCCTGTAACAGTAACTGGTAAGCAATCTCCCCATCTCAACCCATGAGCTTTCTCATTTTATTTTCTCCCTCAATCCTGCAAAGAAAGGGGAGTGAGTGAGCAGCTGGGTGGGGATTTGGTTGTTAGCCAAGACTAACCCACCTCACTTTTACAAGAACTGGATAAACTTCATATATATTTCCTTACATTTAGATTTACAGCTGCATCTGACAGAAAAGCCAGCTCTTCTGTTTTAATTTCATTTTTCTTACACACTGGTAGGACAATAACATTTTAATTTGATGAATCTTTTTTTTTTGCTTTTTTTTAACAAACTACTGCGTTGCTAGATCATTCAGCTCTTTCATTTAAATTGTTAACTCCAGTGGGTGAAAATATGAATTCAGAATCTTTTCAGTTCCGCAGGAAATTTTACAGTTCTGCTTACAGGGATGACACACAGAAAAATTTGGATACTCTGGCACAAGAAACTATTCCTATATCAGCAATTACCGCAGTGAACCATGTGTATGTCCATAAAAGAAGTAGCCAGCCAGAACTCTTCCTGTCATGAAACACTGCGTACAAAACCTAAACACTGGAAGAAAACAAAGTACAATATTTGACTCATGTTGTAGTCAAATGATCAGACTTACAGAACATTTTGTTTTCTTCTTTTGTCTAGGTTCCTTTACCTACAACACTGGCATATTTAGAATTAAAAGAAAAACAAAGCCAAAACACATACACCCAAACAATAAAATACAATTTAAAAAAAAAAAAAACCTAAGAAGATTCTTACCAGAAAATCTAATTGCATTCTTTTGCTATACAAGATTTCAGAGTAATTCTGAGGCCAAACAATGCAGCTTCTGTCTGTCCTACACATAACAAGCAAAATTCAAAAGCACCTAGGCTAAGATAAAATGTGTAAATTAGGATTAATACAATTAAGTAAAAACAAAGAAAATCTTTATTTACTTTGGAAAACATTAGGCATGTCTATTCTACCGAATTAAACAATTCCAAGGAGCATTCCCATTCATTTAATTATCTATCCTGCTGAATCATTATAATGGTTCCCATCCAAGTTTTGGGATAGGCTAAGCAACACTTTCTCAAGCAATTCCTTGAGGTGGAACAGAAGACATGGAACAGAACTTAACACAGACTAAGGACCATTACCAACAGCAGTTTGCCTGTGGCCGCTCTATTTTGGTGGCTAAGAAAACAGCATGGATGTGGGCTGCTCGATGCAGTGCAATAGAACACTACTGTGTTTTTTCATTTTACCAGCACATACTCCAATTACCATCTTCACATTTGCAATGAATGTGATTGCAGTCTTTTTCACTGTTGGAATTTCATGAAGTGCCCTCAAATTCAGAAGAACCATAACAGCCTTCAAAGACCACAGGGGCTCTTCATGACGGTGGCTTCTGTCAAACCAACCTGAACCACCCAGGTAGGACAAGATGTCCAAGAATAATAGAGATTGAAGGGACTCTTAACTGATATTGGAGATATTTGCAAAAATAGAACACAGCTATAAGTCTCTCATCATCACTGTAGAACACAATCAAAACAATAAACAGCACAGCGAAAAGAAACTCTCTAGGATATTATTTGGAGCTAAATTAGTTATATTTTATTTCAATATTTGAAATGTGCTGCTATTGTTTTGGGTTTGTATCATATTAACCTTGAATGAAGCGGTGATACTTGGGGCTGCACCATTCTTCATCTTCATTTGCAATTGTATGTATCAGTATTTTAGCTTTCTCTCCAGACCTATTGAAGTCTACAAGTTTCCTATTGATGTTCCTAAGTGCTACAGCAAGTACTAAAATTTCAAGTTACTCCTAACATCCGTCCATGAAGTTAATTGAAAATGGTCAATAGTGAAAGATTTTATGTAATTTTACAGCTCATCTACTCTGTACAAAACCCTTAAATATTTCAAGGATGTAAGTCTTTTCCTTGTGAGTGTAGATTATAATTGCTTAATCATGACAGAAAAATGTTCTAAAGATAATTCATGAGGTCTTGAAGACACTAGTGCTCTCTCCATCATTACAATTGGCATTCATTCTTCCGAATTTCAGGACTTTATTAATGGGAAAGAAACACCCTTATGCAAAGGAAAAGTCTGAAGCTTATGAGCACCACTTTAGCTTTGCCTAAATGGACGTGTTCCAGCTAGCTGTATTAATGACAAACTGCTCTTTCTCCAGCTGCAGTGGTATATGGTATTGGGGTTGCTTGGTATGAATCAGATTAGCTGCAGTTATGGTAATTTTACTGCTTCATGGAAACCAGCTGAAAAGAAAGTAGATATTATAGTTGACACAAAACTGAATATAATCCAACAGTGTTCTCTCATCACAAATAAACCAACTAGAACATTAAATTACATTATGAGGACTATGGCCAGCAGACCATTTATCCCACTCTACTCAGTGATAATGAAGCCACACCTGGAATACTGTGACCAGTTTTGGGCCCCACAGTTGAAAAAGGTGAAGGTTTACCAAGATAGTCTAGAGCTCGTGACCTCCATGAGAGGTTGAAGGAGCTGGTCTTGTTTAATCTGGAGAATTCAAGGTAAAGGGGCAATCTAAGAGCAAACCACAAGTACTTGAAGGGAAGTTACAAAGATGACTGAGCCTAACTCTTCCCAGGAGTAGCAGACAACCAAGTTAAAGGGGAAGTGGCTAAAATTAGCAGTCTAAGAGGTTCAGATTAGCTATTTGGAAATAAAAAACTAAAAAAAAAAAAAAGAAAATAGGAGGATACTGCAGCGCTAGAACAGGTCATTTAGGCAGGCAGCACAGTCTCCATCGCTGGCAACTTCCAAGACTTTGTTAGACAAAGCCACAGCTGATGTGATCTATGGGTGATAGTCCTGCTGAGAGCAGGAGTTTGGATGACATCCAGAGGTGCTTCTAACAACCATTTCTATTACAAACTCCAAAATGGTATGGAGTAAAACATGTTAGACCAGATGCTCAGTCACTGGATTTGGGGGTTTCTTTGATAGAGGATTGGTCCCTCCTGTCAATATAATAGAAAGCTAGTAAGGAAAATCACCATCTTGATCTTTTCTTTCTTTCATACCCATTCTTTGAACTTCTTTTAAGACTCTTGTAAATTATATAGTTAAACGTCTCTAGTAGCTCTTCCTAATCCCTATTCAGTTTATCATAGCACAGAGAAACTAACCTGAAACTTCAATTTAATATGTATACAGAAATAATGTTTAAAAGAATGTTTTTCCCCACACACAAAAAGCAGCTGTCTCATATACTACTGAGTACAACAACCAAAAGGAAGAGAAACAGTATTTTTCTTTGTAGTTCAGTTCCTTGAGAAAGAAGAGCTAGTGGCCAAACTTCAAAGAGAAATTGCCCTTCCTACCTGGCCGTAGCACTTCAGAGAGAGCTAATTTACCTCTCTGGTGACAGGCAGGCCTCTCAGCATCCAAGCTGTCTAAGGAATTAGGTAGCTGGTGGACTCTGGAATTAGGTGAGAATTTTCTTTGAAGTTTGGCTGCTCATCTCATTAGCATTTCAGACATGTTGAAATGATTTACTTTCCATGTAGAAAGATAAATGGAAGTTCCCAACTTAGCTCTTAAAGTTGTAGCTGCACTTTAAAGGGCTTTAAAATTCTTAGATGGCTTCTTGAAGTTTCTTGACGTAGATGATAGAGGCACTCAATTTTTGCATTTTTGCAATACCCGAATTGCCATCTACAAGTGACAACATCAATATCTGTCTAACAGAAGTGGACAGAAACTATTTGTAAAATTGGAGTATCTTAATCCTGGTAACACTGATTCTATAGAGATGAGGAAAAAAGCCAATGCTTATTTGAATTATATAGGGATTAAAACTTGCCCAGCATCGTTACTTTGTTTAAAGCAGCTGGCAGTTTGCACTTCATTATAGCTGTATGGAGACATCTACACAACTAAGGAAAAGGTCAGACATGCTAGAATTCTGCTGCATAACAATTTCCTAAGTGGAATATTTTTCCTAAATACATTATACCTTTTTACAATTGACTTTCACAGAATTTAAAGGGCACAGCTCATATGGTCTGCAAGGGCATGAAATAACCAGCGTATCTCTTCAACCCATGAGGGACCTGGCAACCCCCAAGAAAAACAGTTGTCTATATAGGATTCAGAACTGAGTTTTCATCTTTCTGTAACTACCATCTTCATTTAGGGCATTTTTATGAAGTGTGTCTCAAACAAGCCCTATAGGTTCTGGAAAGCTTAAGATATCTCTTAAAGGACATCTTTAAGAGAAGAGCTGCGGAGAATTAAGTGAAGCGTTCAGAAATTCAATGAACGAGTGACTAGCTTGGAAATCTCATCTTGCTGACTGAGACTTCCATCTCTCAAATTATCAGAACTGTAATCTTATAAACTAACAGCTTGGCACAAGATGCATGTGCATATGACAAATACACACTGACTTCAATCTACCTCTTACAAATATTTGCAAGGATGGACTTTAGAGAAAAAAGAAAAAAAAAGAACAAAAAATAAAAACATTGAAAACCCAGCCATCAAAGGAATTCAGTGGCTTAAAAGATAGGGATAATTGCAGTTGCTGGTAAAAAATCAAAACAGAGAAAACTGCATCAGATAGAGAACTTTTGCTTTAATGTGAATGAAGAAAAATATGTGAAGAACTGGAAAAGCAATGAAAGGAGAAAGCAGAACTAAGCTGCAAGGGAAGGAAAAAGACAATAAGATTGAAATATAATACAGTACAGGGAATGCAAATGAAAAGATTTTAAAAATAACATATAATGAAAGAAAGAAAATACTATGGCAGTAAAATAGTGTTATTCTATTATATCCTTTTACCACGAAGATGATTTTCATTTTTTGTAGTAAAAAGTAATCTTAAAAGAAAAATTGTTTTAAAAAGATAATTTAAATAAATTAATTGATGCTTAAAGAGCCATATGGTAATAGTATTAAGACACCCCAGGGCATGTTTTATTAGTCTATTAATACAAACTTCAGGTGGTAAAAGCACTTAGCCATACAATACACCTGAATCGTATATTAATTGACAAATAAAACACACTCTGCTGAGATTCAACAGAGTACTATTGTTGTAAGTACCTGTAGCTAAGTGTACAAGAAGCACAATCTTGTTTACAAAACACATCTGAACACTACAGCAACATTGCTCAACAACAGGCAAAGTATTAGCTAAAAACTATGTTTCCTCTTCCAGAAATAAGGACATGTAGTTTTTCATCTATCTCAGCTTCTCGGGAGCTAGGTGCTAAAGGTAGTAAAATCACTTCATAACTTATTTGATCTCAAAGGCATGGGTAAGGGTAGCTCTTCAAAAGATTCTTGGTCTTTGTATACTGTTCAGATGATGGACTTAGAAGGTTCTGAGAAGAACTACATTTCCTTAAATTAAGGAATGGCAAGATCTAAAGATTGGATGGCAGAAACACTGCGACTGCTCCTGACTGGTGGACCAGAAGGCTTAGGCTGGGTGAGAAGCTGAGGCCAAGTGAACAAGTACTCTCTGCCTTGAACCAATTAGTCTAGCGAGCAACCACAACATATCAGCTCTGGGGACAGGACATCGAAGGACCACTGTCGTACAGAGTGGGGTGTGGGGACAGGAGTGAGAGGCAAGAAAGCTGGAGCAGAAATCTGGTGTTGTGGTTTCAGCCCAGCCAGTAACAAAGCACCATGCAGCCGCTCGCTCACTCCCCACCCCCTCCCCTGGCCACGATGGGATGAGGAGAAAATACAAAGGCAGGCTGGTGGGTCGAGACAAGGACTGGGAGGGATCACTCCCCACTTATGGTCACGGGCAAAAGACAGGCTCAACTCAGGGAAGAAACAAAACCAATTTCATTTACTATCAATCAAATCAAAATAAGGAGATTAGGAAGCAAAACCCAACCTCAGAACACCTTCCCCCCACCCCTCCCACCTTCCCGGCTCAGCTCCATTCCCGGTTCTGTCTACCTCCTCCNTTCCCATGGACTGACGGCCATCTTGGGGGGCCTCCACTCCACCGCTCCCCTCCCTGGGCTGCAGGGGTCAGCCTGCTGTCTCACCACGGACTGCAGGGCCATCAGCCCCCTCAGGCGCCCCTCCTCCCCCTCCTTCTGCACTGACCTAGGTATCTGCAGAGGGTTCCTCTAACATTCCAATCCCACTCCCCACTGCCGCTTCCCCTTCTTCAATCTGTTCTCCCAGAGGTGCTCCCACCGTCACTGATGGGCTCGTCCTGGGCCAGAGTTGGGTCCGACTTGGAGCCAGCGGAGCTTCCAGCAGCTTCTCACAGGAGCCACCCCTGCGGCCCCCTCCCCCACTACCAAAAAAAAACCCGCGCCACACAAACCCATAAGAACTGGGCAGAGGCAGAAATCTCCATATCTATTAGAGTACATAGATGATGATGGTACCTTATTTCCAAAATGCTAAATAAGCCGTAATTCTTTCCATTCATTTTCAGATATTTGTGAAAACCATAGTTATCTCCTGCATTGGTTAGTCCACAGCCTATGTAGAAATACTGCTAACGTAGCAGATGTCACACCTAAAAGGTGTGATGCTGCTTTTAAACTTTTAAACTTTACATCTAAAAGGTATGATCTTGCTTTTAAACTTAGGGCAAAACAAAGCAATTACAACTTGCTTATATCCAGATGTATTTATGAAAGAAACCTGAAAGGAGGTTGTAGTGAGGTGGGTGTCAATCTCTTCTCCCAAGTAACAAGCGATAGGACAAGAGGAAATGGCCTCAAGTTGCACCAGTGGAGGTTTACATTGGATATCAGGAAAAATTTCTTCACTGCAAGGGTTGTCAAGCATTGAAACAGGCTTCCCAGGGAAGTTGTGGAGTCACCATCCCTGGAGGTATTTAGAAGATGTGTAGACATGGCACTTAGGGACATGGTTTGGTGGTGGACTTGGCAGTATTAGGTTTATGGTTAGACTTGATGATCTTAAAGGTCCTTTCAGACCTAAATGGTTCTATGAAATTCTAAGAAAAATAGTAAAACAGGACATTACATAATGTAAATGTACAAAGGGACCGACTGGTTCCCAAACTATATATTTTCCAGAATTCTTAAAATTTTGACCTTTTTTTTGTTTTTAAGGATTGGTGTGCTTGCTGGTTTTGTCTATAGAAGAGTAGCCTCTAAATACTGTACTAGACCATACATTACTTCTGTAATGGTTGCTATTTAATCATAACTATTAAAGATTATGGGCTACTGAATCTGCTGCAGCAATATTTTTTTTAAAGAGGACAATGGTTGTTTATTTTTATGATGAACTCAGACAGATCAGCCTCAGGTTCTAAGACACAGAACGTTATGATTTAACCATAAAATTTACCATAGTTCAAAAAAAGGTGCAGGTTAAGAGATACCACAAACTTAATTGGGATTTGTGTCGTTGCATACCATGTATCACTGCCACAGGACATGCATTCCAAATCACCACTATCATATAATGAAAATAGGAACAAATGTGTGAAAGTATTTAGGAAATTAGTGGCTTTCTGCCAATATTTTTAAAAGGGCTCTTTCTTAATAAGTTAAAACTTTCCCTGTCACTTTCCCCTGTCTCTACCCATCAAAAGTCCCACTAGGAGTGTCTTCTCTCATAGGGTACGATTTCAAACCCCTGAGGTCCAATCAAGTATTTCAGTAATATAGTATCAGGTCCACAGTGTGACAAGTGTATAAACAATTTTTAAACAGGAATCAATGAAAGAGCCAGATTTCTATAAAAAAGTGTAATATTACTATGTTTCTGAAAAATGCTTACTGATTAAACAAAAAGTTGATAACAATGTAGAAAAATAATGGGGTGTAGAGTACTTTCTTCAAATAATTTGTATTTTAAGTTCTAGAAAAATGCTGACCATTCTATAATCGTATGTTTAGAGTTGCAATTTCTTACTGTCACTTTGGTTTTGATGTCATTAGCAAAATTTTAATAAGGAAGTCCCACAAGCAATCACAGTCATCTGTACTATAGATGATGATATGCTTCCTGCACACTGCAAAGTGTTTGTGTACTTTAGTAATGTAACGTATTTTTCCTCCCAAAATTCAAGTGAGAAACAGAAGTAAATTCCTAGATTCCAAACAGAGAAGTAACAGTCAAACAGGCACTTCAATCAATTTTAAAAAAATGTGATAAACTTAATTCCACTTAGACCAATTAGTTGAAATTTAAGCTTCAAAATTATTCAGTCAACAAACTGATTTTAATTTCTATTGTTTTGGCAGTCTCTTCAAAAAAGCATCAGTGAAACACAAACCAAGTTATTTTACAATTAGAGAATTATAATAATTTTTTCTGGTTTCCAGAGGCAATTTTCTTCATAACTGGTATATTAAAAATGTAAATCTTATTTAAATCTGGTGCAAACATTTAAAAAAAGCTAACAATTGAAGGGGTCTCTGATTAAGTAATACAGTAGATGCTGTTTGTGACAGTATTTGTCAAAAGATATCCCACAATATCCAAGCTATCACATTTTCACCTTACAAATAGAAACCGTAATAGATTTACCAACAGTGACTATGTGATGTCTGTCACTAAATAAATTACAAAAATTCAGTAACCAAGTCGCTCTTAGAAAAAATAATGTGACTATTGGGCATTGAAAGCACCCTACTGACCCTCCTGTGGTTTTGTGTTGACAGGTCTAAAGTCCTGAGCATCACTGACATCTGGGCAAGTTAACTCTGCTAGTAAGTGCCTTGCTTAAAAGAGGTGAGGAAAAGTTCACGAGAGAGAAATCGATACATACAGAATTACTAAATTTATAGAAAACACATATGTCTTAGGATGTCAGTGAGCTGAACCATAAGGATGGAGCAGCATGTGCCCTAGAAGGTGATACCAGGACCAACACTGTCTATCATCTTCATCAGTGACCTGGGTGATAGGTGCAAGTTTGGAGAAGATACAAAACTAGGAGGAATGGTTGATACACCAGAGGGTCATGACATTATTCAGAGGGACCTTGACCGGCTGGAGACACAGGCTGACAGGAAGCTCATGAATTTCAATAATGGAAATTGCCAAGTCCTGCGCCTCAGGGGAGTAACCCCCTACATCAGTACACACTGGAGGGAAACTGTCTGGAAAGCAGTGTGTTCTGACAGACCTGGGGGTTCTGGTGGACAACCAGTTGACCATCAGCCAGCAATTGTGTGCTTGAGGCAAAGAAGATTAACAGCATCTGGGCAGTATATGGAAGTGCACTGCCAGCAGGTCAAGGGAGGTCATCCTTCCTTTCTGCTCAGCCCTGCTGAGACACATCTAGAGTATTGTGTCCAGGCCTGGGCTCCCCAGTACAAGACAGATACGGATTTTCTGGAGCAAGTCCAGCAAAGACCATGAAGATGATTAAAGGACTGGGGTATCTGACATAGAAGTAGATGCTGAGAGAGCTGGGAATGTTCAGCCTGGAGAAGAGAAGGCTCAGGGGGATCTTATCAATGTGTATATCTGATGGGAGGGATCAAGAAGAAGAAGAAGCCGGACTCTTTCTCAGTAGTATCCAGTGACAGGACAAGTGGCAATGGCCATAAAAACAATTGTAGGAAATCCCATTCAAACCTTAAAAAGAAACAAAACAAAGCAAAACAAAACAAAACACAAAACAAAAACTAACACCCATGCTTTTACTGTAAGGGTGGTCAAACACTGGAACAGGTTTCCCAGAGAGGTTTTGGCATCTCCATCCTTGGAGACATTCAAAACCCAATGAGACACAGTCCTGGGCAACTTAATTTAGCTGCCCCTGCTCTGAGCAGGGAGATTGGACCATATGATCTCCAGAGGCGCCTTCCAACCTCATTCATCCTGTTTGATTCTATGTGTTTGCCTAGTTTATACAATTTTAGGCTTCAGCTTTTGGCCATTGTTAGAGATGACATACCATGTTGGATCGATGTTTACTCCTCCCAGATACGGCAGCTCTGAAAACAAGCTCTGTCTACAGGTAATTCTTTCCCTTTAATCTATGTAACATTAGGTCAGAGGTGAATATCCAGTGACTGCTGGCTGCATGCAGCTCAAGCTGCTCAATTGTGTGCCAAGGCTACAACATCAGACAAGGAAGGTGGCGTACAAGCAAAAGGGAACTGGGTCATCCAGCTGTAAGAGAAATGAGCCAGCAATGACTCCTGATAGCCATACTGCCCATTGCTTTGGCTGTAGCCTAAACGTTTGCACTTAATATGTGAACCAATCCAACCATTCAGCAGAGTAAAGTAAGCCCTGGGAAACCATAGTTACCTCCTTGCTCTGAAGTACTTCCATATTTCTCTTCTGCCTGTCTACACAGTATGAAGTACCTCTTGTGGCTCTTGGTATTACAAAAACCTCGATATGCAGCTCATAGGGTCAGGAGAAATAACTGATAAGGGACTGACAAAGCTGAAGTAACACAAACTCCCTAACACTTCCCTCCTACCTCCCAGCAGATAATAGATCATCAAGATGGAAGGATTGTTTATAGTTCTAGAGAAGTAGAGATAACTGGGAAATTTGACATTCAACCTTAGGTCAATTAAATTTTTGCATAAACTGAACTGAAAAGTCACCACTCTTGGCTATAAATTTTACCTAAGGTAGGAAACTGACACATCAATGGGGAAAAAAAGAACAGACATTTTTGCAAGTTTGGAATATTAGAATAATTTAGCTACCAGGAAACTACTTTAATGACTGAATGCCAATGCTTTGTACACAAATTCATAGCGATAATTGCTCATATTACTCATCTACATTTATTACACTTGAAAATATATCTAGATAATACATGTAAATACATGAATGCATATATATATTCAAATTTGCACACTATACAGAAATATCCATACATATACACATATATACACATGTAAATTATGCCTACATGTATATGTGCACACACTTAGATAAGATGTTGTCTGATTAATACTAGTTCTATCAGGCATTTTGATTTCATTCATGCAGCCAGGTAATAGTCTTGTGAAATATCTTCATTTTGAAAACAAATAAAATACATTAACTACATCCAGTTCCTGAAATAGATCACAATAAATTATAAGCATCAGTACTAAAGCAAAATTATTTGTACATTCAATTTATCAGAAATTGGTAAATTATAACTGCTATTCACTAAAGCTGAATACACTGAGTATTGTCACTTAGTGTCCTAATAAAGCATACATTGAAATTACTTCTGTATCTCAGGTGTTGGTATTTTCACTGCATACGTATACCTACAGTCTTGAGTCTAAATCCAGTGCTTCCTGGATCTGTGTGTTTCAGTGATTCTTCTCTCTTGGCTTGCAGCCATATCCTTTAATACTAGTTAATGATGAGGAAGTCCTGATGAAATATTTGAATGAGGGAAATATCCCTGGAACAACCACCAATTGTGCTGGTAATTCAGCTGAAAGAACATCTTGTAAACTGTACCATACTTCCCACAGCTGAGTGTGGGGAAGCACCATGCTGAAGCAAATAACATTCTTTAGATAAACTTTTACCAATTCTATGCAGAAAAGCTTGCAGGGCACTTTTCATGGTTATATAGACCAGAGAATCCTAGACAAAATTCCACTTGGAATAATTATATTGCTCTGGAATAACTGTATTTCTCTTAATTTAAACCTCAAGTCCCTTTTATTGTTTTAAATAGGAGAATTATTTTTGCTAGGCTATTTTAAGTCCTGGAAAATCATATGATTTCCATGTAGACAGAATTCATGTTAGTTGATTGAATGGGCTTATTGTGCAACTTGTTAAACTCGTGAGATTCTTTGATTGAAAAGAAGAAAAGTCAATGTAAGATTATATTATCATTGGTTTTGTTAAACAAGTTAAAATTTTTTGTACGCACAGAGATTCTAATCTCGTTTAGAAACCAGATGTGCAGTATTTTCCCCACGCCCATCCTTGCAAACCTTAAAATCCGTTTCAACACAGGTCCAAAATGCCAGAAACTTACAAATCGTAAACACGGTAATTAACAAAATAATTTAGATGTCGTTTAATTTCTATAGACTGTTTTTTCCCATTTGTAGTACTCTTTAGTATCCACTCAGTACATCTGATTTATCCACATAGATCTTGTGAAGTATTTGGCATCTTTTTAAAGAATGAATACAGCTATTCTGTAAAGTAAAAGTAATTATTTGAAATTCTGTGAATCATGATGTAAGGATTTTCAGTGCACTTCTCCCGACTTCTTCAATGTGTCAGCAATATTGTATAACTGACTTGTTTATACGGGAACTGATGCAGCTCCTTTTATCTATATGAAACCCACATATTTTAAAGAAGTGGAAATCTGTTTCTACACCACTAAGTAAAGCTCCCCGACCTTGATAAGTAAGACAACAGCCAAAACTTCTAGGTTAAATCCTGTTTCAGATTTAACTAAGACTTTAGTCTGGAGTCAGAAACTCTTAATTGTGCTTTGAAATATTGCAGTTTGAGAAGCAGCAGGCTTTCAGCATTTTTTGAAAGATTAGTGGAGAATTCTACAGTTCCTTCTTGCCTAACTTTCACTCTGCTTCAGGCAGAAGAGAAAAGCAGAGCTGTCAGATAATTATAACTTGTACTACTGGCCATCTTCTCCAATGCACTGGAAGATCCTGAAAAAGAAGAACATTTTGCTCCAAGATAGCCTATGAGCCTTTTTTCTGTCAATTTGTATTTCTTCTTAGTTAAAAGGGATAGAACACTGAGATGACTCTGAAATATTATGCGGTTCTTGGAGAGGGAATTTTAATACTATTTTTACTTCCCATTCTTTTGTTAAAATTTCTTGTCCTTCATTCTGTCCGTTCTTTTCACTGGGACAAATATTTCACCTGTAAAATGTTCACTTCTACCTCAACTGAAAATCACGCTATGTGTGAATATATGAGAACACTCTTTTAAATGTCTCAGATTATATGGATGCAAAACTTGCATTCAAATGCTTAGTGTATTTCTGAAGCAATTGATGTGATCAAACACAGACATACAATTCCCTTATATGTATTTTAGGTAGAAGCTTATCAAGATTATGACCCAAGCCTTGAGTTTGAAAGCCAGCACCAGGTTGCCAGCTGCAGCCTGAGCTTATCACAAATGCTTTAACAATTCTGCACCACACAGGGACTGAGTTCAGATCATCCTGGATCATCAGGCCTTATGGGTTCTCAATACTTGGCTAAACAAGTACAACTCTCTGTCGTGACTAACCTGGCTAATTTTCATCTGTCCTGCAATCAGCACTCTGAGATCTTGAAATTATAATACTACGGTATCCTTGAGAAAGGACAAAACATTACATGGGTGAAATCTCAATAGATAACACTGTATTAATCACTGCTGTCTAACAGAACAATGTACCGTCACCAACTAGTTTCATCATTCTCTGGCCAATTCCCATTTTAAAGGCTATTCAATTTACAGTCTGCTGGTGTTTCAAATGTCTTGTTTTCAAAATCATTAAGACACATCTGTAATTTAGAGTAATTTTATTATTAATTTACCTTTTTTATTATTATCATTTGTGCAATGTTTTCATTTTTACAGAATGTGCTTATATATACACATATATTTTCTACCTATTTTAAATTTTTGCCACTGATTCCAACATCTTCATCTTAGATTCCTGTTTCCTCTTCACAGTATCACATTTTACTGTTTTAATTTGCCCTCATAAATTTAGAGATCCCTTATCCTTTTTAGATTCTATATTGTTATAGCTGTTCCCCACTCACTCAAAAGAATTTCCTTCTTTTCAGTGCCTTTGTCCTCCTTAGCCATCATTGTACTTCTTTCATATTTAGACTCTCTTGCTCGGAAAGGACACCTTCTTTTCCCTGGCTGGGTTTTCTGTCCTCTATGTTAAGTATTCTGATATAAATGTGGGTCCTCCCCTTACCTTGGCATGTCTAAATAATTTATTTTGCCCTTGCCACAACATCTGCAAATATTGTGAACCAAGACCTTATGCAAATCTCACTTCACAAAATTACATCTGGTAGTGTTCTCTCTCCTGTGCTCTTGCATACATATAAGTTATACGTTTTTTTCAATTCCGTAAGCCCACAATTCTGCCAGTTCTACAATGACAGTAATGGTCCTACAGACATTAGCAACTTATTGCCATTATCACCCTCCACAAAAATGATTCCTAGTGGTAAAAATGGATTTTTTAAAACTGGGAGGTGATTCTATCTGAGTCAAAGGCAACAGGTAAGATAGTCATTTTACTCACCCTACTTTCTGAAGTCTAAATACAGCAAAACACTTAAGTACTTTAAATTAGCAGATACTTAAATGCTTAAAGATAAGTGCTTTGCTGACATGAACTATATGAGCAGATTGCTATGCTTTGTGGCACTGGTTTTCCTCACTTCTCCCTCTTTTTGTTTCTTGAATAACTGACTTCTCTGAATACACTCAGTGTTGTTACCAGTAGCTATCATGGCTGTGAAGATAAATACACACACATGAACATGAAAGGTAATGCCTTATTTCAGGTAAGATACAGCCACCTGCTTTATCTACTAGTAGCTCATGCACCAGGCAGACCTCCAGCAGAATCTGGGTTCTCATGCAGTGGCTTGAAAAAGGGCATACCATTGATAATGCAAGAAGATACTACTTAACTATGAAAAATAACACCACAATGCTTCATTTATATTAATTCTACCAAATGCAAGGCACTGAAATTGATAATGTTCTCTTTTCCTAAACATACCAAATAAGCCCTTGATATTTCCTTCAACAACCCTGATAATTACCTTTATATTGCATATGTAGGGCCTTATGTAGCAACAAAACCCATTCCTCATAAAATAAAATTTAATTCATATAAAGGATAGATTAACCTCTATGGGGAAACATATGCCTCGTTAAACTAATGGTAGTGTAGGAATCTGACCATGGCTTTAAAATATTTGATAATTTATGAAGAGTTTCGGCTTAAATGCAAGGATTGGGCTAGAAAATTCAAAATCTGATTTTCAGAGTTCTCAAACAAATGCAGTAAGAGTTGTAAAGAGATACTAAGTATTTTTCAACCCTTGTTATTACTGCAAGTAAAAACATGATCCTCAGGCTTAGTGGGAAGTGGGCTATAGCTCATAAACCAGTCATAGCAACTTGCACACTTTCCCTACAGCACATACAGGACTCCTACCTCTCCCCATTTAGCCATGTAACTCTCTAGCAGTCATTTCACTCTGGGTTCCGCCTATATCAGATAAATATGCAGGTTCCCCTAAGGCACTTGGACAAATGTGTTTTACCCTCTCTTATTCTTGGTAGAAAATCAGCATAAGAATGAAAGTCAGATGTTGCAAATCAAAATAAAAGTGGGTTCTTACTACTGTGTAAGGATGAACTGAACATATAAAAAGATGTCTATAATGCAAATCCCCTTCTGAAAAAATTTTCCCCAAAAAAGATCTGTATTTAGTGTTAAGACTAATTAATGAAATTGCATTAATTAAAAACTATCCACCTATAATTTAACTAAATAAGACAATTATTACTTCTTTAATATATTACAAATGCTGGATGTATGTTATATTTTCTTCAAAACAAGTCGTATCAGAAAGATAACATTTGACATTCATTCTAATCCAACTTCAATTTTTTTTTTTTATATCAAACAGGATACATAAGGTGTGCTAGAGAATAAGATTCTCACAGAAGTATTTTTAACAACTCCTATATGCATATTTTTCCATTTGCACAATATTTTTTGTATGAAAATCTTTGTAATTCACCTTAATTCACTCTTAGTAGGTAGAGTTAGGAAAACTAGAGTGTGAAACTAAGGAGAAAACGTAGACTTACATTTTAGAAACTCATCTGGGAGTCAAAACACTTGGATTTAGTGGAGAGGTAATTTATTTTCAGTACCTCATCTTGTAACAGCTCTTTTCTTACAATAAAAAATGAATACACGAATAAACTAGTAGCTGCAAATCCATACACAGCATTCCAAGTAAGGATGCATAAAAAGGGAGAAAGACAAATTCCCAAAGGTGACCAGTCTGAAATATGACACCACAGTCCTCCTATTTGATCTTGGGAAAGGTACTTCCTTACAGATTGTTTAAAGAATTTAAATGCTCAACTTTGCAAGGTCTAAGACATTTAGTAAAACAACTTCTTAAGAGTGTAAGACATCTCCTTAACAGTCACCTGTGCACTAATGAGCAGAATTTCACTCAAATTCTAATATTTTTACTAGCTAGATACAAATAAATTTAAAAAAGCAAATAGGGACAAGAGAATCTGGCTAAGATCCTGTCCTGGTTTCATCTGGGAGAGAGTTAATTTTCCTCCTAGTAGCTGGTACAGTGCTGTGTTTTGGATTTAGTGTGAGAATACTGTGGATAACACACTGATGTTTTAGTTGTTGCTAAGTAGCGCTTATCCCAACTCAAGGATATTTCACTTTCCCACTATCTGCCAGCAAGGAGGTGCACAAGAAGCTGGGAGGGACCATGGCCAGGACAGCTGATCCGAACTAGCCAAAGTGATATTCCATACCATAGAACGTCATGCTTAGTATTTAAACCGGGTGGAGTTGGCCTGGATGTGCCAATCGCTGCTCAGGCATCCATCGGTCAGTGGGTGGTGAGCAATTGCATTGTGCGTCACTTGTTTTTCTTGGGTTTTATTTCTATTTCTTTTTTTCATCCTTTTCATTACTATTATTACTACTGTTGTTTTATCTTATTTCAATTATTAAACTGTTCGTATCTCAACCCATGAGTTTTACTTTTTTCAATTCTCCTCCCCATCCCACTGTGGGAGAGGGATGGGAAGGAGGAGTGAGCAGCTGCGTGATGCTTAGTTGCCAGCTGGGGTTAAACCATGACAGGTCCACTGCACCATTAAAGAGCTAGATCTCAGTCCATCAAGAAGAAAAAGGTCTAAACACAAAAGAGGAATCTATAAGGAACAACACAGCCTGGAAAACTATTATTTAAAGTCAAAGCAGCTCAAGCCCTGACAGCGTTGTGCAGATAGGAAGCTCTGTCTACCGAGGACTCACATTTCCCCCCAGGCAGGGAGTGACAGCGGCAGGCTGATGAGGAAAGAGCTGAAGTAATCAGAACTGCAAGCTTTTACCAAACCAGCTGGGGCCACCAGCCATATCAGTTCTTATGTTACTCAACTTCCCAGCCAGTCATTAAGGACCAATAGGGCCAGAGAATTAGGAGAGTTTTATCTGAATCTTGACTTCAGAGATCTAAGTGTTGAAAGTCACATAATGCAAAAGAAAAAAAAAATATTATTACCTTTCAAAATACATCGCTTCTTTTGCAATGCTTCAACACCTGTCGATAAAATGTGAACAGCAGTACTTCCTCTGTATCTCAGAGGAATGTTTGTATGAATTCGTTAGAGTGTAAATAGATAAAGCTACAATAACCAGGGCTGTATGAATACCAAAGCTTGAGGGAGAGAGACTAGAGTGAATGCATTCTGTCCCTGGCTCATGCATGAGGCCACTTGGATATGCCAGATGCTCTAGTTGCAAAGCAAAGCACTGTAACTGAGGACTTTATGAATTTAAGATTACAGAAAGCTTAGACAGGAGAGAAGTACCACAGAGAGTTTACATGTGACTTCATAGTCAGAAAAATGATTCTATAACTCAGTGGGGGAGTTGGGGGAGGGAAGAGTAAAGGAATAATGTAACAACACAAAGTCCTGATGACATATATGGGAAACTACTATTGTGCAGTTAGGTTCAACTTCAGAAAAGAGCATTAATTTTATATTTGGTAGAAGAAAATGAATGAAAAATTATAGACATCTTTATTGAAACGATCTAGTATTCTTTTGCAGAAAAGCTTTCAGAGCTAATGCATTCATAAAACACATTAAAAACCGTTAATCTCATGGTTGACACAACATTTCATGGGTTTGATTTTATATTCCTGATTTATGTAAGATTATAAGTCACATCAGATAAGAAAGCAAACCATTACTAATATTTTACATGCTATAAGAAGGTTTTCGTGTAAGACGTTACTTCACAACCTGGTGATTTCGTTGTGTAACATGGATGTTGTTTATATTCATAAGTATCAGCCAATATTAAGATACTCAAGCCTATGTGTCTGGAGAAGGGGAAGGGGAAAGCTATACTACGAGTCTAAAGTTTCTCTCCCGGTTTAGCTTCTTTAGAAATGTCAACTTTACATGTTAATTTTGACTGATCTAGTCTATGGTAGTTAAGGATAAGATGCAACTAAAATTACATGCCCCAAATCTGGTTTAGTTTTCCATTTTCCATTTTATTTTCAGTCATTTTACACAGTCATTTAACCCCACTTTATCCTTCTCATTAAAATATTTTAAACATTTAGCTTTATATTGGCCTATTTATAGCTGTAGTGTTAAAATGTACATATAATTAAGGAGATTCAGAGAGGAAATAATCTTAAACCTGTGTTTCCACACATGGCATTTGATATTCTACTGGAACAGGTTTTATTATTTTATTTACTGTTTTATTTTACTGTTGACTTGGGTCTCTGATATCATTGTAACTTTCCGTTCTCCATTTGACAATACAAAAATATTTGTTCTAGAAGATAAAGTTATTAATAAAGAGAAAAAAACAACAAAACAACCAATGCCTGGAATGTAACATTAGTTGAATGTAGCCTGCAAATGAAGCACACGCTTGTTTTCATAATGGCAGTAATTAGCCATTGGATCCATTGGCCAAGCATTGCAGAGAACTATCCAAACCAGGAATTTGTAAATCAAGAATGGTGTTTGACTAGAAACAGTAATTGATCTGAGGGAGTCCTTCATTCCAGGTTGCTTGTGAACTCAGATCAGACCATCTAATCAGAATACTTCCTTCTGTCCTTCATGTATAAAAATCTCTACAATCATAAAGGATTTCTTAGCCACCTCCCCACTGCCCCTAAGGCTGTGCCACAGCCATGCTGGTATCAATAGCCACTGAAAGACTCCTCTTATTTTTGAGGCCAACTTTTAAATTGGTTGTTGCAGCACTGTGGACTACTTTTTGGGAACTCCTGTCTCCGCACTGGTATATTAACAAGTATCAGGAAGGAAGAGATGGTGTTTCTTAGCACACGATCTCTAGGCTTTGCCCTGCCTGAGGCTGATTTTGATTTGTGGTGAAGTCTTCTCCCATTTCACCCTTTCTCATCAGGCTTTCTACTGAGTCTAAATTTTCAGCTAAGGCTTTCGGAAACTCTCAGCTGAGGCAGAAAGTCATCTTTCCTATGCTAAGGAGCCACTGTGTTGTATCACTGCCTCTGGATGCTCCTTCCTGATAGGAGATCCAGCTGAATTTAGCATTAATTTGACTACAAAGCTCTTGCATGCACTGTATGAATGTACTTCTTCCTGGCAGACAGACAGGTCAGCATATGCAAATGAAAATATGTAAATGTTAACTTCATGAATATTGGTGAAAGATATTAGTGAAACCAGCTGTACTATTTATTACTGGTTTTTGATAAGAGTAAAGAAGGGATGGCAAGAAAATGAACTTGATGGTATATTTGGTATAAATAACTCAGAATAATTACTGAAAAGATACTTAGGTGCCAGTTCTGGAGAATGTGGGGATTTGTAAAACATGTAAACAACTGGAAGAAACTGAAAAAGATGACTAGATAAATGCAAGCAACAGTCACCTCATTCCAGAAAAACGCTTGAGATTTTGTAAACCACTAAAAGGTAGATATTTTAATGATTAACGTAATCAGTGGACTGGTAAGGACTCCTAAAATCTACTAGCTATTCTACCAGCTTCTCACACTCCATGTTTCTATCGCAACCAGTATGCTGCAAGTTGTTCAAAACAAAAGGTCTCTCTCTATCTAGTTTTTGAAAGGTCTCTTAAGAGAAGCATCATGAGAAAAAAGTCAAAATTCCAAACATTTTCTTATGAATAATAAAATATTTTTTAATTCCTCTTCATGGCAGTATGAATTTCATGCAATTCTGATTTTAGAATATACATAATCAGTAGGCCAGGCAGAGAGTAAGACTGATTCGATAGATTCTTGGTCACTTAAGAGGTATGAGAACCTGCCTTCCTCACAGACTTCTTAGGGACCCAGGCATTTTTTCTAACAGAATTGATTCATACATTCATCCCCCCCCAAAATTTCAGCTTTAATAAGCTAGCATAAATTAATCAATTTAACAAATCTGTGGTTTAAAGCTTCTGTCAAAAGACTCAGCATACTCTACATGTATGTTGGGAGAGGTCCCAGACGAGTGGAGGCTTGCCAATGTGATGCCTATTTACAAGAAGGGTGGGAGGGAGGATCTGGGGAACTACAGGCCTCTCAGCCCTGACCTCAGTAGCAGGGAAGATGATGGAGCGGCTCATCTTGAGTGGGCTCACAAGGCAGGTGCAGGAAAACCAGGGGATCAGGCCCAGCCAGCATGGGTTCATGAAAGGCAGGTCCTGCTTGACCAACCTCATCTCCTTCTATGACCAGGCGGCCCACCTAGTGGATGAGGGGAAGGCTGTGGATGTTGTCTACCTGGACTTCAGTAAAGCCTTTGACACTTTCTCACAGCATACTCCTCAAGAAGCTAGCGACACATGGCTTAGACAAGTGTACTCTTTGCTGGGTAAAAAACTGGCTGGATGGACAAGCCCAGAGGGTTGTGGTGAATGGAGTTAAATCCAGTTGGTGGCTGGTCACAAGTGGTGTTCCCCAGGGCTCAGTACTCGGGCCAGTTCTCTCTAATATCTTTATCAATGATCTGGACAAGGGGATTGAGTGCACCCTCAGTAAGTTTGCGGATGACACCAAATT
>VYZV01041132.1:0-16465 GCA_013401275.1 Pandion haliaetus | reverse complement strand
TATCCAGTGCATGCCTATATTTTCATTTTCCTGTGGTGGCTACTTCACTGTGGAGTAGATTTCAAGAAGAGCATATCCCATTGTCATTAGCCAGGCTAGTTAGCATAATATAGGCCACAGAACAGTAATTGCTACTATCTAGCTTTTAGCTCCAGTTCTGTCTAGCAGAGCATACTCAGCTTAACCTTGGCAAGAGGGAAACAGAGAAAAAGTAAAATCCCAACATGAATTATAGGGTTTGGGCTTTTGACTACTACCACCATACATATCATCCACAAATCCCAGCCTGAGGGAGTTCCAGAAGTCTTAAAAAAAAAAAAGGTTGCATTCTGCAAGAAGAAACAGGATAGCATTGCATGTAATTCTTGTAGCAGTAAATATATTCCTTATTTTTATAAATGTAACAACATTGTATCAACACGGTATCAGCTTGGTCTGCCTAAACTCCCTCCAGAATTACTAGTGAGAAGAGATGTATGATGTACACAAGGAAGGAAGGAAGGAAGGAAAGAAGGAATTTTGCTTCTTTTCAGGATTTTAGAGACCTTTTTTGGCTGTTTATACTTTTCACTCCCTCCATTAGGCTGGGTAGGAATAATCAAATTCTTTTTTCTCTTAGGTTCCGTGATGACTAATTTTCTTTTAACTTTCTCCTTGTTGTTTAACATCCCTCAAAAAAAAAAAAAAAAACCAGAAAGCAAGATTGCGGCCATGACCCCTGATNNCTTGCAGCCTTGACCACTTATCTTCATGGGGGAAAAAAAAGAAAAAAAAAACACTGAAAGGTATAAGGAGATTTATAACTTCTCATGAACAGAAACACTGCTTTCATTACCAGAATTTCCCTTCCTTTCCATTTCTCTTTTTCTTTCCCTATCTCTTCACACTATTCTCCTTGGCCTGAAGACTACAACTGCAAAAATCAAAGATTCTGTACCCTCGTAACATACCTTAATCCCCTTGGTACCCTCACCTCTCTGAAACCCTCCACTGAAGACCACATAGCATCATCTCAAAAGATCCTCTGCTAAGTGTTCATCTTCTTTTCCACAGACAAATTCTAATGCATAGGTTATCCTGAAATCCATCTACCCATTTGCTCTTCACTTTATGAGAGTTAAAGGATATCCAACAGTGGTCATAGTCTGAACAGGAGGATGAATGAGGCTCCCTCAAAGCACTTCACCCTTATTTGTGATTATGCAACTATGCTCATGACATCTCTTTATCTTTCTGTTCATGTATTTAAAAAAAAAACCAACACATATTTTAGGTTAGTTAGATTTCATAATTTCTTTTTTTTTTTTTCTGAATTTCAGATAAATCATTAAATGATTGGAAAAGCAACCAGAAATTTGAAAGAACGCAGGGTGTATCAAGATTTATTTCACACCTGTACATCTTTAAAAATATGATTTGGTTATTCATCTCTACACCTACATAAATTAGCCTCAGAAGAGTTATGTAATAACACTTAGTTTTTGGTGTTAGATAAACCAAAAAAAAACCCAACTAACCTTGCAATAGATATTCAAATAATCCCCTACACAGTGAAAATTTAAGAACTGAATAACCATGTATCATTTTAAGTTACTTACCAGTTTCTGTAATTTGTGAAAGCTGAGCTTCACAATAGTGTCTTTAAAACCAACCCCTTTAAAATCTGAACTGCTTTCCTTCTAAATGGAACACACATCATACAAAATTAAAACATTTACATCATACAGAGCAACAGACAGATTTGAAATATGAAGTGCAATTCATATTCAAGCTTAGTTTGAGACTGAATGTTAGAAATAATTTGAAACATAAACCTAACAAATATGCTTAACAATAATTGCAGTCCACATTTTCTCTAAAAATGTTCTCTGCTTTTTGCTCAGCATGAAACATAACATTAGTTTTCCATTTGACAAAAACATATCCCGTAAACCATTTTTTCATCATATGTATTTCAGATTCTGACATAAATCAGGCAAAAAGGAAGCCAAAGTCAGCAGCATATGGGCAAAATGAATAGATATTTACAAAACCTGGGTATATAGCTCATAAATGCTTTTTTTTTTTTTTATTTCAAGAAAAAAAAAGAGCAACCATTCATTTTAATCTTGCATAAAGCTAAATATTTGTCAATTTGGCAACTATCTTCCATTTTGGATAGTTGTTTCTAACACAAATAAAAGGCATGAGTTGAGTTTATTGAGAAAACCCACTAAAAATGAAAATCTTGATCCTGGAGGCAAAATGAGTAAATTTCCCTGTACTTATTTCCAGCTACTTAGCTGTTGAGATTTATTTTTCATACTCTTCCTCATTTTATGTTTTCCAGCAATCTCAGGGAATCAGAATTATTTTTCAAATAATTACTTTAGCATTTAGTCTAAATCATCAAAATAGAAGGTGGTTTTTTTTGTAGGAGATAGCCAATCCTAGATCCAGTATTTTTTTTATAGCACATATCAAGTCATACAAAGGAAAAAAGAAACCAAAAAGGTTGCTTCCACCTTTCTCACTGTCTTTTGAGTTAAATACTGTTAATGGCTTCCAGTTTAAACATCTGTTTTCATCTGCAGACCCATTCTAATTTGGGATGTAAGTTTGAAGAAAATTTGTAACAATAGGGGTTACTAATAAAATTAGAAAACTCTATCAGACAGTGATTGATAAAATGGAAAAAATGCAGCTTCCTAGCATCTATTTCTAAATCAAAAAGCACACTTTTCTGTCATTTGCAGGTTCAGAATTAGTTTGCACAGAACAGCAACTGGCTTATTAAAAGCATGTATGTTGAATGTTTTGCTGCCCTCACCAGGACACCAAATAATTTTGCATTTTTTTTATAAACTCCTATGACTGACAGTCATATTCCTTGCAGTAAATCAGCTATAATGAACAGTTTAGTGATTTCTGTCACATGATATGTGTACAACTGTTATCCACTCAAACTGTTTTAACAGAAATTAGGAGAGGTCCAGTTGGTCAAAGACCTAAAAAAATGTGGAATAAAACGACAATTCCTGAAAATGTCTAAGGCAGATATTTTAAAATCTATTTATGCAGAATCAGAAAAAAAGTTATCATTCATTCATTGACTAAAACAATAAATATATTAGCAAGCTTTCCTTGTGCAGATGCTTCTTTCTGCAGAAGAGCAGAAGCTAACCTCACTGTTTTATCCTCAATGTTTACACCTCTGATCATTCTCTAAGTAGAAGAGAAAAACATCAGCTTGTTAGTAAAAAAATGTTCAGCTGGTGGCAGAAGCATATCTCTAATCAAACCAGAGGAAAAACTTCATTGCCATTAAGAGAGTATTTTAGACAATTTATAACTATAGTACTCTAACACTCCCCTGTGGCAATGAATTATATAAACATTGGCACATAAATACTTTTTGTGGTTGATTGCTACCTGTAGACTTTTCTTCAAGTTCACATACTTTACAAGTTTCAGTGATTGGGAACCCATTGCTTTTACTTTAATATGGGTGGTGAATACATGTAGTATTCCTTGATCACTGAATTACCTCATTTTTAACATGATAGAAAATTTACCATTAAGGCAAACAGAAATTTTTAGTTATAGACTTATGTAGAAAAAATTTTCACTGAAATCCAGATTCTTTCTATAAAAAATCTTCTGTTATTTACGAAGGTTATAAGGCAATAATCTTAAAAAGTGGTGTTTTAGGAATATATTTTTTAACTTTAGTTTGAAATCCAAAAGAGATAAAAGCAAATATATTTATTTATCATTGATGGATAACATGGAGTTCAACAGTGAACAATAAACTTTCTCTCTCCTTGCCTTTTTTTCGACTTGTTATGGGTTTGTGTGGCGCAGTTTTCCTTGGTGGCAGGGGAGGGGGGGCTGCAGAGGCGGCCCCTTTAAGAAGCTGCTGGAAAAATTTCCCCGGCGCCAAAATATCGGACCTGCCTCTGGGAGGGGAGTGACGGTGGTAGCGCCTCTGGGAGAACAGATTTAAGAAGGGGAACCGGTAGTGCGGGGGTTGGGAAACCTGAGAGGAACATCTCTGCCGATACTGGAGTCAGTGAAGAAGGAGGGGGAGGAGGGGCGCCTGAGGAGGCTGATGGCTCTGCAGCCCGTGGTGAGAAGGCAGGCTGTCCCCCTGCAGCCCATGGGGGTGAACGGTGGAGCAGAGGCTCCTGAAGATGGCCGTAACTCCATGGTAAAAACCGCACTGGAGCAGTGTGTGACTGGAGAGCGGCCCGCGGAAAGGACCCGCGCCAGGGAAGTTCGGGAAGAACTGAAGCCCGCGGAAAGGACCCGCGCCAGGGAAGTTTGTGAGGAACTGCTTAAAATTTTGCTTAAATTGCAAAGGAAACTTTATAATTCTAAATGAATGTGCTCAAGTTAGGCAAGGGTTTTTTTTTTTCGTGTAACAGGATTGACTTCAATGGCCACAAGTGGAAGCTGGGCTACAGGTTGGGAACTTCACTGCCATATATATTTAAAAAGAAGCACAAACACATCCTGGTTTGGTTGGTTTTGTTCATTTGCTTGTTTCACCTTGTCTACTTCTTTTCACTTAGCCATCACAGGATTTCCATGTCCACCTCTGGAGGATGTTCTTCTAGCAATGGCCTCGTGAGCTCCACAGGCATTTGTACAGATTTTCTCTGCTTGCCTCTGGCTCTGCTATTCACTGTCTAAGCTGCTTTTTGTTTCCTGTCTTTGGTTCTTTTCTTCCAAGTTTTAAGTTGAATACAGTGACAAGTGCACTTTCTAGCCAAATATATTGTATGAATTGTTTTATAACTGTTTTTCTGGTTTTGGTATTTCAGCATGGGTTTGATAGCTTTCAGTTTGGTTTGGTTTGGTTTATTTGTTTGTTTGTTTGCTTTTCCCTCCATTCCTTAATATCTGCAACATTATGTCACTATATTGCTTCCAAAAGGTACCAGAATGCTGTATACTGATAACTTCTACCAGCCTGCCTGGATTAACATAACATTTAACAGCATGGACTTCCTCCCACCGCATCTTTTCTTCAGCCTACAGGAGCCACTTTAAGAGAAATACAGTAATACTAATTCAAACACTTATATGGTCCACAACTTTCTTGCTGGCAGTGAAACAAGAGTGACAGTTGGTGTTAATGTCTAGTAAACTTGAAATCTGTGTAGCATAAATTGACACCTGACATTTCAGATTGGGTAGGAAGACATCAGATGATCCAATAATCATCAGAATAAAAATGTGCTTCTTACCACTGACCTGGACTTTTCTCTTATTGATCATGTAGACATGAAAAAATATGTGCTTTATGTTTCTTATGGTTCATGATTAAACTATTGAGCTCTCATGATGCTGTTAAGCAACAAAATTAAGGGATTTCTGAGCACATAAGAGCATAACAAGTATATTTGACTGTAAGAGTAAAAAGATAAACACACATCCTAGGACAATTTTCCCCCATATAATTATCATAAAATTATGTAGGAGTAGCAATTTGGTACTTTCTCCACAACATGTTTGTATTTCTTTTTGCCTTGCCATTTTTTACTTTAAAAAAGTAAAAAGCATTAAATGGAATAAATCTGACCATAATCTGTTAGCTGAGTTTAAAAACCATATTGCCTGTTAATCAGTTGTATTTTAACTGTACTATATAGGTTTTTACTGCACTAGTATTGCACATGGATATTTGAGAGCACATGTGGAAATTTTACCAGCATTCCAAAGACAAGTTTTGCTTCTGAATGGGGCCCATTTCTTATCCACAGGAGAAAAAGAGCCAAATAAGGTTCAGGTATCAAAATCTAGCTGCTGCAACATCTCATGGTTAGATACCTGGCCGCCAAAGTTGAAGCCAGCACTGTGATTCAGGTATCCACATGCTTTGTAATGTACACAGAGAAAACATAAAATTATATGGCACATGAGTGTGGGTTTCTCAGATTACAGTTTTGGATTGAGCACCTTGATGTTTCTGAACCTGTGTTCTTGTTTAAGATATCTTCTGTGCATTTATTTAAGTTTTATCTTTTCCTTTTTTTCTTTTTTTAATAAGAAAGTGCTGCCTCCAAACCAAATCTTGTCAAACAATCTTTTTATTAGTTTTATAGGAAACTGTTTCTTTCAATTTTCTCTGAAGATAAATTATCATTTGGGAGTGAATGGAAGAATTAAAGGAAAGATGGAAAGTAGAGAATAAAGTAAAACGATAGAAAATACAATAGAAGACAATAAAATACAAAGTAATGAAATAGAGATGAAAGCTTTTGCTTGTGTAGGAACCTGCACAAATGATCAAAGAAACATCACATTTTCTCAGCCCCCTAGACACCAGCATGGTTCTGATGATCCTCCTGCTCAAGCATATTAGTCAGTGTCCCCATTATCTGCTGCTAATCTTTTATGGCTAACCTTTTGTGCCTAAACAAGTGTCAGGATTGAATTGCTTCATTGTGTGCTATTTCAGATGCTCTGCTTCTGAGCGAGGTTGGCAGCTTTGATAGAATCTCCATGGAGGCCTGAAAACATTGGGCAAGGGAAAGCAGGGAGCACTGCAAGAGCTTGTGTCACTTCTGTATGGGCCATGCTTGGCACTAGCCCACGCACACAGAACATACATCATTAAAGGCATCACACACTGGAAAAGGATATCTTGGGATCTTTAGCTACTTTCAGATACCTTTAGCTCTTGCTTAATATAAATAGAGACATTTTTGTGGTTAAGGCAATGCTTTGCCAAGACTGTTTTGTGCTTTACTGCTTCATTATCCTATAAGAAATTAAACCAGAAAGTTGCTATGCCCAAAGCCTACGTGGTGATGGGACATGCATGTGTAAATAGCTAATAAATAGGAGGTACAGATGGTGAATTCAGGCCCATATCCCAAACTGTGACTCAGACAAAAGGGATTAAATTGCATTCTATGTCCCTAGACATAGAAAGAGCAACTGAAATTTTGATAATGAATGGGACTGAGCTATTTGCTTCAGCTGATTACAGGCAATATGAATAGTGCTTTTAAAAATAGTGATCATGGACCTGTAAGGGCTCATTAAGTATATAAAAGGAGCCCGTGAAAGACAAGCAAGAAAAAACAATCCACTGATCCAACTGACAGTAGGTTTAACTTTTTTACAAACGGTGCAGTCAAAATTCTGTAGAAGTCTGTAGACTGAGGCTGAAAGACACTGTTGCAGAGGAACATAGATGTTACAATTGTTAATATCAGGAGAAATGGACCCAAAAGTAAAGGAAGAAGCAGAAATATTTTTAATCAATATGGAAATTATAGAAGTTTTTTTAGATTCAAACACAATTGCCATCAATTAGGATTCTTTATTATACTTTTTGTATATCAGAGGAACTAAGGACCATTTCTTGACATTTCATGCACCTGAAGTGATGATACTGCTTTTACCTCAAAATGACCAGCAGTTACTAATAGCTTAGTCAAGAAGTATAATCCAAGGCTAACAGATATTCATATTTTAGAGTTCATTCACCCCTTTAAAACTTCTTAAAGCATTTTGATGACTAACATTAAATCTTTTTTACCATAGATAATGATGTCCATTAAATTGAAATCATAACAACCTGCACTTAAAGTATTGAAATCACAAAAAATATTGGTACATATTTGTCTCCATCAAAAGTAGAGCTCAATCCTTCATAAGCAAGACATCAGTGATTTTTACCAAGTACTTTAATAAAACATAGAGAATCAGATTGAGCAACCTGCATCCCGTTAAAAATAATGAGTATTAGATGCCTAAAACCCAATGCGGAACTGGACTGTAAATCTTGAAGCTTCACAGAAATGTGTTTTTAATGAGGTAAAAAATCAACACAAAAAGCACTTAATGAAAGTTAACCTGTAACAACAGAATATTAAGTTAACCAAGAACAACAGCATTATTTAGTGCTGGCTCCAAAGAGCCATTCTTATCAAAGCTCAGCCTGTAGTAATAGGTTCTCTAACAACTTCTTCTGAAGATCACTAAAGATAATTTTTCCAATCTGTTTCAGAACTGAGGTTTTCTTACTGAGTACATTCTACTGGCAGCTTACTTACTTTTAAATGAAGGCTTTACTGAGCCACATGTGAGAAAATTTGCTGTGACTCAGAATGCATAGGAGGATATACTCTGACTACCTCTGCCAGCCAAAGCTGTGACAGTATCCCAGAAGAAAAAAATGTAACCACTCTGGTAGCAGTTCATGATCATATTGATGATTTTAAATATTCTCTGGAAAAGTGACCAAAAATGCACAGCCAATGAATGAATAAAAACTAAAATAGAAATATTCTCTACACAGTCAACAAAAATTCCAAAATATACATTTAAACTATATCCTGAAACCAACACAGATCCTGGAGCAATAGTGACAAAGGCTATCACTGAGATGTACCAGTTAATAAATACGCTCTTCATTCCGAGTAGCAGTAAGTTTTCTCAGAAATGGCTCCATAATGTCAGGAAGCAAAAGAGCATACATTGGTATACCAAAGAAATGTATCAGAAGGAAACACTTACAAATCATTAGGAAGGCATGGTGTCATTTAAATGCATAAAAAGAATTGATTCTTTAGTCAATAGATAGTAATCCTGTGAATGCCATGAGAAGAATTCCTTGTGGACGCAAAAAATTACATAGGCTCAGAAAGACCACCTTGAACCAAAAAAACCCCAACAGTGAGGGGACAAAAAATGCAAACCAAAATGCAGCTCAAGAAATCCTCTTACCTGAAAATAAAAGGAAAATGGAAGAATGTTAGGTGGGAATATCAAATATGTTTTTGCTGTTCTTACTTTTCTCTAAGGGTCTGTCTACGGCTACCGCTATGTGACCTGTACACTGGTGACCTTTGGTTTGATGCTTTACCCTTTTCATACAGCTCGTGTGGCAACTTTATCAACCAGTAATAATAACACAAAATCTCAAAAAGATGCAACTTACACCTACTACATCTATAACCTCCCTTAAAAGAGTCCCCTCCATCATTTTTCCAAATATATCTGCTAATGTAAAAGGATCATCAGACTCTTGAATCTGATGAATTGACAGTAACACCTTGGCTGCACCCTACCATGACAAAGCAGAAGAATATCTTTGTAGCATTAGTATGTAGAGATTTATTTTTTAAATGAAAACATACCTCTTACAGCACAAGATGATGGAATACTCACTCAAGGGCTGCATGTGTCTGTCATTCTGAAGTCACTTCTCACTTGTTCTGTGCACTAAAAGTATGTGTGGCAGGTACACCCACGTGGACAGAGACCAAAACTTCTCAACCACCGAAAGGAAAGAGTTAAAAACAGAACCTGCGGTTTGGTGCTCCAGCTGCCCAGCTGCAAAGTGACTGTGGATAGGGATGTACCTCAGTTGAGGGACAGGAAAGGCAAGCTCCTTCAGGCAGCAGACACAGCCCTCAGCCAACAAAACACCTCGTTCAAGAGAAGTTTCCAGACCGCTGACCATATTTTACCAAAAGTCCCATTCCCACTTTGGGTATAAATGGAGCCCGCCGGCAGAGCCCTTGGAGCCCATCTTCCTTGGAGTGGTGGGTGGGTGACTCCCCCTTTAGATTGGGATGCCGTCTAAGGAAACTTCCCGGGATTGACTGCTTTGCGTTATCGGTGAGTAATGTCCACCTTTTGAGTTATCCTCCTAAACTTAGGTTTAGTTACAGTTCCTGTAGTGATAGTAACGTCCTTAAGCCACCTTAAAAAGGACAGGAAGGTCTTGTGAAACAGGATACCCTCTGTACAACCAATGCATGCCTTGCTAAGGACTGTGCCCTTGCAGAAGAACTAGAAGACTGATAAGAAGGGAACATCCTACCCAGGAAGTACTGAAAGTTATTGGAGTAGTTGCTCATAGGTATGAAATCAGCAAAGATCTTTGGTAACTGGGGGGAAAGGTAAAGGCAGCAGCGGGAGATCATGACCACTGACCCAATTCAAGACCAAAAAGATTTACACCCTACCCACCCCTCCCCCCCACCACTCTACTTGGGTATGTGCTGTAAAATAAAAGAACCCTGTACCTTTAATTTGAAGAGGGGAAAACTTTAGCCCAGTAGAAATTGTGGTAAATAAGCGACTACCAGTAATAGTTTGGGGAAGAACTTTGGAAAATAAATCTGTAAATCTAAACTGTATAAATTGCTTGCCTGTTTAGGTATAAAGTGTGCAAGCTTTGTGGGTTACCACCTAGCCCCCATCTTTGTGCAGACAAGAATTGGAATAAAATACCTCTGCTCTGCGTGTACACTGACATCTTGCACACCGGGTAAATGACCCCACATTTTAGGGCAACAATAGTTCCCAACTGAACCTGTAAGTTGTGTTCATCACCGTGTTTACAACTTAGTATTACTGTCCAATCTGGTTGTAACATCTCAATGCAACCTAACATTCCTGTTCAATTTGACTGTTGCATTTTGATATCATAAAAGAAAAATTGACTTTGCAATATATTGCTGTTGGTCTAGTGTTTCTGTGACAGTATGTAGTTCTCCTAATGCTGTTGGTATAACATTAAACAATGTAAGTAGCTATCAAAAATAAAGTAATTTTAAAAGTCCTACTTTTAAAAATCTGTCACAGGAGAGAGGAGACAATTGAAGGAGAAAGAGGAAAAAAAACCTCTGCAGCTTTGATGTAGTTAACATTGATACACTAGCTTGAAGAAGGATTCCAGAATTTCAGAAATAAACTGAAGTTTAACACAGTGGAAAGATATTACTAGTAGTGATATTTTACTGTTAATGGTATTTCACTATTAAGTGTGTTTTTCAAAACAGTCTCTTTCACCATTGTGCTAGTACAGAAAAGGAGTTAAGTTTTTGCATTTCATTTTTAACATGATAAGAAGCAAAGTATGTAGTTTAAGATCTTGCAGAACTTGTGCTTGTACTTTTACTTCAAAAACCAAGTGATTTTGTCACACAGCAATTTTATCCGTGTATGCATTTATGGCATAGGAAGGGGTCGAAACCAAGCTTTTAGTGGTGCTACCAGGACCACACAGTTCAAATATAAATGACATACTACCCACAAACTGGCTTTGACAAAAATTGTGATACTAGAGATAGATTTTCTGTAAACCTTGAGATAAAAAGACAATAAACTAGCTAGTGCAAGGCAATTTCTAGTGACAATCTAGAGTGTCCAGATAAAGCCATGGACACTTTAAAACAATCTTGTGTGTTGGTTTGTTTTGCAAAAATAATCATAAAAGCCTTACAGATGATTGTTTAAGCCAAAAGAAACTTAGCAAATTTAAAGTGTCAAATGAGAATATTGTTCTTCACTTTGCAAGAAATTAATGGCAGAGTGGTTAAAGCTGCATTGTGTCTAGATTTCTACAAAAGCAAAGCTCAGCAGATACTGTGGTCTGTATTTTAATGCCTAGTGTCTTTAAAGTACTTCTTGTGATACCATCACAGTAGTTAGAAGTTACAGATATTGCTGCCATTTTTAGTGATAAATTTCCAGATGCAAGTTTTAATAAAGCCACTGGAAGGAGACAGAATGGAGATCAACCTTTGGAGTATAGTTTGGTTGGATAAATGCTCTCTTAGAGGACTATACCTGCTTAACACTGATGTCCTGGTTTTGGATAGAATAAAGTTAATTTTCCTCCTAGCAGCTGCTATAGTGCTGTGTTTTGGATTTAGGATGAGAATAATGTTGGTAACACACTGATGTTTTTAGCTGTTGCTAAGCAGTGTTTATAGTAAATCAAGGACTTTTCAGCATTTCATACTGCCCTGCCAGCAGAGGCTGGTAGTGCACAGAAGCTGGGTGGGGACACAGCAAGGACAGCTGACCCAAAGTAGCCCATGGGATATTCCATACATCATGCCCAGTATATAAACTGGGAGGAGTTGGCCAGGGGGGCAGTGCAGCTCGGGGTTTGGCTGGGCATTGGTCAGTGGGTGTTGAGCAATTGTATTGTGCATCACTTGTTCTGTATCTTCTCTTACTATTATGCCTTCTCTTTCTGTCCTATTAAACTGTATTTATCTCAAACCATGAGTTTTACTTGTTTTTTCCTCAATCTCTCCCCCATTCCACAGTGGGAGGGGCAGTGAGCGAGTGGCTGTGTGGTGCTTCATTGTCGGCTGGGGTTAAAACACAACAGGTGACTATAAGGGGAACGGAAAGGATTGCTCTTGCAGCTTAGACAAATCAGTGGTACAGAAGCCAGGGAGAGCTGTTGTCATCACAAAGGTCTCGAGGAAAGCCAAGAGATGTGCTGAGTCTCAGCTGTGGCAGATGTGTTTGCCAGGACATGAGAGCAGAGCACATAGCATGAAGCACAAGTAAAGTTAATCTGACACTGATATTGCTAAAATGCATTTCAAAAGTGAGAATATGTAGCTACAGGTAGATAAATGCATACACATGAATGCACACACGCTTCAGACTGATGGAAGGAAAGATTTATGTTTCATTCCTACTTCAGTATCACTGGTCTATTCTTGATGAGTTAATATTTGATGTCAATATGTCTTACAAGAAAAAAAAAAAAATAGCAAGCCCATGCACCATGAGGAAATAGTCTGTGACTTCAAAGTAAAAGAGGTCAGTCAATACATTTTACCAAAGTCTTTGTGTTATTTGCAAAGGATGTAATAGTTGTTTAGGATGCTTTGATGGATACATTTGACACACTGAGCATTTCAAAATCATATCAGCAGTCTACAAGTTTCCAAAAGGATTTCTGGGCCTTTTCTTTTATGTAAGCTTTGGCCCTGATGTCCTTCCTGAATGTGACAAAAGATTTCAGTATTTCTATAGTGATAGCTGTCTTGAATCCACATTCTTTTGAGAATTTCATACTCAGCAGTGTGACTGCTTTGTGCTCAAGTCCATGTGGGCTGTTACTTATTAGTTTTATGTTACCCATGGATAAGATTAGTACTTTTTAGAAATATGGATGGTATACCAAGGAATTATGTATTAAATGAATTCAAATGTAGCAGGGAAAAAAGGGGGAAAATAAGTGTAAGAATAATCCCTCATGTAAATTTGAGCTACAGTGTTATTATTTATTTTTTTCTTCATGTGTACTTTGTATTTTTTTTCATATTTCTGCACACATACAGGAATGTATACTCACATTGACATTCTTTTAATGCTTTCTTCCTGTCTTTAACTCTAAAATGTTCCTGCTTATACAAACAATATTACTGGGATATTCTGAGAGTTTGTCCATGTATATGAATGTATATCCAAACATATACACATGCATATATGTACACATGTACATATACATTAATAGCTAAATCAAATGGTAACACTATTTTAGTGTCATTTCAGGTATCCTAGATCATCCTGCCACTCCAGAGGGTATGGCTTTCTCTTAAAGCCTGTGTCAGCAAGATGTGACGCAAGTCAACAGATATCTTTCATATACTAGAACATCTTAAAAGGTACTAAGTGCTTATGGATGATTTCTTCCCTTAATCTCTGTGGAGCACAATGAAAGCTCAAGCAACTAGTTCACATAAAGGTATCCTCATTGTAGACAACATAAAGTTAGGGCAAGCTGAATCCCACCAAAGTGCCTAGTCATAGATGTCTAATGTCATTTTATATGCGCAAAGTTTTTCCATCTTTGTCCACTTGTAATTTCAGAAAGAGATGGATCTCCTTTGGTGCCTGTGTTGCATCTACCAATTGTAAAGATGTGTCTTGGATGCTCAATAATGTCTCAAGCAGTATAGGATCTGGGTAACTTTAAAATTGAATCCCATCCCTAAAGTCTTTCTTCATTTAGTAAAGATGATACCAATCAAAAAGAAAACAGATGAGATGTACAGATGTCCTTGCTTTTTCTAGAGTTTCCTTTTTTCTTCCATGCTTTTAAAATTCTTTGAACTTTTGGGCAGCAGAAGAGCTGTGATTATATAAAAAAAATCCTATTCTTGATTTTTAAACACCTAAGAATTAGTGTCTGAATGTTAGTTAGGCACTTCATGATTCCTTAGAGGCAATGAAGAAAGCAGACATCTCCTGGGAGTGACTCTTAATCTATCATAGGTACATAGAATGAGATGAGCTGTGTTCTGAAGGTGTCTATTTCTACTGACCATACAGAGAGCTTAAAATAACTAGCTCACACTAAATAGCTGATTTTATACTTCTAAATTATGACAGACTAAATTTTTTCTTTACCTACTTTCTTCTTTTCCTAGAGAAAAGTTTCCACTGCGTGCATGCAGAACTATCAAGGCTACCTGAGCTCTCTTCACTGGTGAATAGGAGCTGTCAGCTCCAAAGGAATAGAAGATACTGAGTTATGGTTTAGAATATCCAAAACTTGCAAGATTTCTTTCCCATATTGTTTCTGCAGAGAAAAATTCAGGGTGAAATAAAATAGATAAAAAATGAAAAAGTTGTGATTTTAATAAATATACCAAGGTTACATTGTCTTTCAAATGCTTCTTCAATCACACACAAATCTCCATAATATTGAAACATCAGGCTTGCTTGTGAAGCAACAATACAGAATTTTCCTTTTGCTTATTTTACATTCAGTCCTACTCTGTTTGTTTTTAATAAAGTGGAAAGTACGTCTTGTACCCAGAAATTAGTAAAACTACAAAGTTCATTGAGAAAACCCCTATTGTAACTTTCATTGTTTTTCTTCATGAATAACTATGGTGGTAATCTGTTCATCTCTTCTTGTCTGATACATTGGAAATATTGCTGCAGTAATAAAAAAAGAGAAACTTTTCTGCTACAGGCAGAAGAAAACTATTGCCACAGAAGTTTCCTTTAAAATCCTATAAACAAAAATTAACTAAAAAAAGACAGCTGCTTACTCCTGTGCAAAAAAAAAAGTTAATGCTGGAGGAAATTTAGAAGAATTTATGTAAATCAAGAAGTACCTCCAGTAGGACATGAGGGAGTAAAAAAATCCACAAAAAATTATTGGACGGAAGACAGTGATGGACACAAAAAGACTCATATGAGATAATATTGAGAGTTTACCTCACTCCATAGGCAGACCAACAATGAAGATCAAAGAGAATGGTTACTTCAGAACTCAATGAAAAATCATCTAAAGTCGCTGTTACAAATGCATTTTCCTGGGCTTTCCTTCATCATGACCAGAAAACCAACAAGTATCTAGTAGTTTTCTGATTTTTTTTTTTTCCCCCTTTTTCTCCTTATCCTCTGCAAAGGAGTGAAACTTTTCCAGTAAGACCAATAGGAACAGCTCACATACTGGTAAAACAGGTGTTCTCCCACTGGGGTTTACTTGCAAAACTGTAATTGGTTCAGAAAGCTGCTTTACAGTTTTTTTCTTGTAATGAAAAAGTTGTCAGCATTCAGAGTAAAACAAAAACGTCAGTCTTCATGATAGATTGAGAGAATGAATAGAGGCATCTAACTATGAAAGGAAAATACTGTCTGTTAAATGGAATAGACCAAAAGAGTTGCAATCTATTACTCCTTGCACCAATAAAGGCTCCACATCATAGCACAGCAAATTACATGCCTTTCAAAGTAATAATGATAGGAAAATGAAAGCGACATGACGTGTTGTGGGGAAACTACCTGATGTGCTTGAAGGTGTTACAGTGACTTCATGAAAAGATTGCAGGAATATCTGTAAGAAGTGCACAGGTTTGAAACAAAAGCATTAAAAAAATCAAAAGGCTAACACAAAATACACTTTTTATATATGCATAAATATACATAAAATAACCTCTTTTAACTATAAGCATGAAAACCAAACAACCTCTTTTTTTCCCTCTTCCCAGGTTTGTCTGTATATAAAATCTGTTGGGTTTTTTTTAACAAAAAGGTAAATAAACTGTTGTGCAATCCAATGTAAGCAGCCTAAAGGTAAAACTGATGCAATACAACACAAGATCAGTCTTTTATTTTCTGTATCTATGTGCTTTATTTGTCAGTGAGTAGTGACAAATATATTAGCTTAAAACAGAGTCGAGGCTCTTAAGAAAAGAGATATTTTCTTTTTGGTCAAAGGCAATTATGAATAATCTTAATAGCTGAAATGAAAGCTGCATTCTCTTTCACATGCATAAATCTGCAATGAAACAATCCTTTAGACTTACAGGTCTAAATAAAGTATCTATTTAATGCATAAACAACTGTAGTTTTTTGTAAGGAAATTACAATCTCTTTGTGCTAGAATAAAGTCAGAGTAAAACCATCTTGTCTGTCAAGACTCCATTTTGCTTGAATGAGAAAATTGCATACTGGATTCTTTCCCTTTCTTAGCCCTCTTTTAATGAACAACCAGAATAATTTCAAAACAAAGAAATGTAGATTTGATTAGTCCTTTGATTACTGTTGATGAATACTGTAAATAGTTGTGAGACAATGTAAAATGAGGACATGACTGATGCGGTAAATAAGAGACAAGACACCACAGAATCAGAATTTAGCCAGGAGGGTAGCAACTTGGCAAACAGAAGCCAGTTTTACCTGAATT
>VYZV01041131.1:0-11559 GCA_013401275.1 Pandion haliaetus | reverse complement strand
TTTGGTGGGCACCTGGCATCCAGCCAGGGTCAACCCGCCACAATATCAAGAAAACATTTCCTCACAAAATGAAAGACCAGCATCAGATACATACTAAAGGCAGAGTAGAAAATCAGTTTTGCTTTTACCACAAAAATCCCCTCACCAGGACTTAATAAATGTTTTAGAGTTTCAGCTTCTGAGAGAGAAGACAGCTTGTCAAAAAGACCATGGTCTCTGAGGTCAGGCTTCCACTGATAGCTCTTCAAAATCATCTACTGCCCCTTTTTATTACCTCAGGTTTCCACAGAAAATATGGTGACCAAAGAAGACAAATCTGAGTAACAGGTTGCTGAGTAGCTATTTAATCAATACCCATGACCAAAAGGCAAATTATGAAACAACTGACAACACTTAAGTAGTCTGTTGATATACTGTCTTCCTCACAAAACACTTTGTTTTGACTTCTGATGACAGTGTTTCAAAACAAGTCCAGTATTTTGAACCAGATTTTTCACCACATTTACACCCTCAATGTCAACAGCAAAAAGCTGTGCTCAGGCTATGCCATAGTGAAGTTTCCAACAACTCAAACTCTCTTCTTAACCTCTAACATTTTCTTCAATTAGCCTGTTAATTCGTGATCTTAGCAGACTCCACCAGAGTTTTCTACATATCATGATTATTAATTTTAAGCACAAAACTTTAATTATCAAATCCTGTACAAGCTTGCCATACATACCTGTCGTTCCTTCTGCTTTTCTTGATTTTCCTTGTCCAAAATCATAAATTGGAACAACACTGAGGTCATATGTAGTTCGCGGCTTAAGTCGCTTTAACACTATGCTTGTAGCAGGAGCATTTACTCTTCCAAACATCTGTCTTCCTCCACTGCGTGGTCGGTAGTACACACGATAAGACAAGACTTTTCCGGGTGAAGGCTGCCATGTAACTCTCATTGTATTTTCTGTCTCGTTGTCTACTGTGACAGTCCTGGCATTTTGTGACACTTTTCAGTGTAAAAACATGGATAAATGTTTACTTTGTCACATAAAGATATATTCAAATGCATGCCTACAAAATTCATTCTGTTGTATTAAAAAAAAATTGCCTTCTTTAAAATTACAGTATTTGATCATGGGGAAGACACAGGGGAATCTCACAGGCCATTGTTAAACTATTTTTCAGTTGTAATGGACTAAACAAACATAAGTGTGCTTTCCACTACAGAAAAGAGGGAATTGTAAATTACATGATGACACAGCATATTTGGGAGTTTTATTTAGTCACACCTTTCAGTAATCTGCTAAATAATGGAATCAGCACCCTCAAATGAAAGTGATAACTTATAAAGCCATTGGTTTTTTACAAACACAATTAAGATTTTCTAAGTTTCGAATTTACAGATCTGATAAGGTACTGCTAAATACCTAAACTGCAGGGTGTTGGGCTCCATACAAACTAACCTGCAAATAGTGGTGAGTGACTTTCCAAATGCTTGGAAAATCACTCACTGCTATTTGCAGGATAGTGTATGTGCTGAAGTAGGCACACGGACTAATAAAGCATTTTCTCTACAAATTGGAGCATTCGGCTTCTAAGAGATATTTTCCAGACTGTACAAATGTTACAAATGATCTGAAGTGAACTGAAAAGTATGCAATGCTGGCTGTCAGCCGGAATAAGCCATCCAGGTTTTGGCAAAACAGAAGCTTCTTAGCATGCCAGAATCGGTCAGTATTTCATCACACGGTAAGGTAGGCTTTGCAGGCTGCAGTATCCTCTCCCAGTCCTAGGAACTCACAATTTCTAACTGTGTTTGTAACAGAAATATGCAATGTTAGTTAGTCTCAGGTCTGGGTCTATTGTCGGGCCTGACAGCAAGCTCCCTCAGGCAGCACACTGAGAGAAGTAACAAATGTTATATGGCTAAGCTGCCTACTTAACCTGGAAAAGGCAGGACAGCTAATCCTGCTGTTCTTGAAAAAAAGGAAGATGTGGATCAGCAGTGTGCTTTCACTCTGGGGAGTCAGCTCTTACCAATGGCAGCAATCACTACTCTTGTGAGACCTTAAGAGCAGCTATACTGGGTCAAGGCCAAAGGTTAACGTAGTTCAGCAGCCTGTCTCCAACAGTAGTCAAAACAGGTGCTTAGGAAAGAGTACAAGAACATGTAAACACACATGATGCTTCCCCAGAGCACTCCCTTAGGCTTCCACTTCACATGGCCCCTTTAAGCAAACAACAGAAACATCAAGGCTGATCCAGGGCATCCCTTCATTCATTCTGGCTCATCTACTTGCCAGTTCTTGCTATAAAGCAACAAGCTATCCCTGGCTTCTCGGTGTTTTTTACTTAGCCTACACTGCAGGAGAGGCTTGAGCCTGCTTTAACTTATACTATATAATGTTTAGCAAATAAAAAAAAAAGAGCCTCAGGAAAGGTAAATAACAAACATCAAAATTACCCAGTGAGCCTCAGTTTGAGGAATGTGAAGTCTGGAAAGGGCAATAGCTTGGAAAGCAAATCCATTGATTCTCTGGGAATTTACCCCACGTTTTCTCCTTACTCTACCCATAACATTTCTTCTACCTGATTTCTAGCAGTCACACCAAACCTATGAAAGGCCGGATTCAGAGTAATTTGCAGACAAAATACATCTTAATTTGGAAGTAAATCTTGCTGAATCCAAACCTACATGACATAGAAGACATTTTCCCTTTTTTTAATGGTCAAACAAAAAGCCAAAATTGACTGATCTGAGGTGGCATTTTGGCTTGGGGGGATATTTCAGGAAAAAAAAAAAGGTGAAGAAAAATAAAGTCCATTTTCTTTAAAATACGATAATCTCATCAAGAGCAGAATGTTACAAATGGTGGTAACCTTGCACTACACTCACCATCAGTAAAAGCCTCTCCTTCTACTGGGTCTCCTTCTCCACTGCTGTAGGTTGCGGATACTGAAATCCTGTATTTAGTCTCTGGCTCCAAGCCTTCTAGCACAGCATCCACTCTGTTTCCAGGGACTCTCTTCTCTCCCATCGTATCATCATAAAGTGATTTCCATACTATCCTATAATCGTTAACTGCTCCTGGAGCTGGTGTCCATGATAACCCAACGGTAGTGTCAGTTATGTCTGTCGTAACCAAATTACGTGGTGAACCACGTTCTGCAAGAAAGAAAATATCAAATTGTCTCCAAAATACAAATAGCAAAAGTTAGGAAAGTACAAATGGAAAAGTAAAATTATCATAAGAGCAAAATCAAACTTTTCCCATCAATATTAGTTTTAATAACATACACTTGTAGTGTCAAGAGAAAATTTATTGATTTTTCATCAAAATGCTTAAAGCTAACTTTAGACTATGAATGATCCTATCCCTTACCATGCAAGATATTTAGCAGTTATGCTTTAGAATATGCAAAATAAAAATGGCGTTAATCAAAGACTCGGAATGAAGCCAGTGTTTACATGTGCTGTAGCTCATTTAGGCAGGTTTTAACTCTCAGGTAAATAATTTTATTCCAATCATTCATCTTCATCCTCATGTGGGTAACTTTTTTCTTGGGGGATAAATAAAGGAGACTTTTACCCAGGTCAGAGTCCTTTCTCCGACAATGTTATCCTCTTATTTAATAGTACTATTCTTATCTTCCAGACTACTGCTTACCAGTTTTAACAGGTATTTTATTTTATGTTTACAACTAATTTGCAGCGTGTTTACTTCATGCCACCATTACAGTAGAAAACAGTCTCCATCTTTCCACTCATAAGACTTGTACCCCTTTCCTCCCCGTAGCTTGTTCCAGCCAGCTTGGAACAAAGGAAACAGCTCATTAGTCTGTGAAATCCAGTTGTCAGCTGGATGCGTTGAGTCTCACCTAACACACCAGAGTAATTCCACTGCTTAAAAATGGAGCCCATTGGTCAAAGCAGTGCAGTGAATGGAGTGCCTCTGTTTAATGTTTAACATACATTTATAACATATGTTCAATTTTCCTATTGCAGTGGCTGCCTTTTGATGGCAGGAAAGGAGCACTGACTGGTGGGTTTAATGCAATGGCCTCACTGTAGCAAAATCTGCAAAAGGGATCTGCGAAACCAGATCCACATACACACAGAAGCGCTCAGTTCTTTGGTTTGTATTCTCTGTGGCCTTTCTCACTGTACAAGACATTCCTGAGAGACTGCTTACCAAGAGGACTTAAACGCTTGAGGTGGCCTCATGGCATCACAGTTAAGTTTTACTTGCACTGATAAAAATATATCCCTATATTATACCACAGCAGCCACAGGACCAGACTCAAAATTCTCTGAACACAGAGAAGTTGAGTACCTATCCAATTTCCACTGCTTAGGCTCATTGCAGGAACAGACCTCTCTGTTTTCAGAAGCCTGAAGCAGTTTCAGTTCAAGACTGAGCAACAAGTTGCTCAAAGCCATATACTGTGTTTTCACTTTTCATATTCATTTGTCTTTCACTTCCACTGCAAATCTGCAACATTTCCAAACATAATCGCATTGGAGCAAACAGGACTACCTGTAGAAAGCTTTGTTTTGGAAATATCTCATTGCCAGCACAACTTCATTAAAACTGAGCCAATGAATCCCACTTGGCTTAATGATGAATGGAAATTAATATCAGCCTATTTGAAAACAATGCTTACAGTATAATAAAGATTCATCAGCCACACAGACTACAGAATCAGAGGATACCACTCCAACCACGAAGCCGACTCAAATATAGCTGATAGATCATGTAACAGAATTCCTTTCTGTTGTGGGGTTTTTCTGCTCTTAATTCACAGTCTTGGGACATGCCATCATGTTTTTCTGGAGACAATTCTTTTTCCATCCTAACTCTGCATCATTTTTTACAATTTTACTCTTCAAACCAATTTTTAACCTTACAATATAAATCACTACAATTGGTGGCATCTTCTCTTCAAAAAAAGGTTAAGATACAGAGGTTTTGATAAAGTTCACTTGTTTATCATTTCACAACAATAGCAGTTACATATAGTGAAACTTTTGCAGTTGCAAAAGTTATAGCGAGAAGGCCTGATTCAGCTCATGCTTTGTGAAGTCTCATCAAATTCAGTGACTGCATTAAATGATAGCCAGGGTAGAATCTAAACTCCAAACACCAATTTTCCTGGAAGCCTGAAAAAAAGATTTGCCTTCAAAAGTAAATTACACCAATTTTTCTGTCTGCTCTTAAGCTTCTGCTCCCAAATCTTGGCTTTTTCATACAATAAAAAAAATACTAAGGCAATCCAAATGGAAAAAATACGGAAAACCTAACTTGATAGAATGCACAGATGTCTCACAATAAAAACCTTTCTTTCCATATTTTAATGTAATATAAATATACAAGTCACTTTATTTTGGCTACTTTAAAACATGGCTCTGCCACAACATGATTTCAGTATTAAAGTATCTGCTACCACAGCACAATTTTTTGCAAGTCTACTCTTGGACGCTACAGCTAATGATATATGTTGGAAACACTGCAAAAATAACTGCATATTTAAAACCGTTATTGATTAAGTCATTACCGAGGTCATTAAATAACAGAGGAAAATCATTTGTTTGGAATGGACTGTAATGAACACCAGTTACTGTAATATGTTGGTTCTGAAAGAAATATTCTTTGGAACTAAATGTCTTTTTTATAAGGCAAGGTAAGAGAGGGAAAAGTGACTGGGATTCCTACCAAACCACTAGAACTAAATGGAAAATTTTTACTTCAAATAGTTGGAAACTGCTGACAAGACAACTTACCTACAAAGGGAAATTAGACCTTTTATATGTTACACTGCAACGAGAACATTTCTTTAACATAACATACAAACTTGATTTGCACCTCATGTAAAGTGGAAGTTCATTGACAGCTTTTCTCTGCTTCACTGGATCTCCCACAAGTGTTTTTGTATTAGGGTACACAGCTGTGTTTAAGATGTAGTCCAACTGTAAGTCTTAAATTATTAGGATTCCATCAAATATTACATAAGCTGCTACACTCAGAGTCAAGAAACATATTTATGCTCCACAATAACACAGGTATAATGTAGTCACTAGCAAACACACAATTAGACCTATGAGGTATTTTTCCCTTGGATTAAAACAAAATACCTAGTTACCTTCTTTACATTTCACAAAAAAAAGAAAAAAAAATTCTAAAACTGTAACACCTAGGCAGTCATTCTGTTCTTTGGTCCACATGTTTGGAAACATTTGTTGTATGCCTGCTTCTTGCCTGCTTGTTTAAACAGGATGGATAAGGAGCATGGAAAGACAATGTACACTGCAAGAAAGAAAAGTGCTGGCTAGCTGGCTCACAAGTGGTTGTCAAAAGACTCCTGCTTTTTCCTCACTTGAAATGGAAGCTAAAGTATGTTCGTCACTTCATACAGGCCCCAAGTCGTCAGCAAGTGAGGAAGCAGTTGGTTGTCGAAAATTATCCCCTAACAGGCATTGGGTCTTATGATGATCTGGAGCACCAAACCAGCTGGTGTAAGCACAGCTGTAAGCCATGGTGAGGACATACACAGTAAAACAAAGTGCTTGCACAGACAGGTCAAACCCCTGCCTGGGTGAGCAAGCCAGTCACCACTTTCAGGCTATCAGACGCTCTTCAGCAGTCTTTATCTCAGAGCTGGTCTGCCTACGGTCCCTTGTACATCTCTACCATCACTCAGTGCAGACACACTCTCAATAATTAACTTGGTAACTTTCAGTCAGGTGCTTTTACACCCAGTTCTGGACTTCTGCAATGTCCAGTTTCCACATTAAGTTTTTCCACTATAGTATGCCAGAGACACAATATAATATTAAAGCAGTTTCCCTGTGTCCACTTGGCCTACTTCCCACAGCTCTCCAGCAATCACTGTTGTTATTGAACACAAGACTGTGAATCAGCTAAAATTAAAATGTTGACATTCATAAAAATCAAATGGCCTTATTCAGATGGCCTTTCCCCCAGAAACATTTACACAACTCCAGCTGATTTCAGTGGGAGTTGTACATGCAGTTTGGGCCCAAAGTTTAAAGATTTTTCTATATGTGCACTTAAAACCATCTTTCAAAATCAACCTGTGGCAGTAAATTTCATGCAGAGCCATGTTTCAGTTAAGTTAAACATAGGATTGATCTAAGCCAGCATCCTAAAAGGTCAGAACCAACAAAAAAATGAACCTTCCCTTGCAGATGCATATACCAAAATTTTATGGCCTGAGTCCTGCCTTGTTTACAATGGGATATGTCAGGAGTATCCCATTCAGTCAGCAGGCTAGGTCGCCGCAGCCAAGGATCCAAGGGCACACATCATGCGAGATGGTAGCAGAATCACTTTAAGGTTCCATAATGGTCAAACTCTCCTCAGCATTGGAAGGGGCAGTCGCTTTGGTTAGCTGTTACCCTTCCCTTTGAGCCACAAAGTAGTTGGTTATTCCTGGAGTACCAGCCCTCAGGCACGTAGTGAGGGGATGTAGACATGGTGCAGGGGAGAGTCAAGGACTTGCCACACAAAGGGAATGCTCACTTGACCCTGTTAGAGCAGGTTTCTTGCTCTTCTGCTACTGGGAATGCAGAAAGGTGAGAAGATGCAAACCAGGAGAGTTCTGACCCAAAACAGAGGGACTTTGGCCAGAGCACTCCTGAGTCCCTGCTCCAGGATAAAGCCAACAGGAATTCATTCTCAGTCCCTTTAATATTTTATCTGTCTTTTCCAACAGTTAATCAGTTAACACTACTCTCAACTGTCTAGAAATATCTTTATTATTCATTCAACCTTCCCCTGTGGGTTTTTTTCTGATAAATATTTCATTTCCTGTATAAAACTGAAATAATTTTCCACAGATTATCAGAAGTCAATTTCAAATGTCAGACTCAAAAATCTTGGCACGTATAGTTTTCAAAATGCATGAAACAGCATTAAATCTCCTGAGGACACTGAGTCCTTGTTTCTCTCAGGACGGAAGCAGCGCTATGCAGTCTGAACATTACGTAAAGTCCCTGTGATATGCTAAAACCCTCATTGTAAGAAAATGTCACTTGAATTTGTGCTATTCTGCCTGTAGGAGGTCATTCATTCCTAAAGCAATCTTACGTTACTATAGAAACAGCAAAAAGGAATCATTTATTTACCAAAGAACTACTATCCATTTTCTGACTAAAGACACACACACCCCCAAAATCCCCAAACCTAAGCTCTAACAAATGTATACAACAGAAAATAACTTAAAACTGAAAAGTGACTCAGTCACGACAACCTTATTTAATATATTGCTTTAGTACAGCCCAGTTCTCACAGCACAAATAGCTCCCTGTCAAACAGGATTGCAGGATTGGGCCCTGTATTACTGAAACATAAAGATTCTCTTTCTAAAGGGGAAGAGACCATAATATAGTTATCTCTCAGATTTATCTTCTGAATATAATACACTACACCTCTTGTTGTTTATTCTGTAATGTACAAAGGTAATAAATAAAATGGGTTGACATCTCTGCTACTGTAGACTAGCAGTTTCATTTATTTCAAAATAACTACGTCCATTTACACCACAGTGTTTCTAGCCTAAGAACTTTACTGATATAAGTGGAAATAGTTTGAAATGTCTCAGTGCAAGCAAGATGGGAATCTGACCACNCTTTTTTTCTAAATTTCTCTGAGATTCATATTTAAAAGTGTAATAACCCCCCTGCTTGGAGTCAGTAACTGAAATATTCTTCAAGCTGTTCTGAAAAATGTATAACTGCCACCAAAAGGACACTCGTAAAATAGATCTGCAGCTTTCAAATTTTTCAGACATTCATTAGGATTAAACATTTCTATGTAGATTGCTTAATCTAGCAATGAATTTGTTTCTCTTTAAAACAACTGCAAATTATGAAAGTTAATCTATTTAGCAGCTTATGTATAGTATGTTCTTTTCATCTGACAGCATGCCTTTGGGCAGAAAACCAAATTCTTGCCAGACCTACAACTACCTCTCTTATTAAAAAACAGATTAGAAAAACAGTAGCTCTCACAAACTGCTCACTGTTGCACTGTTGTCTGTTGCATTTACACTCACAACCCTCACCATGTTTATCATTGTATTTTATTTCTAGTGTATGATGAATTGGGTAAGATCATGTGATCCCCCAAAAAACTGAAAGCCAAATGGTTTGTTTGGGATGTTCAGAGATAAGAGGGAGTCTTTTCCCTAAGGCATTCCTGTGGGTGTTTCTTGTTTGTTCTTCAACCTGTATTATTTATCATCAAATACAACCATCAGTGCTAATTTGTTTAGCCCCCCCAGTTGCCACAAGCCTTGTTCCACCTCACAGCAAATGGCAGCCTGCACTGGTTTAATTTACCTTAGCTGTTTCAACCACTTTGTGTGACTGAGGGAAATCACAGCCAACAAAATATGTCTGAGGAAAATTTTTCCACGGCAACTTTATAGAATGGTTCCAACCAAAGCTGCTTAGTGATGGATCACCATGCACTTTTGAAAGTGAGAGGATAAAACTGGAGAGTTTTCTACAGCACATATTTTGCACATGCAGCTATGTTTAATGCAGTATGAAATATAAAGCTCCAGAACTTTCACCTCTGGATGGTACTTCACAACTGTAGACAAAATCAGCCAGTGACTGAAAGAGGCTGTATAAAAGATCACAGCACTATGAATTTCCTAAAATCTGGATTACTGAAGAAGGAAAGCACACTCCTTCAACAAAGGGGCAAAAACATTGTTTCCCTTTCCCCACTCCACAAACACAAAAAAGAAACAAACCCATTCTCTCTGAATAACAATTACCTGTATGGTATGGAACAGCACCCTCAGAAATAAGTATTTTCTGGTTACTCATTTGTTAAACTCTCTATACCATGTGGTCTGTGAACAATTCATAAAATTCTGATCCTCTGGTATGTGTTTATCTTTAGACTGGACTAGATAGCTATGCAAACAGTTTATAGAAGAGATTATCTACAGTTACTTGGGGGAATATTTGCCCTCTCCATTTTATGCAGAGAAACAATAAGGGCAAGAACATACTTAGCAAAAAGCAAAACAAAAGGAGAAGCAGAGATTACCCAGCTGGTAAACAATGCCAAGTACACAGAATGATTGCTGGGTTTCTGTGGATTGATTTCCCCAAGTATCCAGAAACAAAAAAGCCACTTCAAAACACGGAAAAATTGCCATGCAGAGCAAAGCAGAGGAAGAGGAGAAACTTCCAAGAGCAATTTGTGACTGCTCCAAAATACATTGCAGATAACATACATAACTGAAGGACCTTCAATGAATGCCTGGGCAGACATGTTCTTGCAAATCTTGCTAGAGCAGTCTGAAAAATTTTCAGTTTTTCTCTCTCCACTGAAGGCTACTCTTGCAACCGAGATACAGTAACTGCCCATGTGAGTTCTACTACATGCAGAGCAAAATAAATCATTACTGAAGGCAGTAAGAATGTTTGTCTACACCCTGAGTCAGAGGGGACCATTTAGTGACTCAGTAAAATTCCATAAACATCTGAGAGTTTGGATTTTTCATTTCCTGCCACTTGACTATACAATAGCTGGAGAAGCTACTGTATCCAGCTCCTCCTTTCTCACTTTCCTATTAGTGCTGAAATGTTCACTATACCCAAACTGATTTGTCTTAGACTACAGTTCAATACCATAAACTAACAACCATCCCAGTTTGAAAGGCAATCTCAAGCCTACCTCTTGATATGATGATGAAGTGGCCAGTGACTATGGCATCACTGACTGAATAGGTTTGGTGAGACTTCATATGGTGAAGACATCAAGTAAGCCCCACTGGGATTCCTGATACAGGAAAATACTTAAGTGCTCAGTACTTCAGTGCTGTTGGCAATGAAAAACACACACCACACTATTTTGTTTCTCAGACACTATGGCTCACGGAAAAACTAGCTGAAATACTAAACACTTTTTTATGCTTCCTTTCACAGCTTTTTTGTCATTACTGTTGATAAGTTTATTTCTCCAGGAATTAAGATCTGCCCCATTCCCAGCCTCAGACAGACAAGCTATTTCAGCTAATAGTTAGTCAAGTATTCACTTCACTGACCTGTGTGACTTTTCAGCTGACTCCAACCATGTTTATTTTATTTTATTTCACAGGCAGCATGACTTCTTTTCCAAGTAAACTTCTATACTGAGCTTTGAAGTTTGAATGTTACCTTTCAGTTCCAAAATTGCAACCTTTTTATTCTTAATTTTCTGTTTTTCCTCAAAGGTTTTGTCTTTTTATGCTTTAATGAGGTAAGACAGTACGTTAGAATGAAATATTCTTATATGTACTTCAACAGATATTCTGAGAACCTTTTATACCATTAGTCAGAGAGTCTTTTAAAATATCTATGAACCATGTCCAAGGAGTTTTGGCCTAATTCAAGTATTTTTATTACCTCATGAAACTGCAGATATGCTGGTTACTGAAATATACAGTGGATGTTCCATGAGGAAACATCACGATTTAGGCCTCTGCTGTCATGCAGACATTTGTATTCTATTCTTTACCTTTGATCACCCAGTAATGACTGACATCTGTACATGC
>VYZV01041130.1:28854-64571 GCA_013401275.1 Pandion haliaetus | reverse complement strand
ATCACCACTCCTTTAAAATACCCAGACAAATAAATAGCTCAAAAATAAATTCAGATCATGAAAAATGTCTTAAAGCACCTGATGACAATAGAGATCAATATCTAATTAACCCTGAGCAATGCACTATTAAAAAATTGGCTATCTAGCAAAATATAATGGGCAGGGGAAAAAAAAAAAGAAATATTAGCAAGTACTTGATGCATATGAATAATTGAAAGAAATATAAAAGGAACAAAATGTATCACAATACATAATGTTTGTTAATAATAACTGGGTTAACAATCCACCAGAGATTTGAGAAAAATAAGAGTTAAAGTTTCAAAAACAATGCAGAAGCTGACCACAGTAATGGAAGAATTGCTAAGAATCCCTTAAAGTACTGCAGCTATACCTTGTGATATAGAAGAAATGCAAACTCTATTGCTCATAGGATAGCTAAAGAAGTTAGAAGCCTTTGTCTTCTCCAGTAGTGTCACTGTAGAACTAATAGTTTCAAGTATAAATAGCACCTAGTTGAATTCTCAATGTTATCAGACCACAGAGAATTGCATAAATCACCTCTGATGTGATAAAACATAAAGAAATGAAATGTATCATCATTCATACAGTTTAGAGTCTTTGTGATCTAGTCCTCACTTATTGGTATGTCATTTTTAAACTATAGCCTGGCAGAGCAATTCAGACTTCAGATTTTTACAGACCTGATATAGGCTCTGAAGTAGGAAGCTCAACTCCACCCATAGCCACTGTAAAATAAAGGGTCCTCCACAGGCTAACTCAGGAGTTCAACTTTGATGGGCTGAATTATTCTCTAGAGTATCCCCCAGACAACTGAGTATAACAGGTTTCCTAAGAGAGGAAGCTAAGTTGTATGCCAGTAGCTATGCCACACAAATATCTTTGCTCTTTTTGATTAAAGCCTGAACTGAACTAACTCAAAGTGGCTTTGCAAGGTGATACTTCATTCTGAAGTTCCTTTCCTATCCCACAGAACACAAATTTGCATTTTCCTAAAGGGAGGGAAATCTCCAGTCATAAACAGGAATTTATCTTAATTGGTGTAGTAGTTTCAGCCTTAGATCTCAAGTTCATAAGATAACTTGTGGAAGGAAAACCTCATTTAGGGAAAATACGTAGCACAGGAATGGCACATCAAAACCAATCCCATGCTAATGTTTTTCAGAATACGGTCAAGACCCACTCTAATACCATTAGTCTTTGTTTCATTTCCCCTCCTGTAAGAAATATGTCACAGAGCCTCACAATGATATTTACAAACCTAAATGCCAATTTAAATACTTTCATCGATAGTTTTCTTGTTTATTCTTGTGTCAACACTATCCTTTTATATTACAAGCTTTCTTCCTTCTAATGAAAAAAATTAAATCCTCCTCTCAGCATATGCTTTATCAGATGTAGCAATTTCCATAATTTCCTTCCTCTTAGCCATCCAACCTTTTTCTTCTCTCTTCAACGTCATCATCCTGTATGAAAGAAAAACATTTCTTCATTTATTGCTATACCTAAGTTGTCTTCAGTCTTGATCTCATCATTTGTGCAATGCCTGCAGTTCTTAAATTTCTTTTTATATATTTCTATTCATTTATACTGAAAAAGCCTTTGGTGTCTGTTTGATTTGCCATAGGCATATTAAAATTTTACTTTTGGTTAGTTTTATATTATCTCTCTACTTTTTGACTGTAGTTTTCTATGTTGATCAACTTTTTTTGACTTCTCAAGCTTTCTTCTCACTGTGAGTTAAGCATTTGCTTGCTACAAATCTGTATCAGGCAGAAAAAAAACTGTTATGAGACGTCAGAATGTGTTAAAAGATACATGATAAGGTGTTTCTAAATTCCATGAAGAAGCAGTTATGTGATCATATTATGAAGATCTGTATCCTATCCTGCAAGTGGGTGACATCTGGTGAGTAACAGAAGTTTTTGCACTTAACACATTTAAGTTTCTCTTAAAAGTGGCCTGTGAAGCCAAAAATGGAGAAGCAGAGGTTCAACTTGGGACAGGGAATACCTGACATTATACCGGACAGCCAACAAGTTCAGAAAATTTTGGTGAGACTGCCCACCTTAAAAATAAGATTTTAATTTATGTATCTTGCTGAATAGTGATTGCACCAGCTTAAACCAAACGTCCCACTAGCCCAGCAGTCACTCTCTGTCAGCAGACAAACGTGACTGCTCAAGAAAGGGTATAAGAATTGGTTAACAATATATGGTATTTCCTCTTAAGTACTTCCTCCATCACCAATCACTTGTAATACAGTTACTGCCTAAGCTAGGGGTAGCTGATAGGCTTTTACTAATCCTCTATGTATACCTGTTCCATGCACTTGTAAAGTTTCCCTTGAAGCAATATAAATGTCAAGTATTTATGACATACTGTGGTAAAGAATTCCCTGTCTTAAAAATGCATTACTTAACTTGCCCCTACCCCTGCCACAATATCCAAGTTCACTTTGAATCTGAAATTCTGATCCAAGTGATTTGCCAAGCATCCTGAAAAGTTCTTTAAAGGGTCCTTGGTTTTTGTTTGTTAGTCCCGAGGACATTACTTTAATGCATATTGCTGGCTGTCAGATCGCAGCCATTATGCCTGGACAAGAAAAGAACTGATTTTGGAATAGGTGATGTGCTTTCCACTCTGCCAATGCTCCACTATTAGCTGTGGTAGCATGCACCAAATGCATGTTGTTCTGCAGAACAAAGATGTATTTACCCCACATGCACCACAGCACTGAACTTCATAGACTCTTGATGCTCATTGTCCTACCACATAGCTCAGGAGGGGATTTTAAAGTGTATAGTCCGGCCCATGATCTCCATACATTTTGCCAGCTTCCCAGAGTATGTGAAATAGCTAAAACTTCACTACAGTGATAACACTACATCAGTAAGCAGTGAACAGTTCCTAAGGTTAGAGGAAGACTTTTTAATCATTGCCTAGGCTGGATGCTTGGGAGAACTTTTGGTCCTTGGTCAATAAAAGCATTATCATTATTATCTTCAAACACAACAAAAGAGAAACAAATCCTAAAGAACAGTCCCTCTGTGTGATAAAAATTTCAGGCGTTGCAATCTTTCATGTACGTTGTAAGATGTCTAACACTAAAATTAGTAGTTGTCTATAACTCACTGACACTTACTGTCTTATCTTGTGCTAATTTATTTCAGATACAAAGGCATCAGCACTATGGTCTATCTTAACTTCTTATGGCACTAAATTATATCCAGATATAATTTAGGCAAAGTTTCCTTTTTTAACTTCTTTTTTGTTATCCATATAGAAGGGCTCCCAGGAAGCAAACAAGCACAGTTCACTAAATTGGAAAATCCTTATCAGTTTAGCCAAAGCTCAAGTCTTTATCTATTAGCAAGGCGTGCAGGCCTTTACATAATCTGGCAGTGGAATTTCTGCCATTATACTCACTATCTCAGCAGCTCTATGTCAGTTCACTTCTTTCACGTATTTTAAGCTTTGCAAAGTTAGATTTAACATGTTCATGGTACAACTTCTTCAGAAACCAGTACATGAAATTTCGTATTCTCATTCACTCTACTAACTCAAATAATATATCAGAACTGGGCAATATTTACCAGGAACCAGTTATGTCTTAGATATCTGACGTGCAAATTTTTTCAATTCCAGATATCAGTCCTTTGCGTTGGCAGAAGCCAGAAACAGAAAACTATTTTCAATAGCAAAGTAAGTGTAAGTGTTGGAGAATGTGGCAATGGCTGATTTTCCCTAGCCTGGGACCTTGGTGACTCTTAGGTGCAAACATTTAAGATAACAGCCTAGAAGGCTGATTCAGCATACTTAACTGAACATACTTAAAGCTTAGTTAACCTAAACCCCTTAGTATCAAAACTCCTTAGTTAACCATAAAGCTCTCCACATGCCTAAACTTAGGCACATTACATGTTCATTAATACCCTGCTGGAGAATTAGGTACCTATCTCCTAACTTACTCCATTGCTATCCAGAGTTTAGACAGTGGAGAAGGCAGTAATTACTTTTTGCCTAACAGCCCAGGGTTTGCATCTGCTGCCATGATTCCGGTCTTAGGGACAGGCCCTCCTCAGAGGGATGTCAAAGTCTTGAGGAGGCAGAAGATCAGAGGGTGGCAGCTGGAGGAGGGGAAGTCACAATATTTTCTCACACTGTTGAAGTTGCCCATTAAGCAGTCAGAGAAGGGAGAGTCATAAAAAGCCAGATAGCATGCAAGCAAGCAAACACAAGATACTAGTCTAGGGAGTGGAGCAGGGGAGGGGGAGAGGTCCAGGTACGTGGCCTACTGCCAGGAGTTGGTCTTTCTTTTAATCCAGTGACTGTGTATTCAAAATATATAAATGTTTTGGCATTTTGTAGTATCTGCTCACACCACTTGCTTGGTGCTTCCTCCTATGGCACGATTTAACTCTAATTACACTCAGTCATAGTGAATACATGAGTTTGTTTACCATTAATCACAGTACGTTTTTTATGTCTGCAAAAATCACCTTGCAGCTCAGAAAGCATTATTCTTGAAATGACCTCATGGTACAAATAAAGTCATTTTCCAGCCCTCTCTGTTGCACTAGGAAAGGCCATCTTTTATATAAAACTGTATGTCAGAGCCTAGTAAAGTAATGAACGTGTTTCAAAGTATTTTGGGGAAATACTTTTCCTGAGTGTAACTGGGTTTGTTCTCCCCTCCCATAAACCAGGAAAACCAGAAAATTAATTAATCATAAAAATCAGCTATACCTGTGAAAACATGTCAAACTTTGCCTATGCCTACTTTATAAAAAAATACAGATTTAGACATATCTGCCTAAGTAATCCTACCCACATGGATAAACTCTTTTAGAATTAATGCTAACTTTGTTGGTGGTAGAAATATAGCTATTGGTTTTTTCACAATTCACATAGATAAATTATATGAAGCCAGTTTGCAAGAGTTGATAAAAGTCATTTAGCACTTTGCATTGCCACTGCTGCTTCTGTGTATCATAGGTACACATTTTTAAGCACAAATAATTCTGAAAACACTGGCTAACTGAAATGACCTGAATAATGGCAGAGTCAATAGTGTAAGTGGAATAATTGCTCAATTTAGCATGTATTTCTACTTAGGCTCCTCAATCAATAAGATAGCTGTGATTAAAAAAAAAAAACATCTGCCTCAGAGGTAATGAAAATATAAGTAAGGTCCTACTAGGGATGTCTAGATTCGCATTAGTAGGGGTCACCAAGAAATCTATTTTGCTTCTGCAATAATACTGAAACATATTATTTGACATCTTTCAGCTGTTCATTGTATTTCAAAGAAAGATGAAAAAAGACCCTCAAGGCCTACACTCAGAAGCATATAGCATTGTCAGTAGGTACAGACTTGCCTTAACTATCAGCTTAATTTGGCTTAGGTATTAGATTAGGATTCATTTAATCTAAAAGTCTAAATTTTAGCTATACTCCATCCCCAGTTGGTGGAGAAAGAGGGGATCTTCAAAGGACAGTTCAGCCAAATTATCTTAGGAAAGATTCATCTCCCTGTGAAGATGCCTGTCTCTTGCCATTGACTATAGAGGAAGCATGAACAGCTGGCTTAAACTAAATGCCCAGCTTGGCAAATTTTAAAGTTAGGAGAGGTGAGATCTACCCCAGGTACAGACAAGGACTGAGGGTCATCATTGTACATCCTGTCCCATTAGCCCTTTACTCCAACAGTAATTACACTGACATTATATTGGTACTGGTCAGAATGAGTGAGGAGATCAGAATTTGGGCTGAAGTGTTTAAAAATTATTGCAGAGGAGTCCTTGGGAAAGCTCTGATTTTGTACAGGTCAGTGGCAATTCTTGCCTGATATTTCCAGAGGTGATGCAGAGTTATGCTGTCCGTAACACTACTCTGTGTCTAAACAGCACATTTCAGCCCCTGGGTAATAACAATAGCAGATGCTTATTATATTTAATTATTAACCATCAGCTCTTTGAACTTATCACCTTAGTCTCTCAGCACCTGCATGATGGATGGCAAAATTCCTGTAATTTCAACTTCCATCAGTCAGTAAGCAAAAGGTGAGCATCTGCTAGTGCTCATCAGTCCCTCAGGATATATACAACTATGATTATGATTGTTACTAATGGTGTTTTACACAAAATGAGTTAGGGTGAAAAAGGCATGCTAGGTTATTTTACACATATACAATGTCAAAGTATTTATTGCCCTGCATATGGCAACTTTTAAGTATAAATAGATAATACCAGTAGAACATTTATTATTGCATTTAATATTTATGCAGTGACATAAATTTACATGTCCTTTTAAATGCTTTTGCATTTTAGACTTGATCAAAAGCTCTAGTTAAAGAAAGGAAGGAAAGATAGGGAAGCTGTGGGGAAGCTGTACTCTACTCTTTATTGTTATTTCCACACTTCAAGTTATGTTCACAGCACAAAGTGAAGAAAATCATCTTTGAAACTGGAAACAAATAAGGCAGGTTCTCATAATGCCATAAGAAAGCTGGTAAATTCTTCTCAAGAGGTAGGACTTTCTAACTGAAACACAGGACCTAAAAACATGGATATGTTGCCTTCAGGACTTGGGCTGCTAGTACACCTGTATTGACATCAAACGTATGTGCGCTGCTTCAGTGCCTCTCTTTGGGTCAGAACACCTGTACCCTCCTCCTTCACTGTGCCACAAGGAGGAGTTTGAAGGTACTTACAGCAACAGCCAAAGAGCCTCTTCCAGCCATCCACTGCCACTGAGCTCAGACACAGCGGAAATTTGACTCTTATGTGCATTAGCAAGTTTATCATTTAAAATCTGATTTTCTGTCAAAGCATTTTCATAAATTAGGCAAGAATAATGAAGCAGTTAGCATCAGAGTCCTCTGGGAAGCTTTCAAGGCAACTATTGCCACGTTCTCTCCCAAGGCTACCCCCCTAAAGAGATCTCATTGATGAGAGAATATCATATTCCCTTGCCTCATAAATGATGTGAAAATTATTTAGAAAGTCTTGCAGGACAAAGTGATGAAGCTTGGAATTCATGTGACTGCAGTGCAAAATGGCAATGTAATGGCATACTGGAGTATTCCAAGGAGTGTTCCAAAAATCGGGTGAGTTGTGAAGAGCAGCCCATCATGCCTGATAAAATGGGAATAAAATTGTCACTTAAAATATGAACAGTAATCTCTGAATATTCCACATAAGTAATTGCTGGGTATAGAACAGAGCTGTGTAGTCTATTCCTGGTGCACAGCTGGTATACAGGCAGATGTACAAACACACACACACACACATCAAAGCTGAAGGTACATTTCTGGTAAGAAAAAAGTGCAGTATTAAGAAAACAATTTCCCAGCCTTGTTCCTCTTGTAGTAGGGATATAAATGCATGAAACCTCTATGATTGCCTCTATGATTCATTATTGGTGAAGAACAGATTTTAATTTTTTAAACACTTCAGTTAAGTATATAGTTAAATGCATGGATATTTATGGAAAACCTGTTTTTTACATTCATAAGCATAAGAAAAAAGTATTTCTCCTATTTATCAATTGGCAATTATTGTAAGTGGTACAACTGTTTATAACTTGATATATTTACCATAACCAAAAAATTACACAAATTCAGAAAACGAGGAGACAGGATAAGTGTTTCTTCAAGTGCTAAGAAGATGTTTGGAAACCAGTTAATAAAGTTGGGACTTAGGTAAGGACCTTCTTCAGAGAGGAGAAAGGACATCTCTGTATTTCAGAGATTCTTACTTTCCCTGGTTTTATGTGCCAGTTTTCTCCTGCAATTTCAGGAAGAGTTGAATGAGTCTCCAGCGGAGTTCTCCTCTCCCATTCAAGGACACCTCAGTGAGACAGAGGGCCTTTTGCAGAATAACCTCCTTCGGTGATCCCTGTCTGCGAAACCTCTGTGTCTTGATAAATGAAAATTTCTTCATCTCTAACAAGTTTTTTCTCCAGCTGCTGAAAGAGGATGCTTGAAAGCCTTTGTTGGCATTTTAGAAGGTCCCTACTAGTTACAGATCTATTAACTTTATGACAGTGTTTCAGGTAATGACATAGTCTTTCAGAAGTAATTTAAGGGTAATGTCTGGTTTTTGTATGAATGTCTGGGGCAAGTCAGGCAATTAAAATAGTGATTGTAACACAATAGTAAAAGTATATATCGGGGATCCTCTGGGTAAGTGGTAGGATTTTTTTTTCAGATATACCTTCTGAAAATTCAAAAGGTGCTCATGTGCTCTCGTAAGTCACCCCATGTTGCAGCCTACTTTGAAAATCCCTTGTAAAAGTATTACATACTGGAAAAACCCTGTCAAATAGCTGTGTAATATGATAAAGACATCCAAATCTTAATTAATTGTGTTTAAAAAAATAGAAGTGATACTGAGATTTTTCTCAAACCCATTTTGATCTTTGTTAGTATAAAATCAAAAGAGAAAAAATGCTTTCTTCTTCTGCACTATTTCAGTCACTCTTTGTCTTGCTTCTTACGTAAGAAGCTGAATGCAAGTGTTTGCTTTTGTGTCCTATAATGTGGTCCATGCATTTTAGAACCCTGAATCTGGGAGTCTTCAGAATGGTCTGATTTTCTAATTTTATTTTTCCTGTGTTGCTCAGTTCTCTGAGGATCCCCAAGCAATCCAAATGTAATCTCCAAATAAGTGACAGTGAATCTAAACTTTTCCCCAGTACACTTTATGCTGGTAGATATCTCAGACCAACCAAGGGTATATAGCTAGATTTGCAGTTTAAAATTCAGTGGATTTTTTTTTTGCAGTGTCTGACTGCATGTTTTAAAATGATCATTTTCTTCAGCAGTTTTTCTACCCAAATTTCCCTTGTAATGCTGAGTCAGAGAGTTCACACTGTTTAATTGAAAATGGAGGGACAAATCTTTACAGTGAGATCGAAAACCAAGAAAAGTCAATGGGAAGACATCCATTGACTTCATTTAACTTTAAAAAGCTGTACCAAAAGCTTGATGTATATTCAAAGCATATTTATTAACATAATTTAAAATTCATTCCCAACTCCTGCTATCACACAATCTTAGCTAGACATAGAAATGGAGAGCTTCAGACCTTCTTGGCTAAGAAACTAACCTTATTTTCCCTTGGTTTTGCTAACCTTATTTTTAGAAAAGTTGTTACATTATGGCAAGAAACATTTGCCTTTATTAAAAATAAAATCTTTTGGACTTATTAAAAGTGGCAACTGAGAGTAGCACACTAGTGCTGGGGGCCTGGTGCAAGAACTGGAATGAGGTCCTTTTCCAGCCAGATGCTGTACCTGCTTGCCTGTTCCCACAGTTAGCAGCCTGGGAACATCACTGCAGTTGCATGGCCAGCCCATTCAGTAGCACACCACTGAACTGCAGAATACCCAATATTTATTTGCAATATCCACATCCCAGATGTAAAAGAGAAATAGAACAGTGGCCCTAATTGTTTGTGGTTGTTCTGTTGTGCAAGAGCAGCTTGAAGGGTTAACTCAGGACTAAATCTGCATCTTATCTGCACTATTTGTCCTCAGAATCAGCTCTTAGGCACTTGTAGCTAGTACTCCCTGAACAGAAGGAGCTTGGTTTTTAACATAAATTCATGGCCTGCTTATGTGCTGCATAGATAAATTACCCATTTGAGCCCAGAGGAAAGTAACACTTTCTCTAGGTGTTGGGCTCTTGGAAGACAGCTCTGCTCCAAGGTGTCATGGTTTCACTTTGGGCTCTCTGCTTCTACATGATGTTGGACATCTGCATAATGACATTCGTCCCTGTCCTGGGTTCAGCTGGGATAGGGTTAATTTTCACAGAAGCCTGGTAGGGGGCACAGCCGGGACACCTGACTGAGCTAGCCAAGGAGCTATTCCATACCATGTGACATCACGCTCAGTATATAAATGAGGCACGGGCTGGTGGGAAGGGCTCGCTTTTTCGGCCCTCGGTGGGAGCAGCGGCAGAGTGTCGGGTTCCGGGTGGTGAGCAGCTGCACTGTGTATCACTCGTTTTTGTATGTTCTTTTATTAGTACCGTTGTTGTTGTAAATTCTCTCCTTGTGTTGTCCCAGCAAACTGTCCTTATCTCAACCCACGAGGTTTCATTTTTTTTCTTTTTCTCCTTCCTGATTCCCCTTCCCATCCCACGGGAGGGGGGCGGGAGGAGTGAGTGAGCGGCTTCGTGGTGCTTCGTTACCGACTGAGCTGAAACCGAAACCACGACACTCCCAATCACTATTACAAGTGGGGTTTATAGCCAGATGTCACCACAGGCCACCCATGAAATTATTTGACGATATCACAGTCTACATTTCCAGCAATTCCAGGTATCATTTGCTCTTAGTTGTTAATCCACAGCCTGCACCCAGGCTCATTGTGCCAGCTGTTACGTGGTACTCTTTGTTAAGGCTTATCACACTCAGACCCTGTCTCCATTGCACTTGGTTCTTGGCCAAGGAAAGGCTGTGCTAATCACGTGTCAGGCCTCTGTCTAACCTGCATGCCATGTGGTAATCTTACATAGCCAATGTCAGCAAACACAAAACCCCAGTCTTCTTTCCTAGAACCTGATAACTTGCTGCAAGAGAGTGTATGAAGGCATCTGATTCCCTGCAATGACAATAAAGGTTACAGATAGCAGGTCTTTAGGAGAACTCAAAGGTTCAGGCCATTCTCAGTACCAGAAGCAATGCAGGAATTACCATAAAATCTCTTGTGAATACTTTTACCCCAAGAAGTAAATCTCTCTGATGAGCTAGAGGACTGCTAAGGCCTGAGAACTTCTACCTGATTTCTTTACCTGATCTTTTTTCTATCTACTCCATGTACGCACTGCCAAGCTCCCATTGCCATCCAGTCGAGACACTCGGGCATTAGACACGTGAGAAGAGTCAAAATCAGGCAATCTAAAAGTCCTACCACAGCGGTAGTTATCAGTAAAGCTGTTCAGTATCTTTCTGATACTATAAAATACTCAAGTGAGATCATGGCAAGGATGGAGAAAGGTAAGTAGATTTGTAAGAAACAAAGAAAGGGACAGTGCAAAAGGAAGAGAATGAAGCCAGATTTCCCTCCATTTACGACCAAAAGCATCTCCATACAAATCATCTCAGCTTCACCATCTGAGGACTGACAGAAAGTGAAAGTGTCATTGTCCTATTTTCAAACAGTAGAGCTAGATAACAATGTGACAAAATAAATAAATCCAATGTCATTAACAATATCAACCACTATTTTTTTACAGTTGTGGCACTTTGTATTATAAACCCACAGCTGTCCAAGGCTCTACACAAGCAAAGAGCTGCAGCAGGCTTAGCTGTAAGACACTTTTGCAGAAAGAAAGGATCTTCCTGACAGTATTGATGGGTTACTGTGACCACTCTAGTTAACACCACTGTGGATACGGTTTCCTGTGCATCATTTCACACTTATCACATGCTTATCTGACTCTTCTTCCTTTGCAAAATAAGATAAAAAATAGGAGAGGAGAGGCAAGGCAAAGAGAAAATGTATTTTTGTGTACATTCTGTATACAGTAGGGCATTACCTTCATCCTTCTATGGGTTCTTCTAATGCAAACCCCCGAGGCATCTTATCAGCTGGAATGAAATAAACAGATGTTTTCCTGGTTTTATTTATGTGTACAACAGAACCTCACTAATTTCTACCACTGGATGGGAAGACTCATTGTAAATGACAGAGTAAATGAACACTTTGCATATCTGAATTTTATTATTTTCTAATTGTCATTTGTTTTCAGCTATTTGTGGTAATACATCATTATACTATTATACTGTTATTGTAACTTATATTAGTACTCTTGCTACCTCAGTAAAAGTTAGTTCTTAAAAAAACCCCAAAACCAGTATTCTAGTATTGGTGCCTAGAAATAAACAAGGAATAATAAGTGAAGGGATACTTTCTAGTGCATAGGTCATTTTTAAAAAGCCATTAGGAAAATGAATGTTCAAAAGTATTTTGTTCAGATGTCAAACACACTAATAAATGCTTTGGAAAATGTCATGTAACGTCATGTCATATTAATAATATTATGCCTCAATAAATCTCTGTTACTAAATCTTTACTGGGTTATAAGAAAGTGATAGGTATTGTTTTAGGCTGAAAGTGTACTTCTTCAAAACACAATTTATTTTAGGCAATATTTACACACATGTATACACCCATAAGTGAATTATTACAATGGTTCCCACTCTGACCAACTACTAGCACATCCAGTAGCCAGTTTTGGAAGCTTTGCAAAACTTATTTAGTCACTGAATTAAAAAAGTATTTAAAAACTGGCTTACTATTTTTCTTTTCTGACCTTTGCCTAACCAGAAAGAAATCTGTTTGCTCAATAATTAGGTTTTGCACCCAAATTTGTACCCACATTCACTTTTGTATGAAGCAGAAATGGTTGAATATACTGCCAATCCCCTGAACTATTCTGAGTGACATGACTGATAAAAGAATAAATTCATATTGACTCTTAGAGTGCCTCCAGATAGCTGTACAATCCCTGCAGAAGATTTAAGAGCCCTGCTCTTTCCCGCTCTTTTACTACAGGTTACCACCTTTGTTAATGGCAGTTAAAGCTAATATGCACACCTATAACTTGGAGTGGCTCAGGAAGCGGTGTCTGTTTGCCATTGTTACCTCTGCTATGGGCACAGTAGCCTCTGGCAAAAAAACAGACGGTATATCTGAGGGCAATAACTGCTTTATCATATCAGCAGTGGCCACCTGAAGGCACCCTTCAAGTTATGGAAGTCCAGAAAAACTTTTTAGATTTAGCTTTCTAGTTCACTTAAAATAAATCCAACTGGTCTTTATGCTTGCATATTTCATCTGTTTTATGCATTCTATTAAATCATGTCTGAAGGCTATTAAAGTCTGAAGAATCTTTGAGGAAAGCATCTTCAACACATGCTACACTTTTCTTCCTGTACTCCTATAAGCCCAGATAGCCTGGAAAACATAACTTCTGTACAAAGATTTACCAGTCCTTGAAAGATATACTTGTTTTATTCAGAGCCAGACAACACAGATGAAAGTAAGTTCTGTAAAGAGTGAGTGCTTCATGGATTTAATAATGAGAAATAGAAATTTCATCTCAAGGATAAAAAATCAGTTTCAGTTTGAAATCAGCCCAAGTTAATATTTACAGCTTCTGAGTGAACCTCAAAAAATTTAAAGTTCCAGAAATAATTCGTTTTCAAAAATACTACCTTCAGAAATCAAGATTTTACTTCAGTGAAGAATGCATAAACTATAACCACAGAGCTAAAATGCTAGTAAGAACTCTAGAGACTGTCTTATAGAGAGACTTACTGGCTATATTCAAACTATCTTCTTCAGGTAGCTCACATAGTCACTATAGTGCTTAAAGACCAAATGCCTAGCCCTGGACGAGCCTTCATTCTCTACATTCCTTTTTCAAATCCAGCTAAAGAATTTAAAGCCAAAAGGAAAAGTAAGATCTTCTAGTCAACTGCAGCATATCAAAGTCCACTGGATATACAGTATTCTTACACTGACTGTAATAATTTGCATTTGGCTAAAATCTAACTTATTTCTAAAACATATCTTCTAAAAAATGTACACTTGGTCTTATTTTCATGACAGCTACAGATGGGGAATCTGCTTGGCAGTTTCCTCCCATGATTAATCACTTTCTCTGTGCTTTACTTCACTTTAGCCTCTGCCTGGTGCTAACTACCAGCCCCTGGTTCTCGTTATGCATCTCCTTGCTGAACGTCGTATTTTCTCCCTTGGAAGAGCATTATCCACTGCAGTTAAGTGCATTCTCTATCTTTTCTGTGATAAGTCAATAAGTGAAAGCTCTTTAAGCATAAGTGGTGGGGAGTTTTCCAGTTTTCAAATCAATTCGATGGCTCTGCCTAAGCCCTTGCCAGTTTTTTAAGCTGTCCAGAAGCATCCATGCTTAGCTTCCTCAGTTCATGCGAGCTATTAGTTATATGCTTATACATCTTGGAATGATACCAGAGTTCTTTACCATGGCACTGCCCTTGGGAATTGTGAAATCATATTCTACTCCAGGATCATCACTTCCCAAAATTCACATCACATTTTTGTCCTCCAAGTTTTAATTTTCAAAACAAATTTCTGCATTTGTCAGGTTCAATATAATAATAACAATGTCCCCAGTTTACCAGCCAAGCTAGAATGACCTGCTCTTACCATTATTTCTCATCCCACTCTTCCCTGTACCATTAACACTAATGTAGTAGTACACCACTTCCAAAGAACTATTTCACACTGACAATTGTTTTTTTCAGACCTGTTAGTCATCTAGTTTAAATCCATATGTTATTGACACTATACTGCTGCAGAGTTCTTTAGTTATTCACTTATCCACATTATCAGTCTAAAGATCAATATTTACCATTTCCAAACATAGTTATAATGTTATGACATGAAAGAGTTTACTTTGATGAGACCTTTTATTTAAAAAAACAATGTTGACTACCATTAATTATGTCCTTAGCTTTAAATAGTTTATGAACTGAATCCTGCCTCTTTTCCATTATTCTTCTGCACCTGCTGACATATTACATTCATGCAGTATCAACAATCTCAGATATTTGGAATCTTCCAAGGACTCCCATATTTAATAAATATTAATATTGTTAGTCCAGAGACATCCTTAGAAGTGCAGACATCTTTAAAGTATTCCTTTGCAACTAATGGGCCATAAAATACCTCATTCTGCTACATTATACTTGTTTCTTTGCAAACAAACACTCATATTTGTTGAATACTTATGTCTTCTCTGTCTCTCAACTAATAGTTTTGTCATTTCCTGTTACGAATAAGATACCTGTTTGTTTCTTCCTCTTGAATAATTTCTTTGCTTTCCCACTATTGCTTTGGTTTCCTGTGTTCCTAATATATATTTTAAACTGTGACTGTGATTTCATAAAAAAAAGCTACTTCTGCAGTGTCTTTAGCTTCTGCTGTGGTTTAAGCCCAGCTGGCAACAAAGCACCATGAGGCTTCTCTCTCATTCCTCCCCATCAGTAGGATGGGGAGGAAAAAATGTAACAAAAAAGGATGTGGGTTGAGACAAGGACAGGGTGGGATCACTCACCACTTATGGTCATGGGCAAAAGAGATTTGACTTGGGGAAAATTAACTTATTACCAATCAAATCAGTGTAGGATAATAAGAAATAAAACCAAATCTTAAAACACCTTCCCCCCACCTTTCCCTTCTTCCCGGGTTTAACTTTATTTCCAATTATCTCTACCTCCTCCCAACAGCAGCACACAGGAACAGGTGATGGGGGTTAGGGTCAGCTCGCCACACATGGTCTCTGATGCTCCTTCCTCCTCAGGGAGAGGACTCCTCACTCTTCCCCTGCTCCAGCATGGGCTCCTCCACGGGCTGCAGGTGGGCATCTGCCCCACTGTTCACCTCCATGGGCTGCAGGGGAACAGCCTGCCATCTCACCACGGGCTGCAGAGCCATCAGCCTCCTCAGGTGCCCCTCCTTCCCCTCCTTCTTCACTGACCTCAGTATCTCCATAGATGTTCCTCTCACATTCCAATCCCCCCCTCCCTGCATGTTTCCCTTCTTAAATATGTTCTCCCAGAGGCGCTACCACCATTCCTGATGGGGTTGGCCTGGGCCAGAGGTGGGTCCGACTTGGAGCCAGGGAAGCTTCCAGCAGCTTCTTACAAGAGCTACCCCTGCAGCCCCTCCCCTGCTACCAAAACCCTGCCACACAAACCCAATACAGCTTTCCCCATTAATTTTCTCTATAAATCTCCACACTTTTCTGTTTAATATCCTTCCTTCTGAAGTACAATTTCTTGAGAGAATACACAGAGGTTATATAGATATAAATATATGCTCTCACATTAGCCAAAGATATTTGGTGTAATGAAAGGAAGTGATAATCACTTTGTAGGACCAGTTGTGCGTCTTCCCAGCTGGCAGTAATTATCAGTGATGGGAGAAAAGGTGTAGAGACAAGAAGAATCATTTCTCTTTTTCATCCATTTCATTCATATGCAAACTTTCCTCTGAGTCCAGGAAAGAACTTCCCATGGTGCCAGCTTCCTCTGAGGTTTTGAACCTTTCAGGTCCCAGTAGGCCTAGAGTAACTTCTCTTTCCTTCTTCATCAGAGACTGGCATCTTCCTCTGCCTGAATCTAATATAATTCTTACTTGAGTTCCCAAGCTGAAATTTTATGAATATCAATAAGAAATCAAGTGCTTAATTGCAGGCCATACCTTTTGTGGCACAAAAATATTCTACCAGACTTCAGAAGCCTTGATAGGACATTTCCACAAAAAGCCTGCAGTTTACTCACGTAGATAAATTACCAGTCTTTATCTTCATCTGTATGCAGCTGAAATCTAGTCTGAGCCCCTCAGAATATGTCCATTAGACCAGGGTACATTTGTTTTCCTTCTAAATTGGAAATCACACAGTAATGATACTTAAATTCAGTGTAAGCATCTTCTCTTAGGAACAATCAGTGATTTCAAAGCAGTCCACTACTAGTATAACTATGATATGAGAATTCAAACATCTATAAATATCCTATTGTCTCTGATTTGCTGCTTTTTTTGGTAAATTGAATGGATATTTTCCTCATTCAACAGATGCTGAGGACAATAGTAATAATATATTCCATTGCATTTCATGATTTCTGCTTGTGAACATTGTCCTTTCTTTGTTCAAGATAAGAGTTCAAGAATCACCACATGCTTCTGAATAAATATTCACTTTGGCTAGAGCTGATATATAAATCTCTCCTCTATGACATCTGTCTAAATACTACTTTCATGTACTAAATTTGAGGATTGCAGATCACTGGAGAAAGTCTTGCCTAAAATGCAAAAGTACTAAAATACTTAAAACTTGATGTCTTCATGACATTACATAAAATTACATGTGGATAATACTTTACAGTAACTATATTACAATATTCTGACTCTGTATGCATAACTTGGTACTAGAATATGACTGATAACCTCTAGGCCCACAATCACCTTAATTTATTCTTGCCATTTGCTACTGTTACTCAATTCCTGCCTGCCACATCCATCCTGGCTTCAACAGGTACTACTTTGAGGTTACAAAAAAGTCGGAGATAGGTAGGACACAGCAAATACGGAACATCGCCAGAATATCTGATCTGTGGGCATGTCACAGCAGTGTGAAACACAGGGTGAAATATGTATAATACAGAGTAAGAAAGCCTCCATGTACCATCTCTGAATTTAGAAAACTGAAGGATCCCACTAAGAAACACACTTAAAGCAATACAGCTATAAGATGTGACTGTTCAAGTGCTTCTCAAATGAGTGTTCTGTAAATATCATCCCCAATCTGAGACTACAGGTTGTAGGAATATTATAGTACCTGTATTTAAATTTAATAGTACAGAGTTTTTTAATTATTCTGCATTGGAACTGAGAAACAATTACAGTTCCATTTGGAGAATTTCCTCCTTAAATGGCATTACAATGGAGTATGGAAGCCTTAAGGTATTTTGACATAGGGGTTGTAGTTTCAAGTTTTTGTTACAGCTAGTCTTACCATTTTATTAACACTGACTGGACTTAGATATAAACTTTGGTGGGAATATCAGGGCCCTCCAGAGGTGACTTGCCACTTTTAAGAAAAGCATTTTATGTAATAATAGAAACATTTTACATAATAATAGAAACAATTTCACAGAAAGACTTTGGTGCAACATGAAGCAATGGCTTCATTTCAGCAACTCCCTTGAGCAATGAGTTAATTAATGTCTTTTTGAGCTTCCATTATCTGTTTAAGAGTGTCAGGTGGAAAAAGTCAGTAGCATACTTGAACCAAAAGTACTAGGATAAGACCTTCCTTTCCAAGGCCCAGTTAGACAGTAGTCTTTCTGTGGAGCTGTGGAACAGAAGGAAGTTCTCACTCTGCACTAAACTCCAAACTCTAGGCACAGTTCCTCCTACTATTGCTTCCCCACCAATGACCTCTGCCAAGGCTTTTATTCACTGCCTTCTGCTCCAGCTGAGATCATTTTGGGGAGTGTTGGAATACAAGGCAGAAATTTATATAAGCATTTATTTTTCTAATTTGATGAATACAATGAAAAAAAGAGAAATATTTTGTTAATTATGTGAGTAAAACATCATGAATTTCCATGATTCAGTGTGTGAGAGTTTACAGAGGACTCAAAGGTTCTTCCTAGATTTTTTAATGGAAAATCTTTCAGCCAGCCATGAAAAAGATACTGATGTCCGTAGTTTCACCTCCAACCACCTAGTTCCCCACCTTTGATTGCAATCCCTTGTAGTTTTATGCCTTATAAAAATTGTAAGCACCTTGGGGCACAAATAAGTCAGTTTAATTTGTCTATAAAGTACCATTCTTTCCTAAGGCATTGAATGACTAATATATGATAATTTATAAAGAAGGTATTTGCAAGTCAGAGGGCTTGACAGCAGGCCAGTGAATTAAAAAGAAAGCAAAGTTAAAAAGACCTCTTCCTTTAAGCCAAACTGGTCTTAACAGCAAAGATACAGTTTTTGTTTGTAAGTATTCAATATGAGAACGCTGTCCCTTGGCAAAGTACTTTCTCCAGAGATGGGGAAGGTGCCTGCACTATCTGAGCTTGCACTGAGCTTTATGAACGCTGCATAGAGCACAACTAGGCTAACTAGGCCAGCAAGTGCACCCTTCAGAGAAGTATCTAAAACTAAAATGTAGCAATATTTAAGCTGCAGGAGTGGAAAGAAAACAGAAAAAACAATACAGTGGTACCCACAAATGTTTTTGCTTACTTTTGCTAGGAGAAATGGTGACATAGTTAATGTGGTGCATATTAATACTCCTCAAGTACTTATGTATCAAACCTTTGTTCAAAACAATCTGCTAAAATACATTTACTCAGCACTGCATCAACATTAACATGATTCTCTCAGACTTTCTTCCCATTCTTCTGACTACACTTCACAAGACAACTACTTTTTTAAAGCATGACAAGACAAAGTTCCCGTATTTCTATTTAAAAAGCACTAGATTTGTTGCAGAGACCATGTGTACAGTTCATGCTCAAAAACTCTCATGTATCCAGAAAGCATGTCCCATAGAACTGATGAGTCATGTGAAGGGGCCATTTGTCCTGGATTTTTGGACACCCAATAGCCTAGTCAGACCTATAAATTTTGATTGTAAGTACTTTAGGGCAAAAATCTGTCATTTTAATTTGTTGAGAAAGCACTGTTCTTTCCTAAGGCAAGGTGTGAATAATACATGACAATTTAAAAAGGAGCTGTTTGCTACTGTTACTACTCCTGCAAAACCTCTAGATTCTCTGACAAATGACCAAAGTATTGTTAATGCACTCAGGCTGTATTTTTAGGTGCAAAGAGAGGACATATCCTCTAAAATCTAGACTGATGGCAAGCTAAATATTTAGTGTTACCGACTAAAAATTCAATCTCGGGTTATTTGGTACTCCATTTAATGTCATAGCTTGTATAGGCAAAGAATTGCAGTTCTTCCTTTAATTTCTTATGAAGTGCCTAAATCTTATTGAAAGCAAGGAGTTATGTATCTAAATGCTTTCGTAGATCCGGAATTAATCTTCCTACTTGCACAGAAAACTCTGAAAATAAAACCCAACTTCAAAAGCAAAGAAAGTAAAAAGACTGGAAAAGAAAAAGAAAAAAAAAAAGCCAAAACAGAAAGTATATTAAATTAATCAATTTTAAAAAAATTGAAAAACTAACTTGTTAGTTTCTTGAATTGCTTTAATTTTCATATTTCTTCAGTAACCATCACCCCATTACTTAAAAGCACACTGCCAAAACCAGGCATGAACATGGCATGTTGTTGAAATTTTCATAATGCACCAACAATAAAGCTGTAACTTGTAGATAGTTGTAGAAATTGGTTACTAGAACATCGTGTCTCTGTGGGTCTGTACATATGTGTGTCTTCTAGAACATTGCTGTTTTGTGAAGTGAGCTATTAATGATTGTTATGATTAATTATGTTAATGATTAATTGATCATTATTAATTATATGGATATAATGTGGAATTGCAGAATAAGGAGTAGTGCATGTTAGAATATGTATAAAAATAGACACAAGCAGACCCCAGAGTGAGTAGAAAGAAATCATTAACATTAACATCATTCTCCTCCTGGCAAAGGAAAGGCAGAAACCCCTTTAATTAAAAAATTAACCTGGTTCTCCTGGCTGTTAAAACTGGGTGCACCAATGTTCACATCACTTCTGCTTATGAACAGTCCCTGTTTTCATTATAAACCTTTGGAAAGGCTTGGATATTTTGTGTAATGCCTGGGGTTGTTTACAATATTCTGAGAGCTGGAAGTATCACTATTTGTATAAAACACACGAGAATAAAGAATTAGGATCCATTTCATGAAAAAGCTTCCTTATTTAGCTTTCTTTTAAGAGTGGGCTGTCAGACATCCATGTTCTGTATGTTCAGATGAAACCCTTTGTAAACCTGCCACCTAATCACTAAAAGATAATAAAATCATTCCAAGATGAATGAAAAGAAACAGTGGTGCTTCATTTGCTTAAGACAGTTCTCTAGAAGCCCCAGAGGACAGAGCTTCCAGAGGAAGACATGTCCATCTCCGTGATAAAAAACAGAAGTATCTCCAGTTATACCTGCATGCAGTCTCTACCCAGAACAGCAGTGATCTGAAACAAACAGGTTGTAAGAACAAAGGATTGAAAAGCATCCTTACTTTTAGGTAAGATGTTAAGTATGGGAAGGATATAGGAACTGCATGCTACCATTTTGCCTTTAACAAAAAAAATAAAAATAATAATGTTACATGCTATTTTTTCTGTTCAAGACAACGCAGGAAGGTCCTTGTTGAAGCTGAAGTTGACAGCAGCAGCAAAAAAAAACAGGAGCAAGGTTGAATGTACCCACCCATTAAATAAAGTTCAAATCACTCTAGCTGGGTTAAATAATGGAGTCTCTGAACTGGACCAAAAGGCACTTTGCAAGAGATGGCACACAGGTCTGCCCACCAACAAAACTCACTGTCACAGCTAGCAAAATATGGAAAGAGAAAGCAATGGGGCAAATGAACCTGCATGCGCTGGGTAACACCAGTAGGCTGAGAACCAAGTCAGCAGACTGTTGCCAAAGTCATTCCTAGTGATACATTTCTGAGATGTGTTACTAAGCTCCTTCTCTGCTTAATAATCGTTTCCTTACTTCATGTGAAGAGTCAAAAATTGTGATTGGACAAATCAGGCAAACATCTAAGGTGGGTGTTCAGTATTCCTGGGCAGAGACTTGAGGATGGTTACTTGTTTGTCAAGCAGAAACCTTGTTAATAGCAAGTGGGTTACAGTTTGAGTGTGTTCCGTCATGCTGCAAGCTAATAGAAAAGTTTACATTTCAATTTCACAATTGGGCTGTAGCAGTAAATTATTTGAACATTCTTATTAAAATTCTGTATATTCACATATATATAACTAGCTGGAAAGTTCTGCTTTTTAACTCAAATTTCTACACTGGGTCTCAGCCCAAAGGTGACTAATTTTAATTTATTTTCTTTTTGGTAAATGTGAGCAAAATCAGCTCATTTCCTTTACCTATGCAAGGGTTAAAAATGTTCTCTATGAAGTTAGATGTTCTATGTATGCAGAAAGCATCTGAACCTTAAAAGCTGAAAGTTACCAGGTTGATACAGAGCATTAGTCTCCAGGCCAATTTGCAAAAATGAAATATTAACAAAATAAGAATAAAAAATCTACTCAAAACAATTATGCAAAGTGTTACTTAGTTACTTGTTGAAAACTCATTTTTTAATTCTGACTTTGCTAATTAGCTTATAGTTGTGTTGCTGTTTATCTGTTTTCAGAATCACATGTATGACATTGATCTTGCATAGCAGTACAGGTCTGCTTGGTGTGTCCTTTCATTGAAGTATTTTCTGGTTCATAATTACAGCAAAGTACATTCCTAAGTAAACTGTGAACAAACTTACTGGGGCACAAGGACAAGCTTTATGGGATAAACTGAGCTGTCCAACCAGGTGTTGTTGTTTATTTAGACAGATATAAACAAGGAAGCAAGTTTTAGGGCCAGAGAAGTCACCAGAAAATACTATATGCCAGAGTCAACATTGCAAAACAAGTTTTAGATGCTGCTAAAAATCACCTCACCATTTTTTCCAAAAGTGTCCTGCCTCATAATCATCTGTTAATTCAGTCTTGAATGGCTTCATTTCATTTACATAACACAGGCCTTGTCACAGTGTGAAGTTACCTAAAATAGTTATTATGTCTTTGGGCAAAAAAAGGCAGACAGCAACAGAAAGAAAAGACTGTGAGCATTTAGATCTCCTACTGAGACAGAGATTATATGTCTGGTTTCCTAAATATCCAAAGCTACACTAGACTAAAGCAGTGGTATTTTGAGACCTTCCTAATTTTGCCTGATGCCTTCCAACTTACTTGCCTGATATCAATACTAAGTTTACCCCAGTGGGTTTAATTTCACTTGCTGTCACCATTTTTGGTGGAAGTAGGCCGAAGCATTCACATTCTTGACTTTATTTCTGATTTAATGATTTTTCCAAGGTTATGCATTATAAGCAGTTTCATAAGTGGAGTTTACTTCTGCATGCCTTGATTTCATGTTATCTGTACAATGGTCTGCAAGCACATACACAAAATTCAGCCTGCCTGTAATTCTATAACTATATAATTACATATATGTATAATACAAATGATAAAAAGATATTAACACTTTAGAAAAGTTGTCTTTAGTCATTCTCTTTTCCCAGAAGTGAAGTATGTCTAATAAGTCTTGCCTTTCTCACAAAGGTATTGTAAGACTTAATTAATTAATGTTTGTAAAGTATTTTGAGATCCCTGTATTATTAAGTGTCCTGCTAGTCCACTTCTCTCAGTGACTCAGTACTGCCAGAAGCTGTATCTTCTGCCGATTACCAACAGGCAGGCAGCCAAAAGAGCAGTGGCAGATGCAGAACCTGTACCATGAAAGCTTGAACAAGGAAACTTTTGGATGCAAATAGTCCAGAGCGAAGAACAGGAAGGAAAAGAAGACAAAACTGAGGACGAGGGAGGAACTAAGCCCATCCTCTATCCTCTTTCACCCTATAGATGCACTTTTTCTCTACCCCCTTTCTCCTCTTGCTTGACCTTTGTCTCTGAGATTTACTGGGACATTTTAAAGCCTTTCCTTCCACCTTCTGCCTCAGAATGCCGCCAGGGGCCCTTTTGGGCTGTTGAGTAGGATGCTATTAGTTAGGCCCACAGGCGTTTAAATCCCAACTTTGCCACTTGCTTGCTGGAGGTGCTTTCTCTTTCCTAGTCTGTATTCACCTAGGCCAAATCCAAAGCTCATTGAAGTCATTGACAGTCTATCCCTTGATTACAGAGGATTAGGCCTCTGTGCACTCCGTGGTGTCACTAAAATTAATTCAATAGTGTCTGTAGAACTCTCCGGAAAAAAAAATAGAAATAAATTGCCCTCCAAGGAGAAACTGGCATTACTATTTCCTGGAGAGCTGATTGCAGATTTGGTTTTTTGTCACCAAACTAGGCATGCAACTGCAATGCCAGTGCAGGGCACTGTGCCAGCCCCAGGGCAGCGGAGGAAAAGTTATGTTCTCATTTCACTTAGCAGAGTTTAGAATTCGTTTCATCAAAGTACTTTGACAAATTCATTTCTGTTTATGGACCGCTGACTATGTGTCCCACAGTAGACAAGACAGGTAGTAAGACAGGGCTTTTCCCTCAGTACATACTAAAGAGGCTGTTCTGCCTGCAGCTCCCTGTGGCCAGATGCTGTACTTGGATAGAGTCCCACTGGGATTCTTTATGGGTGCAGTCGCAAACAGTCAGTTGCAAAATCACAGTTAAACTATCACCTTTGCTGGAGAAAGCCAGGAATGAGTATCAAAGGTAAATGATACATTGCTTTGATGATGAAAAAGGATTTCACATCCCACTCTAATCTGTAAAGAAAACAGTATATTTTTGTGCTAACTTTTGCCTAAACCCTAGGCATTCAACACTTTGGCGTACAGGTACCTAGTAAGTTGTGTTCAACTACCTCAAAAAAACAATTTCAAAAGGCTACTGAGACTGAAAAATTTCAGAGACCATGCCCACATCCTTGTGGCATCAGCAGGCAGTGCAGCAGGGCCCCAGATCTATCTTAGCCAATAGACTTCACTTGTAGAGAACTAACATTGCTTTGCTCTGCAAAACACAAACTAGCACTGCATTAAACTGCTGGCACTCCTTGAGGCATGTCAAAGGCTGTCAGGAAGCAGATCAGCAAGGACTGCTGCCTGCCTATTTGCCCAGGAAAGTGAGCGGCACGGTTTACCCTCCAGGTTTTGACTTGTCTGGAGAAAGTACAAGTGATCATCACCTCCTCTAAATGCTTGAAATATTATAGCATGGATTACTCGGTCTCAGCAGACTTCAAAAAGCCTTTGTCATCCATCAGAAGTGGCTTTGTCCTTTCCCACGTGCCAAGCAGTGCCGTTGTTTTGTATGAACAGCTTCCATCAGAGCACACAATTTCTCATCCTGACTCTGTTGATCATTCTTGTAATTAAGTCTCTTTTGATTCTCTTTGGCAGCGCACCATCTGCACAAGAAGGCACACCTGGAAAGCAGTTTTCCTCTGGTTTTGCTATCCTTGATTAAACTCTTTTAAAGCAGAGAACCTTAATCAAAAGAATTGCCTGACTGGAGGTAGCTGTGCCTTTCTCACTTTTGTCACAGATTCCCTCTGAAGGCTGCAGGATTTGGATTTGAGTAACAATTTCCAAGAAAGGGTGCACCATGGAGGGGTAATATTTTCAGAGGATTTCACTCTGTATTGGGTTTGTGTGGCAAGGTTTTGGTAGCAGTGGGGCTACAGGGGTGGCTTCTGTGAGAAGCTGCTAGAAGCTTCCCCTGTGTCCGACAGAACCAGTGCCAGCTGGCTCCAAGATGGACCCACTGCTGGCCAAGGCTGACCCCATGGTAGCACACCTGGGAAAACATATTTAAGAAGGGAAAAAAAGTTTGCTGTGGCACAGAAACTGCAGCCAGAGAGAGGAGTGAGAACATGTGAGAGAAACAGCCCTGCAGACACCAAGGTCAGTGAAGAAGGAGGGGGAGGAGGTGCTCCAGGCACCAGAGCAGAGATTCCCCTCCAGCCTGTGGGGAAGACCATGGTGAGGCAGGCTGTCCCCCTGCAGCCCATGGAGGTCCACGGTGGAGCAGATATCCACCTGCAGCCCATGGAGGACCACACGCCAGAGCAGGTGAATGCCCGAGGGAGGCTGTGACCCTGTGTGAAGCCTGCACTGGAGAAGGCTTCTGGCAGGACCTGCGGATCTGTGGCGAGAGGAGCCCACGCTGGAGCAGGTTTTCTGGCAGGACATGTGACCCCAAGGGGGACCCACACTGGAGCAGTCTGTGCTCTTGAAGGACTGCAGCCCATGGAAGGGACCCAAACTGGAGCAGTTCGTGGAGGACTATCTCCCATGAGAGGGACCCCAAGCTGGACCAGGAAGAGTGTGAGGAGTCCTGCCCCTGAGGAGGAAGGATTGGCAGAGACAACATGCAATGAACTTACTGCGACCCCCTTTTCCCATCTCCCTGTGCTGCTGGAGGGGAGGAGGTAGAGAAATTTGGGAGTAAAGTTAAGCCTCGGATGAAGGGAAAGGTGGGGGAAAGGTGTCTTAAGATTTGGGGTTTTCTCATTACCCTACTCTGGTTTGATTGATAATAAATTAATTTTCCCCAAGTCAAATCTCTTTTGCCGATGACCATAAGTGGTGAGTGATTCCTCCCTGTACTTGTCTTGACCCACGAGCCTTTTGTTGTATTTTCTCTACCCTGTCCAGCTAAGGTGGGGAGTGATAGAGCAGCTTTGGTGGGCACCTGGCATCCAGCAAGGGTCAACCCACCACACACTCTTAAGAAAAAAATCCAATGGAATGAATTAAAGAGGAAAATAATAGGCTACCATATACATATAAAGTTTCAGTAGCAATTACCATAAAATCCTATAGAATGTATTAGAAAAAATATTTGCTTTTTGAAGTGTTCTTTTATAATTCACAAGAATCTTATTCCTGAGTGAGTTCAAGAAAATGTAAAAGGAAATATTCATCTTTTAATGAAGAGCAAGTTTAAAGTGATGCTACCCCCATAATTTCAAGAACCAGAGGCCAGGTCAGTGCTGCACCTCATATGGGGCACAATGCAGCTGGCAGTATGAGGAAAAAAGAAAGATATCTTTTATGTTCTGATGTCTTCTATGGGGGGGAGGATCAACAAAACTTTTATGTTGTTTATTTTGTGTTGAATAAAATGCCAAAAGGAAGATCCATGTGGACCCAGATGTATGTATGAAAACACACATGCATATATTCCAAACAGGTTCCAATGCCTTCTTCCAGTCCATTCCTGAACAAAACTGCACCTCGTTGACAGCCTAACATCAAGCACCATGCTGGTGCTCCTAGCTTATTATAGGTCTCTAATGGCTTGTGGCGGAGTGTAACAAAGGTCTGAGTCCGTGTACCTGTTAACAAAATGACAAGCTTCTTCCTGTCTCTGATCTCCCATCATGACCTCTGCACCGTGTAGAAAAGACAAAAAACTTTGTGAAAACTTTTTTCCCTGGTCATTTACAGTACCCAAAAGCAACTAGACAGAAAGGTTGAGACAGGAGCCAACAGGTATAAAAATAAAAACTGGAAAAAAAAGTACAGTTTCAGAAGTGAGCAAATTACACAGAAAAGGGTGTTTTCTAAGTTTGCAAATAGTTGATGCCAACCAGTTTGAGCTGCTTAACAGCAGTGATACAGCTTTAAAAAGCAACAATAAAAAAGCACTTAGTTTACTAATAATACACTTTTTTACCCTTGATGAAAGGCTGCTTCTTATCACACAGATATCAAGGCGAGCCACCTAATGGCACTAATTTCAAACCCTGCTGCTGTAATGTTTAGTGCATGGGATACAAATTACAATGGATTCAAAACAGTTAGTGGTACATTTAAAAGAGGAATAATACTGAAATGCCAATGTATTAGCTTCTGAAGTATGTGTGCAAATTTTCATAAAATGTCTGCTAAGGACTGGCAAGAATCTATAACACTGATAGCTTGGGCTGGGCAAGGTTTAGAAATAAAAGTAAGTACCTGAAAGACTTGTCACATTCTCAGTGGGAGTTATGCTATTTACATGGTTTGTAGTTCACATTTATAGCAGTGTGGGTTGCTCTTTATTTCTCCTACTTTGCATGCTTTCACTTCAGTTATCTGTTCATTCAGCAAACACGTTTCAACTGAAGCTTCCTTGACCTGATTTATATCTTAGAAAATGTACCTGTAACAAGCACAATTGAATGCTCAACTCCCACTTTTACCTCTGACACTATTCTTTTCTTCACCCCTTCCTGGCCAAGTCTCAGTACATTCTTTCCCTTGCTAAGTTCATGTAAGCAGAATGACATGCTCACTAATAAATGGCTTTTTCTAGTAGCTTGTTCCTGTAGAAAAGAAGGAAGTAACTACAGATCAGAATGATCTGCTTACTAATAAATGGCTTTTTCTAGTATCTTCCTTCTGTAGACAAAAAGGAAGTAAATACAGATCCACTGCTTTCACAATACTGACTTGCACAGTTATTCTTTTTGTTAGGACCTCCACAATCTGGACTTAGTTTTGGAATTTATCACTGCTTCACTCCCACCAAAATCATCACACTGGCATTTCTAGTACCAAGTACCACGTTTTCTAAACCTGCTATGAATTGGGGCAGTACTCAAAAGACCAATTCCTTCTCTGTGGTATCACTCCTGTGCAAACAACTGTGCAATGGTGTCAGGAAAACATGCATCAGGTACATTTATTACCCACAGGTAATGGAAAATATTTTGTGTGCCTATGGCTGTTGTAAATCTTTCATGCAAGATTGTTTAAAGACTTGAAGTAAGCTGTAGCGAGAACATCTCTTCATTTGGTTTACTTACTGTAACAGGAATGCTTATAAATAGCTATCTAGGGCTTTTTGTTTGCATACATTGCTAACTAACAACTGAAAATCATCTTGCATACATCAGACTTTACATTGGGTATATTATTGAAACATAAATAATAGAGCCACACAGACATCAGCTTCCGTGAAGGCCTTTCACACAAAAAAAGCTGCTAAAAAGTCCATCTCCTGAGTTGTTGCACGATGTATTCTCCATTCTCCCCAGCAGGAGGCTTCAGCGAACATGGGACACTGTTACCACTTGTCCTTGTGATCAGAGGATACCTTCTTTACCCATGTCACGGCTATTTTTCCTAACAGAGTGTAGTGATCCTGGCAGGAGACAATCATACCTCAAGGAGCAGTGATCCACACCACAGTTAACCTGAGCAAGTGCAGACCTGTGCTGCGTTGCACTGTGCTGCACCTGCAGCATCAGGCTGTGCTGTGCTATTCAACTCCCTTGGCTGCAGGACAACCTCACTCAGCTGTTCACAACAGAGGAGCCTGAGCTCCCCCCACTCAGCATCTGCAACTACACCACCCCCGAGGTCTTGCCTTTTCGAGCAGTGTAGCAGGAAGTTCTCATGAGACCATCCCTTCTGATTGATAATAGAAATGATGAAAAGAGTTGTTTTCTTGTAAGAAAAACATATACTAGCTCAAATGACCAAAAAGGGGAAAATCCACATGGGGTCCACCCAATGCTGCATGAACATGGGGTGCCCAGCATCTGAAACAATGTAAAATTCACTCATTCTCTATGACCTTCTTCTTATTGTCTCTTATTAAAATAGATGTTTTATTAAGCCTTTTGTTGTTGGCTCTTTCTTATTGAGATCCAGAAAGAGCTCTCTCTCTCTCCCTTTCTCTCAGTCCCCATCCCCTGGTGCAGAGTACAAGGAGGCACCTTAGCTGAAACACAGCAGACCATACATTCTGCATGTAAGAAGACAGAAAGAAGCGAGAAGAGTTCAAAATTATTCTGGTGTTTCTGGTGTACAGTTAGGCTTTACTCAGTGGCAGCAGCATAACTCCAGGCATTCACCGAGATTAATATTGCAGAGGGCAGTGGTTCATGTTTAAGGGCTGACAGAAAAAATACTTTGATGGGATACAGCTACAAAGGAAAATATCTACATTTAGATTTTTAAAAGTATGTTTCTACCTGTGATCCAGTAGTCCTAGCTTCATAAAAGAGGAGAGAAATCCAGAAAATACATTCACCAAATTCTAGATAACAAGTCAGTTCATTCTAATGTAGTCAGCAAGCTCTCAATTCAGTTACCAAGTGCACTGTCCCATCTGACATGTCCTATGATACCAGAGACATCCAAGTGGGGATAACAGATATAAGGAGATAGGAACTTTTCTGACAGATTGGAGCCCAGCTGGAGGCTGGAGTGTGTTGAACCCCCCCCATATATTACTCTCGTTATACCATTAATAACTGGAATAAATTTGGTGAACAGGAGACATACAAGCATTGTGTTCACTTGCACAATGATGTGTTTGAAACAAACAGAAGTAGAGTTGTTATGGATCTCCTAAAAAAAGCATGAGTTTCAGAAGAAGTAGTCCAATACCATAGTTTTGCCTGCAAATTCATTGGACATTATTTTCCCCTATTTCACTGCTTCTTTTTTCACAACATATTAATTCTCAACTTGACATTTGCTGCATGAACACTTGATTCAGAGTAAAAAAACAGTTTAACAAGGAGAAGAGATATGCAAAATTAAAGGTTATTTATATCATCACTAGCAAAGTCACTTAGATGCTTAAAAGACTGTTAAAACTGATCCGAATCTCAACATTTTTTAATGCTACATTCAAAATGTGGCTAGAGCCTTGCTTCATTAAAGAAGAATTACTAACATTGGTAACAAAAGATGTGAAAAAACAGTGAATAAAGGTGCTGTTGTTAAGGGAAGATGGGAGGGCAGAAAACAGTTAATCATTTCCCTCACCAACATTGTTTTCAAATCTGGGAGGAGCTGAGCATTTGGGGCTGGCGAAGATATGAGGAGAAATCTGTGGAACTAAAGCTACCGACATTGAAATTATGTAATGGTGATCTGCACAGATAAACCTTGAGAAACAAAGTTTACTTTCTTCCTCATCCCCTGGGGAAAAAAAAAAGTCAAACAAAAACAGTCACTCTATTTTTTGCATCAGACTTCATTAGATTTTTGTTGAAAACTTTAAAGGAAATGCTAAGGATGGTGAAGAGATGGTTTGAGTTTCACCATCTAGAACATAAAATAGGAGATTTTAGCTTTTGAAAGCCACTCTGATAAGTGAGCCACAAAAACTATATTTTTGTGAAAAAAGTTTTTTTCCCCCAGGAAGTCATTACTCTTTGAAAAAATTGTCATGTCCAACACAGTCTAATTAGACAAAGATGTAAGTCTCTGGTAGAATAAGTTATTGAGGTAGAATAAGCTTTTAATTTAAATTTGAGCCTTACTATCTTCAGTGGGCAAATACCCAGTCATTTCCCGATTCCCAGCTTCAGGGAATGAAGGGAATTCCCCCGCTGATCTTGTCACAGTTCTAAGTACAATTCTTATTACAATTACATGCGTAGTGTTCAACGTGGTCTCCTGAAGAGAGAGAGTATGAATGCAGTATTTCATTGCATATGAGATTGCCAGGGTATGCGGCTGTTACTCCCTAATACCTTCTGAACCCACTGATTATCTTCAAGCAAATTTGTCAAAAAAGTCACCAAATTAAAGTTTTAATGATTAGTTTTATAAAAAACAGGTACTCAGGTAGACATGTGCCGTGGTTTCATCCCAGCCACTAACAAAGCACCACGCAGCCGCTCGCTCACTCCCTCCCCTCCCTGGCCACGGTGGGATGAGGAGAAAATCCAAAGGCAGGCTCCTGGGTCGAGACAAGGACTGGGAGGGATCACTCCCCACTTATGGTCACGGGCAAAAGACAGGCTCAACTTGGGGAAGAAACAAAATCAATTTCATTTACTACAAATCAAATCAAAACCAAGGGTATTAGGAAGGAAAACCAAACCTCAGAACACCTTCCCCCACCCCCCCGCCTTCCTGGCTCAACTCCACTTACGGTTCTCTCTCCCTCCTCCCTCCAGCAACACAGGAGAACAGTGGATGGGGGTTGGGGTCAGCTCCCCAAACATTGTCTCTGCCGCTCCTTCCTCTTCAGGGGGAGGACTCCTCACTCGTCCCCTGCTCCACTGTGGGGTCCCTCCCATGGGAGACAGTCCTTTACCAACTTCTCCAATGTGAGTCCTCTCCATGGGCTTCAGTTCTTTCCAAACTTCCCTGGTGTGGGTCCTTCCCATGGGCCGATCTTCAGTCACACACTGCTCCAGCGCGGGCTTTCCCATGGAGTGACGGCCATCTTCAGGGGCCTCCGCTACACCGTTTACCTCCCTGGGCTGCAGGGGGACAGCCTGCCGTCTCACCATGGGCTGCAGGGCCACCAGCCTCCTCCGGCACACCTCCTCCCCTCCCTCTTCACTGACCTCGGTACCTGCATAGGTGTTCCTCTCACATTACAATCCCCCTACTCACTGCAGGTTCCCCTTCTTAAATATGTTCTCCCAGAGGCAGTACCACCATCCCTGGTTGGGTTGGCCTGGGCCAGAAGCGGGTCCCACTTGGAGCCGGGGAAACTTCTAGCAGCTTCTCACAGGAGCCACCCCTGTGGCCCCCTCCCCCGCTACCAAAAAAACCTGCACTGCACAAACCCATAACAACATGAAACACACTTCATAAAGTCCCAGTCAAAAAAGAAGCTTCAACAAAGAGCTACATCTTATAAAGCATCAAAGACTACCTCTGTGATAGTAGGTAGTATAGCTCAACAGGAGCAAAGAATTTGTACTGGTGACCTGATAGCCACTCTATACATATAGTGTATTGGGATGTGGCAGATTTTTGAACCTGCTTTAGTTTGGTCTTGTGAATGGAATGCCTGTTAGAAGCTGTTTTGGTTTTGTTTCATCCAAAAGGAATCAAGTTCACAAACTCTACAGTGCAAACCAAAGCATGGTAAATGGGGATAACGTGAGGTGAGCTTCAGAAGCTCCTGATCCTACAGTGCACCCTGGGAACCCCATCACAGACACAACCCAGAGGAGACCCATCCTACTAGTTCTCCTGCTGTTTGCTCTATTGCAGCAAATGAGACTACAAGTGATTCTCTCCTTCCAACATTTCTTGCTAAACATGTAGGGATGAACAGAAATTCATTGACCGTGGAAGCAGTAAGGTACCAGTGGGAACTCACCAGAGAGGTAACTTGTTCCTTCTGCATGAAATCAGATTATCCGGTAAGGATAATTAGAATTAAACAATATGGCACAGGGCACCATCTGGAGAAATACAGAGATAGGAATACTAGCCCTGCCATGCTTTCTCCTCCAAATGAAGTGGCACATGACAGGAGCAGAAAATGAAAAATGAACATATTATTCCCAAAGTAGGACTATTGGGAAGATGAATTAATAGAGGAAGGGATTGGATATTCAGATATATATTTAAAATTGTGGACATTTATCCCAAAGCTCAGAACATTTAGAAGATTGATGTCAGCATAAAGCATCATCAGATTTTTCAGAAGAATATTACAGTTAATAAGATACACTGGTGGCAGTCAAATCAGGATGGTTTTTAACTTTCTCCTATGCATTTGACATAGAGGAGTGACTGACCCATAAGCCAATGACTGTGCCCTTCAAAACAGGCTCTGGCCTCACCCTCATACAGAGGCAAAAAAGTGAAAGATTGGTGATTCACTTGCACTTCTCTTGCTCTGAGGTACTGATTTAGTACCAAATATGTTCTAAGACATAATGCTCACACTTTTGAAAAGGTTAATGTTGATGGTAGTGGCCACTTAATTGGCCTAGCTTGCCTGCTGTGTCCACTGTCCCTCTAATGGAAGACATGAGAACTAACTATGCCCTGCAGTCAAATGGTCAGGCAAGATATAAAACAATTTCCAGCAAATAGCCATTTATACTGATGAGAAAATGAAAGAAAGGCTAGAGAGGCAGACTGACAGCTCAAAGGCTCATCAAAGAATAAACTTTTAGCATATGGCAAGACACTGAAGGAAGCCGTGAGGTAAAATAGTAGATTGCTATCAGTTTGGGGGCTGCTTTAACATATTTTGTTGTTGTTGCTGTTATTTCCTACAGTCAATAGAAGCTGGTGATTTCTTCTTGGCAGATTTCACCTTCATTGGCAATTCAGTGTAAGTGAAATTATAAAGCCATAATATGAAACAAAGCCAATATGCATTAATGGTTTAAACTTCAAAAAGATCATTAATAACTTAGGTAATCCTTGAATTAATGAGCTGGAGTCTGCAGACGCTTTTTGTTGTTTCTTCTCCTCTTCCTAATGCTGAATTTTTGAACGAGAAAGATTTGTTTTCTCAAATCACATCAAATGATTTTATCACGTTCCATCCTCCCCAGTGCAGTTGAAGCTAGTGGCTTCTTCCATATTCTGCTTAGATTTGATAGTAAAAAACTGCACAAAAGCTGAAAATACTATATAATTATGTACTATATGAATATTTACTTCATAATAAAATGCATTAATTATAATATAGTTGTCGTTAGAATGGAGTAAGAGTAAAGAAAGGTAGTTCAAAATATTTCTAAACAACTGGTAGTAAATTTTTCAGTATGAAGGAGAACAATTCCAGCTGAATTTCAGCAATTACATAGTTTATGTAACAAAATCCTTAAAACCTTCCTGTGACAAGACAGTGGGGTAGTTGGAATAACTCATATGTTACTTTAAACTTCAAGTTGCATCAAATGGTGATATCATTACAGATACAAAATATTAGAGTCATATTCTAGTTACAGAGGATTTATACTGCAGATAACATATGCCTATGAAAAAGTTATAACTGAAAATGTCATGAACACTAACATCCCACTATTTTGTTTGCAGGTCTCCATTTTGCTATTTGTCTTCCAGATAAAATACATATTTTCCAATTTCTTGTGCAATATAAAGAAAGGAAGGGCCATCTTTTTCATTTGTAGGTTTTATCTAATGAGAGAGAAATACCAGTAATGCAAAGGAATGTCAAAAAATTATTTTCATTTTGTTGATCTGATGACCATTAAGGTTTTATCCCTTGTCTTCAGAGAGATTCAGAAGGAAGTATTCATTGCAACTGCTCAGAAAAGGAAAGCACTTTTCCCTTACTGCAGCAGCTGCCACATTTTCAGCCTAACAGTGAAACCAGCAGGTTTGATAGCTTGAGACTACTGAATGGACAGAGTAAATTGACTCAATATGGTTTATTAGCAGCAGTGAAGCAGCACAGTAAGCATTCATTCTATTCAACTCAATAATAAGGTTTTTTATATTTATTTGGTGGAGATATTATTTAAATCTCTCACTTACAGTGGCTTTTCTGCAGTGACTACAAATGCTTTTGTGGGAAATTCTGACTACTTGAACAAGGATGAAATACTGACAGAGTGTACAAAGAATATAAGCATCAGGTCAGGAAGATTGTAACAGTTATTCATTTGGGGTTCAGACAGAAGCAAGTAATCCGACATGCTACAATTTTTGCTGTGGCTTTTTTCTGTGACAAGCAGTATGCAGAAAAATAAGCAGGATATTGGCAATATATCTCAGTACTCAATAGAATGGCTAGTCCTTTCTATTTCCATTAAAATTTGACTTTGGTGGGGTTACACTGATTTATTCCAACTGATGATGAAGTCCTTTAGACTTTAACAATTGTTACAGATGTACATTTGTAAGCTAGAAACTGCCAGTACTGGTTGGCTGGACATGGATTGGTGGCTTGCATTTCTTAACACATCATGGATTTGTGGCGAGTCATTTCTTTTTTTCTTTAAATAAAGGTAGACTTTGATGTTTTTCTTAGGGCTTGTTTAATGCTACTATACTGATTGCAGCTCAGTAAACAAATATGGGAAAAGGACAACGTGAGCAGTGGCTATACTGTGACACAGTATGACAGAAGCAGTTTTTGTCTATATCTCTCAACAGACTGGAGGTGATTAGGAAACTGCTATTTCATCTTTTTATCTACCTCACTGTGACCCAAACACTGCAAGATTAATATTTTGGAGTTTCTTGAAAATTTTTATACTTTCTTGTGTTTCCATTATAAAATGTGACTTCCCCCAACTCAATCATTTTCAGTTTTCAGAATATGAAATCCCAAAACCTTATGACACACCTGAAAATTTCTACAGAAATAGATTTCTTTGTTCCTGTTATGGGTTTGTGTGGCACGGTTTTCTTTGGTAGTGGGGGAGGGGGCTGCAGAGGTGGCTCCTGTAAGAAGCTGCTAGAAGCTCCCCCGGCTCCAAGTCGGACCAGCCTCTGGCCCAGGCCAACCCAACCAGTGATGGTGGTACTGCCTCTGGGAGAACATATTTAAGAAGGGGAACCTGCAGTGTGGGGGTTGGGGGAATGTGAGAGCAACACCTCTGCAGATACTGAGGTCAGTGAAGAAGGAGGCGGAGGAGGGGTGCCTGAGGAGGCTGATGGCCCTGCAGCCCATGGTGAGATGGCAGGCTGTCCCCCTGCAGCCCAGGGAGGTAAACGGTGTAGCGGAGGCCCCCGAAGATGGCCGTGACTCCATGGGAAAG
>VYZV01041130.1:11786-22104 GCA_013401275.1 Pandion haliaetus | reverse complement strand
GATTTAAGAGAACAAAGGATCTCATCCTTGTGCTATGAATAGCACCAAACCTCTCACCCTTGAACTGAGTCATCAGGGACACAAGACAGCTGCCGTCCTTGCAAGCTAGGAGATATTCCAATAACTTCTGCATAGTTGTTCTGTTTAATGGTAACTTTCTTAAGGAGTTCAAGGGCCCGTTTCCTAGTTTGGTATCATCTGCTATGACATGTGACACAAATTTACCAACCTTTTCACACAAAGCATTAATCTATCAATTTCCCGATGTCCTGCAGCCCAGGCTGCCATGATGCAGGAAATCTCAAGCAAGTAAATAGTGAGTTTCTATCCACATATGTCCAACTTATTATACTGTGAATCTGTCCTACATAGCTGACACATCGTGTTTACTAAACACAAGCGGATCAAAAGGCATATAGACACTATGCCCAAGCCATCACTGGTCTGTATCACAAGAAGGTAACTGTGTTTACCAAAGCTTCTAAGGGATGTCATCTGAACAATGCTTCCATAGGAAGGTACTGGAGTTGTTATAGGAACATAATCTTCAACTCTTGGATATCTAATTACAGATGAGAATGGAAGAGTACAGTATACTCCAGAATAGCTCCAAATTGTAGGCTTTGTGGATGTTTACCAATCTGAAAGTAAATATCAGCACAACTTACCTACTTCATTTTCCAAATTAATTAGAGAAACTGATGTCTAAAAGAATGTTAGGAATGGTTGTCAGACTGTGGCTTGAAATGCTATGGTAAGAAGCCCACAAATAGTCCATTCATGTGCTGCTACTATAATGTTTACAATTAAAATTTTGATAACTGAGAATTCACAACAGTTTCAAGGGCTGACAGTGATCCGTAGCTCCTCACCAGTAGTTCCGGTTAAGGAACTACTAGCTTGGAAACTGAGCTAATCTTATCATCTAGAAATACTGCTTTTCAGATTACCCTGCTTTTCAGGGTTTAAAACATTGATAGGTCAACATGGCATGATTTGACCCCTTCCTACAGATAATTAGAAGACTTTCATCTGATGGAAACTGACATTTCTGCACTTTGTAAGAACACCATGTTCAACAGATGTACTTCCAAAAAGGTGATTTACATTATGAGTGCAATGGTAACAGCAAAACAAGTCCCTTGGGTTGTCAGGAGGGGAAAAGTTCTCACCTAATGCATGGCTGGACTAAGAAAGAATTCTTAAAGTCTATAGAATCTTGATTTTTATTATTTTGCTTCTTTTTTTTAACTTTTTCTTTTTTTGGAACTAGACTACTGTTGAATCATTATAATAAAAATAAGCATATACTTGTGTTCTTGTATCCACAGACTCAAGAAGTGATAAGGGTTGTTTAATGGAGTTGGTACTGTTATCGATTGCTCATTGCTTAAAAAGGAACTTGCAGGTTAATCAGGTCTGTGAGTGTCTTTCTCATTATTTACATTGCTGAAGATGATTAAATATTAGGGAGAAAGACCAAGATTTGCTTTGCCAGATAAATAAAAATCAATTTGTTGTCGTTAGTAAATGTGTTAAATGTCACAAGGTAACAAATCCTGCAGCCCTCTCAAGGATGATTTTTCAAGACAGAGTAGCCTCTGAAAGGCAGTAAAGACATGGCTATGAACACGGTACTATGTAGGAGGTATTGCTCACTCCCTCTTCTGGTTAATTCTTCTGTTAACCTCATTTCCAAATCCGATTTTTCATGTAATGTGTGATATTAATCTCCATAGGGGATGGACAATTACACACAGCTGTTTCTTCTTTTAATCTTGTTTCCAGTTCATAGATTGGACATTTCTTATGCAAATTGTTTGTGTTAGTGACATTCAGGTTCTCTAACAGATCTGGAGACACCTAATGAGACTGGATGTAGATCTTGACGAGTTTCTACAATGCCGAACACCTTCACCACATATTGTTTTGCAGCTGTACTTGCAAATTCCATATCCTTGTGTATTTGCATCCCTCTGACTACTTGCAACACAGACTGTTGTATTGCTGACAGCCAAAGTTTCTTGGCGAACTCTTCTGCCAAGTTCCAGCAGCTGCGGTACCAAGTACCATGTTCAATAGTAATATCCCCTGGCTTTGTACCAGGCTGCAAAGTACATGGATTTATAGATTGGGGAGAGTTGAACCTGATACGAGGCAAAGTTATAAGCAAAATTATATTCATGTTTATGTCTGCTTTCTCTAAAACTGTCCTACTCCCTATGTTGGAAACACTTTTCCTCTGACAGTGTATCTTCCCAGACTGGCAGATCATGGATACACACGATTTGTATGAGGGTACGTTCTTCCTCCTCACATAGTGAAATCTAGTTCTGTAGTAAGGGGTATACAACATTTCCATGCCCATGTAACAGCAAAACAGGTTCTTATCTGACTCAATTGCCTGACAGACAATGCAAGTCAGGGAGCACACCTTATCAGCGTTATGTTTGTTTACTTCTGTGTGTCCATACACTGTGTGAATCCCTCAGTCCGTTTGGCTGAGATTACAATGGAAGAATCGACAAAGTGACATGGGTGAAATGCAACTTGTGGTTTGATTGTGTGTGGAATAGCTTTCATTTTTAAGCATCTGAATAAACCAGATTGCAAGGAGAAAACAAGGTGCTTGTTCTGCAGTTCATGAGCTCAATTTATTTCCCAAATTGGAAGCAGGAAGATGATTCACCTCTTTTTAATTGGTAATAATTGAGCAAAGACTTTTGGGCTACAGTGCTGAGGAGGCTGGACTATGTAGTAACAAACAGCTTCATGCTATACTGCCAGAAGTTAAGGATATTCAGTACCTTACAGGACTAAGACCATCACCCACCAACATCCCGAAACACTCAGTACAAGCAAATATATATTTAAAATAAAATTCATATACCCAAGTATATTTGAAGCTTCTCTTTCTCTTGCATTTTACACATGAGAATTATCTGACCTTCCAGTAAAAACAATGGTTTTTGTGATTTACCTCAACTGTCCTATTCTTCTTCTAGAATTCCAGCTCCATCAATATCTTAGCTCTTTCTGTCCTTCAACACAAAGTTAATATTTTCATGTTCTAAGTTCTTTGACATAGAAATGTCTTCTAAAAACTCCTGGAGTCTATGTGGCTCCAGATTTTCTTCTGTGGCATTAGGCACATACTGTCAGAATCCTGCATGCACTATACCCAACGTGGGGGTTTGACTGCCTTTCCTGTGGCTCCCATATGTCACATCCCAATTTCTCAGGAATTTTTGCTGATTCCCAGGTCAGGATTAAGGTAAAACAACACCAGGAATCCTTTAACTCACAAAACTCAAGTTTTATTCGCTCACAACAAGAATTGGCATGCTCACCACAAAAACTGGTATGCTCACAACAAAAATTGGCATGAAACAATGTCAGTAAACTGTGCAACACATGCTAACCATACAACACCAAACATATACTACAGGCCTCGTTTATTCGGGAATCAGTTCAGGGAAGACAATAAGGAGATCCCTCCCATTGAGTCACGACGTTCCAAGCAGACCTCCTTGCTTTCTAGACTCCTTCTCAGAGAGGAGCCAAGGGGTGGCTGGATCCGCTTTTAGTCCCAGACTTGGTCAATGGTTTCTGTCTAAAGGGATGAGGTGTAGGGATTACAGAAAAGGAAAAGGAAAGAGAGAACAAGACAGAGAGAGAAAAAAACGAAGAGAGAAAGATTTCACCAGTCCTGCATCCAGCGTTGGTTCAGTCAGCCAAGGGTTCCAGTTCTGGTAGGCTTGGGCATGTGGGGCTTCAGTTTGTGTCCTTTTATCATCCTTGCCCCTCCTTCAGGCAGGCATTAGGCTAATTAGGTGTCAGGAGGGGTTTGTGGGCCTTTGGGACTTGGGGGTCCTTTGGGGAGTAACTTCCCCTTCCCAGCATGGTGAATTGTCCTGCTCAGCATATCAGAACAGCATTATCAGAACAGGGAGCTGTGCACCCTCCAGCATGCCCTCACCCTCCTGTTGCTGATGAGTGCTGATGGGCTTCTTTTCACCTGTGGTTCCTTGCTAGACAGAGTTCTTTGTTATGCAGAGTTCATCATTAAGCAGAATTTGCCCCACCACAATGTTTGAGACATTAACTCTTTCAGTCTCTCACACCATACTCAGGCCTGCCCTGCTCCCCTCACTTGGGTGGGATGGGACTGCACCCTTGACAGTCAGGTGCCTGCCCTTGCCTGCCTTGGTGTCACCCTTGGCTCCCAGATCCACTTCTCTTGGGGAGCAACTGGCCCTTGCTGCTCCTGGATGCATACCTTTAAATGACAGAATGTCTTAACTATCAGTTTTGAATATTCTAAAGCCAGAGCTGCTTGGATGAATGGCTTTTGGTTAAGTTTGTATTAGGCATCAGTCTACCCACTTCCAACTTGTGAATGTTAATCTTTTTACCTTAAAAATTAACTCATTAGCAATCCATTATGCACACTATCATGAGATCACCGTGCTGATGAGTCTCCAGTCCTGACAGCAAAGTCTCACCAAGAGCTGCTTGGACCAACACATTGGACCAATTTCCTCTGTTAAAATACAAGAGAAAAGCAACTCATCAGCTGTGGATGTTTTGTTGATTTCCTGTGTTTTCTGGAAATACATTACACCCATCCATAAGAAATTAAAATTAATTTAATTTTATGAATTGAATTAAAAGGATTCATAATATGTCATGGGTTTTGCACTGTAATCTTTTTTATAAGAGTAAGATGTTAACACTGTGGTTCCTCCTGCAAGTTTCCTCTGATGCCTCACCTTTATTCTGTGCAAGACATTGGTACTATCTGATCTTTTCAAGCAAAAGTGTTTACTGCCTCAGACCTTTAAACAGTTTCTCATTAAAATGGCTCCCATCACTTCCTTCTTCTTGCAAGTACTGTAGTTCTGCCTAGAGCTTGCACAGGTCATAGGAAGGGCAGGAGTTATCTTACTGCTTCTAGGTACCTCTGAATGAGTTGCTTTTCAAGCTCCTCTTAATTATTTAGGGTAATCACAATGCCTCACTCCTGCTCCGTGTAGTGCTAGAGTAGCCAGTGGGAAATCCACATTGTTCTGGTCATCCTCACAAAATCACAAGTCACAGTATGCTGTTGTGACACCGAGGGCTAACTGCATATTGGCCTGCATTAATTAGTAAGGGCATAATCAGCAGGTTGAAGGAAGTGATTATTTCCCTCTATTCAGCCCTCAGAAGGTCACATCTGGAGTCTTGTATCTGGGTTTGGGCCTCCTCAGTGGAAATGCAGTATCAACAACTAGGAGAGAGTCAATAGAGGGTCTTTACTATGGTGGGAGGGCTGGAGCACACAGGCATACAGGGCCAAGCCAGCTGGGTTTTGTTTAGCCTCATGAGGAGACAATGAAACGTGGACTATTGCTGCTGTGCAGAAAAAAGTGGAAGCTCAGGGAAACTCATCCTGCAGCATTCTTAGGCAGGGAGGAGTAATAATCATGATGTCTCTGTAGTCATTTTACTTCATCAATGAGTGGTGAAAAAACAGATAAGAATTTAGCTTCAGTTTCCTGTTATCAAGAAGAATTGTTGCTGTAGTTTATCTTCACATGCAAATGTATTTTCTCACACTTCACCTATGCTTCCAAGAAAAAGCATTGAGGAGTAAAGTTCTTACTTTGAGTAGTTAGTAGTAGAACTGCATAGAAGATAGCAGTAAACAGTTGCACATTTTGAGAAAGGATAGTTTACAACAATAGAGACTGCATACAGCTTATGTACATAGTACAGTACAATGAAGCACGGCATGACAAGTAGTTACTAAATCCAGTCTCAGAAACAGGAGAGTTCCTTTAGCTTAGGCAGAATAGCCAAATGACACAGCACAGCTCAACCTATGCAGATACACTAGTACCTTTTCTCAAATCAAAAATAAAAATTATTTCCCGATGGCTGTTTTCTTGATTCAGTAAGCATGTTCTTCATCATCACATATTCTGTTAATGTAAATTTCTACAGATATATTTGAAAAAAATTGTGCACCAAAAATATTATAGGATAATGTGTCGCTATGGAAATTACTAGAATAAAGATCAATACCTTACCTAAAAAAATAGTTGTTATTATTATATTGGTATGAGACTGGAGTAAATCAGATTTTTTTTTTTTTTTTTTTTTTTTTGATGGGAANNTTTTGTGATCTGATGGGAATTTGCATCCTCAAAATCATGAAGACAATTTGATTTCTTGTCCTGACCTGCCTGAAGTCAATGGTCTTCAAAAGAGCAGGTAAGGCATATATGATTGTAGCACGTTAAGGGCATTTTGCTTTCCCTGCAGAGTATCACCATGCAAGACTTCTCCAAATAAAATCTGTAGGTATAGACTGAAGACTAGCAGCAAAGAAACTGAACAGAATGCAACAGCCAAGGCTTTTTCTCATCCTTCGCAGCCTATTGGTTTTCCTCTTAAGAATTCTACATTGCCGGTGACACATTTTCCTACTCTCCAGATCCTTCATGACACCTGCAACAGTGACTCACTTAGCATTCCCCAGGATTTTTCATAACACTTGAAAACAGAACACGTTAGAGAAAGTATCCTGCCCATTTCTGTACCCTAATATTCTCTCACCTGAAAATAAACATATTTCCCCCAGCCAATTGTGTCATTTCTGAAATGCTGAGAAGAGGAGAAAATACAGAGATTGTAATCATTCTTCTGTGCTGTTTACGAACTGGAGGAAAAAGGAGAGGGAAAAACCACTTGAATTCATAGAAATACAGCACATTAGATGTTTCTGTGAATCATATTCAGCATGAAGGGGTGGGAGCGGAGCAGGTGCTGTCCTGTACACGGGTCAGTAATTAAACGACTGGCTGTAAACAGCAATGCTGGCTACATCTTTAACTAAATTTCACTCCTTCTAGGCAGTGCTTCTTTTCATTTTGGTTTGTTTATTTTTAATTCACAGCACATACCTGTTCTGCCTCTGGTTCAAGGATATGATCACTGCAGGTATACTGTAGCACACTAACTGTTGGTTAGCCAAGCTGATTTATGGAGCAGCTTTCCTTTTCCTTTCCCACTGCTTGTAATGTAATACAAAAAGGAAATATAAAATGGAATCATAAAATAATTGATTCACTGACGTGTACTAGCAAATGAACTCACAGTTCAAAAAGGCAGAAGAGCAGAACAGATGATTGTCACTTCTAACAGTGACAAATGCCACTTAACTGTTAAGAAATGAAGTTAATACTGAGTGTTACTTTCACAGCAGATGAGAAATTTAAGAATGCCAGTGGATTGTCTTCTTCTCAATCTGTTAATTCATTTCGTGCCTCTCGATTGACACTTTGTTTTGAGCTAATGGGCAAAAGTTGATACTAAAGTTCTTATTTCATGTAGTTGGTGGTTTGGGGTTTTTTTTTTAAACAAAGAAAGATTCCATTGTTCATCTTTTCTTAAGAGATTCCGCATTCCAGATGGCTCTGTCATATTTTCAGTGCTTGCATAGTAGGAAGTAAATGGCTTTAGAATTTGCATGCCACGGAGGACAGTAGATGGTTTTCAGATTTAGTCCATGGATTATATTTTATGGCACCGTCGGAGATTGTAGGCAGAGAATGGCATTTAAACCAAATGATGAATAATTAACAAATTCACAGCAGAAATTCATCAGGTCACTGGCTTTTGGGATCAGCAACAAGTTCCACTGGGTCCGTCATCATCTGAGTCAAATGGTCACCTTCATTCCAAACCTGAATTATTTCAGAAATCTGGATACCAAACATGCTACATTATCCTGTTTTCTAACAGTGACCTCCATTAATGCCACCTGCTATGTAAAGATGTGGAATAGCCTGGCCATCGACTAAGTCACACTCCAGTGGTCTTGCTTGTCTCCTGCCCTGTCTTGAAAAGAACTTCAGCAGTCATTTGTGTTTCACCATCAAACACTACTCCACATTATACAATGGGTGCAGAATTCCCAGTTGCAGCTACCTCTATCCAGATACCAAACTAATCAATAGAACTACATCCTTACTTTACAAGCAAAAGTGTGAAACAGAACAAGCTAGAAATTAGCTAGAAACAGCAAAAAATTAGTTTTCCCTGTCTTGCATGATGATCCTAAGTAATGGTGCACAATCACTAGATAGCTCCTTGCAAAATACAGAATGCAAAACTACTGCTTGCTTAAAATGAAACTGCATGTCACAGGATGGAACAAATTGCCTTTTCTTCATACTTCTGAACTACTAGTGTTTCTACCCATATCCTCACTTTTAGCCATTTAATCAAATCACAATATGGTGTTCCTTAATATCACCACCTTGCAAAAAATGATACCATGCTTTGCTGCTCATTCTGGCCTATACCCAAATTTAAGCTGCCTGCTCAAACTGGTAACTATATCATATGTCTTACAAATTTAACCTGATACTGCAAGCTGTTCCATATGGGCATAATATCTATCTGTACTGAACAGGCTGTTGGATAAGGACTCTTTCTGGGTCAGAAATCAGCTACAAACCTTTTAATACATTCTTCCAATGTATTCATCATTTATTTTTACCACAAATTTCTTCCTTCAAATACAGTAGTTCCTAGATCCTATTTGTCTAAGTAATTGTTAATGGATTGGTTAGTCTCCATTTCCTACTTTTCTTTCCTTGGAAGATATGCAGAAGGGTAATGAATCGCTGGTAATGCAATGGATATATGGGATTTTTTTTTTTTATGAATTAATATAGCTAAGATAAGATGCAATTTATGATTTTTTTCAAGAATAACAAAGACTGAGAGAAATCACTATTATATTAATTGGACTTTCTAAATATTTTTTTAAGTAATGAAAAACATCAGTCTGATAATCAGTGAAGTGAAAAAAAAAGCATTCTTTTTTTAAACACAGTAGGGTTTTTTCTTTTAGCTTTTGACCAATTTGAAATGCTTATGAGTCTATTTCAATTTAAGATTAAGGTTTGTGTTCTGCTTTTATTTTTTATAACCATCACTGCATGCAAATTGCACTTAGATTTTGGCATATAGCAGGATTTCTGTCTCAGAAATTAAAACATTTTAATAAAATAAAAGTGTTTGGGAAATTTAGACACATTAGAGAATTACTAAAAATCTCTTTATGAAATCATCATGGAATCTGAATGATTTTTTATTTCTTATGCACTCTTCCTCTGGTAAAACTCAGTTTCTGAAAACTTTCCTTTGAAAGCATCATTTAAATCTCTGACTTCTAACTTTGTCCCTATTCTATTAAAAACTGGGCAGAGTTTTTAATTTTTTTAATCCTAAGAAGCATAGGGCACTTTGATGTATCTGTATATGTAGTTTCCAATCAAGATCCAAAATAATTTCTACTGATGCATTTTCATTAATATCAGTAGGAGTGCAGGTGCATATATATAAAAATTTGGGACAGATATATTCTGACATCATATTTTGCTATCACACTTTTTATTTCTTCCAGTTCCTAATTTTTTTAACTCCTATGAAGAATATTCACTAAGGTGTCTTATGTTTTCAATACAGAATGTTTAGACCAATTTCAAAACCTCGCTATGTCCTTAAGTTGTAAAATGTCAATAGCCAAAGATAAGAGCTGGCATCAGGCCAACCTGCTCCACAAACAGCATAGATTAGGTGCAGATCAATGTACAATAAATGTCTTCTTGTCCTAATACATAGTGCCCTCCCTCTTCAAAAACCAAAGCCCTATGTTAGCATCTTGATCCCACTTGTTCCATTTTGGCCCTGATGAGAATGTGAAATGTGTGTAATACTACTTCAATTTGCATCATTTTTTCTCCTTCTTGCTATCTCAGGTCTAAGCACATGACAAGGAATTGTGAAACAGCATTGCAAGGTTTCTTAAAACAGTATCCTTCAAAGGCTGGCCATCAGTTAATGTCTGGCAGCTCAATCAATATGAGATTGCATCAAGAACCTATTTCCTGCAGGAGGTCAGTAGAAATGTCTGCTGTGAATGGCTAACTAAAAACTTCTATTTATTTCCTTATGTGTAGAAACACACTAACTATAATTTTACATCTTCACTTGACTGGTGGAGTGATGATCGAAACTCTAATTGTACAGGCTCAGAACCGCAAGCAGCACCTTATTTCTCCCCTACACATGTACAATTTTTTGTTTTTCCTTCCTGCCATAGAAGAGATAGTGGCTTTTAAAGGTAGCATTTAATCTTCAGGTGACCACTGTCAGTTCATACACATATTGGTCTACTCAGGATTTAGCTAATGTAACAGGGACCTGATCCAGCTGTCCCTAAAAATCAATATGAGATTCACAGATCTCAGTGGAATCT